>CM072816.1:41956873-42446593 GCA_036937905.1 Salvia rosmarinus | reverse complement strand
ACACGAGTTAATAAGACGAAAAGATATGACAATGAAAGCTCAAGTCTCGTGTTTCAAAATGTGATCAAGTTCTCAAAGGCTTAATACTCAATGATCATAACATGCTTCGCTTCACAAAATCGTGCAATAAATTTTCTAATAAAACATTATCATCTCCGCTCGTCATTCAACTCAACCCACAAAATGAACAAACACGAAAAAAAACAAACCAAACAACAACAAGAAGATGCACAAAACTAAAACAAAACAAAGCAAAGGAAAACATGGGTTACCTCCCACAAGTGCTAAATTTAAACGCTTTAGCTAGACCATTTCATACCCAATCGATCGCGGCTTGAAGCAGACTTCTTCCCAATATCGTGCTCTGACATTTGCATTCACCTTAGACCACCAATCGAGTGTGGAAGTGGCCTCCCAAACTTAAACAAGTCACTGAGTTCCATGCCGAGTCCATCTCTTCTTAGTAGCACCCTTGTCAACTCGGTCTCGACATCCAAGCTCGAGATTGGCTACGCAAGAGTAGTGATAGAATGACATCTTCATGCTCACCTATCGTGTTGCGTGATGGCGCATAGATTGAAATTTTAGCTCCTCATCGGACACGAAAAGTCGATCACTTCCGCACATCAATTAAAGCACGACCGCTAGAAAAGGCGACCAAGATTAGTGGTTGATTTTAAATTGTGAATTTCTAAAATAACAAAATCACTGGAAAGACAAAATCCTAATTTTACCAACACGCCTTCAATTATCCCTTAGGGCGTAACTGACCACACCATCATTAATGAAATGGACGTTCTTCATTTGCCCCACGTTGAACACGATAAGGGCATCAATTGATATGCCCAAATCACACAATACATGGGAACCGTGCTCGATCAGCACTCATGAAGCCCCGATCTTTTGTTTCTGGCACCTTTCTCCGCAAGATAGCACGCACTCTTCGAGAGGTTGATCTTGTCAAATTTCCCAACTTTTTTTTGCCACGATCTTTGAGAAATTTACGATGGCATCCGCAAGATCAAAAGAGGTAGATTAATGTTCACTTTTAAACATCTCCTTGCGCTCCTCATCATATTCGTTTCCCAAGCGAGGAATGGCAGTGCTTTTGAATCATCCATCATTCGCCTTCCACTGCGAGTTTTGCTTCTAGCCTTCCTCGAGACACTCTTCAGACTCACGCGAGTCGCATTGTTCTTCAGCACCTTGTCCGATGATTCATCGTGAAGTTTGCCAGCGCCTTCGCAGGCTCGCTCTCCTCGCGATCCTTCCTCAGGCTTATTGGTCGTTTCTTCTCATGCGAGCTTTCGAAGGCTTACACGACAACTCTCGAGGACATCATGGGCAGATTCATCGATCCTCGCCTTTCTTCTTCTTTTTCGCATTGCTTATCTCCTCGGTTTTCTGAGACTTTCATATGAAACTCTACCCTCAAATATATCGCATTGCACGATTGGAGTATGATTCTTCGGATTTTGCCTGTTGCTTGGGAATTGACCTGCTCAGCATCCCAGCTCCTCATGCCATCCGCCCTACTCTGGTTTTCAACATCTCAATTGTTTTCCCATGGCTATCACTATTGTTGATGGCGTTGATTGTGCTTCCGAGGCTGCCATCCTATTCCCAAGTATGGATCAATATTTTGTGAACCACAATTTGTTGGTGACTGCTGTTATTTGTCGATTGCTCGCCAACAATTATTGCATCATATCCTCGAGGCTTTCGCTTGGCTCCACAATCATTCCATTATTAACAACAAAATCGTGGTGGTTGTCGAGATTCGCATCGCAATAGGAAAATTGGGATGATTCCTATTGTTAGGAGATAGGCTGATTCCACCGATCCTCCAATTACTCCTTTGTTCAAATATTGAACCTCCTCCATATCTCGCGCCATGGCCAAATATTTGCCATTTCCTCCTCAGACCTTCTCGCAGAGTTGTGAACTTCTAACAAGTCATCACTTATCATCCAACTGCAGAACCACTCTTCCGACTCTGCCTCTCCATCGGCCATTTATAACTATCGATGCCATCTCCTCAATACTCAATGCTTCGCCTATTCCACCATGAGAAGGCATCCTCCGCTAATGCATCTACAATGCTACGGGTTTAGCATGAGTCCACTATAAAATTGTGTTACTGTCGCCGTGAGAAACATGTCGTGGACATTTTCTGCGATTTCAATCGCCTCAAGCCTCAAACAAGACTCATCTCCCAATGAAAATGGGATATCTTCGCAATTATCTTCCGAGCCTTAGTGGGAAGTATTTAGATAAAATTTCACGAGTCGCCCCATGTGGTAATCTCGATCTATCCAAGCTCGAACCACTCTTTCTGACTCGCTGAAAATCCGAAATCCGCATCCGGAGGCATCACCGCACTCGCTCGCTCGATAGTATCACAGATATCGAGGAACGCCTGTGCACATTGGTCTTCGATCACCCTCCCCAAACCGCTCCACGATCATGCGATGGGCGTGCTTTAACTCGAAATTATTCGCATTGACGCTCGCCCCATCCTCCACCTTGAACCGATCCGCTTCGGCCTCGTATACGTGGTCGAGCGGTATGGGTTGTGCTCGCCCACCAACGGCCATCTCGATTATTCACGCATTGGCGCTATTGCCCAAGCATTCCATCTCGCCATCCGATCGATTTGGGGTTTTCTCGCCATTTCTTGTTGTCTTTTCTCGCTCTCTTATGATGATCTCTCAATCTCAAGATTCAATGGAATAATCTTTCCTTTGAGATCTTGTAATCGCACCGCATCAGAGATAAAAACAATCAAATCCAAGAAGAAACGAAATAATAAATATATTTTTAATTTTTAATTTTAATTTAACTCAATTAATAACTAAATCCGAAAATTATCACTATGAAATCTAAACACAAGCCAAAATTTGATCGCTAATATTCCTACCAAATAAATGATAGTAAAGAGTATTATATCGTATCCAAGGATCATGACTCGAGAACACAAAGAATATTAATACGTAATCTTATTATTATTCGTGAACAAAATATCAAGAGAGAATATTATAAAACTAGACTAAAATAAAGATAGGAATAAATCGATATAAAGATCACATCTAGGATGTACTTAACCCAACCAATTCACACAATTAACCTATTAACTGCTTACAATTTAATCCAAGATTCGTAAGGATCACTAATTAACTATAGTTTCCGCATGACCTATAGTAGTAGGTTAGCCTAAACTTTATCTCCGCGGTCTCAAGAAAGTAGCTAATTACAAAAGCACAAAAAGATTTAACCTCCTCATACACCACTCCTCCGGTCTCAGGCAAAAACAGAATGAATTCAAGAAATCGATTATGAATTAATTCGCCAAGACATCAATCACATAACTAGCATGCATTAATATCATCCGATACCAACACATGAGAATTAAAGCCAAAATCATAAATCATGAAGGGACGGCAAAACAGATCAACAGATAAATTTATAAATCTAGTATACATACAAACCCTAGGATCAATACAATTTAGCTAGATAATTAAAATAACAAAACAATAAATAAATAAATAAAGCATAAATTAGATAGGTAGATAGATAAAACCGTAGGAATCCACAAGAACAATCAGAATGCGATTAAACCCAAGAAACCGAAACTCAAAAACATAAACTATGAAAACTAAACTACGAACTACAATTAAAAATAACTAAAACTATGCTAAACTAATAATATGAAATAAAGCGAAGAAGAAATATCAATGTGTTCGAATTAAAAACTCTCAATAATGTCAACTCTCGTCAATCTATATTTTCTCCTCCTTCGGCGCCGTATTATATATATAGGCTCGCAGGCTCAACCTTCCACAAGAGCATGTCTAGAGACATTCCAAACGATGCTGAAAATTATTCTTCTCGCGAGATCATCTCGACCAACGGTCGCGAGTACATCTCGCGAAGCATAATCATCATGCGATGATTCGCTTCCGCTTTTCTCGTCTCGACCAATCTGCATCCGCTTCACCTCACGCATTCCTATGAGATGCTCTTTAACATAGTACACTTTGCACATCATATTTTCAAATCCATTACGTCATATTCAATGTTATTTTCAAACAGTCTTCTTCACAGCTCCGATCGTAGTGATTCCTCTTTATCTGATCCACCTTTTGACATCAAAACCTGTATAAATGACATGAAACACACGTATTATATCTTCCAAGGTAAACATAAATATATAAAAGACAACTAAGACCACTTATCAATTATAAACAAACGAATATAGCTTATAAATCGTGTAAAAGAGAGCTTATCAACTCCCCAAACTTAACATTTGTTTTCCTCAAACAAATTAGAACAAGAGAGACGACCAAGATAAGCAAAAGTCGAAGAGAAAAGGAATAAGTCTCTAGCTATGAGCAATAAAAGATTCACACATGAATCAAATACAACATCTTTCGCTTAAACTCCACAATCATAATAATCATAAGCATAAGCCTTCTCAAACTCAATCCTCACGATACGGATATATATATAAGAAACTCAAACACTCAAGTGTATCAAGGAGGAGTGTATACTCAAAGTTTAAAAACATGGAATCTACCATAAGCTCAAGATCGCTAATTCTCCATTCGTCAAATATGTGCTCAAGAACTAAGATAAAAGGTCTTATAAAAGGTTATAATGTAGGCTCTTGGTAAGGTGGATATATTTAGGTAATGACTCATAATCCCATAATGAAAACACATATGATCACAAGACATAATCCCAAACTTTCAAATTTATTTCAATTCTCCATACCAAGAAGTCATTTTTCATTAAGAACTCCATAATTTTCATATAAGTGATATAATCATCTCAAGTACTAGTATTACCCATTTATGTTCTTTCACATACTTTGTGCATTTTTTTATTTTTATTATTGAATTAAGGGTAAGCAACTAGTTTTAAAAATCAATTTCATCATTATTATTTTCTTTCTTTCCTTTCTTTTCTCAACCTCAATTCAAGCAACCAAAAATCACACTAACACATAACCCAACCCACACTATAGAAAGAATAAGGTAGGCTCAAACGCTCCATCAAAGGATAATAAAATAATAAAGGTGTTTGGATAGTGTATGCTAAGAAAAGAATGTCTAATATCATCTCAAAATTCTAAGCAATCAATGCAAACTCGAAAAGATCCGAGCAAGTTCGAGAAACACATGTTATTTCAAACTAATCACAGAAAAGAAATAAATCGAAAAGATAGACGAGAAAGCCAAGTCTCTGTGTTTCAAAAATGTGATCAAGTTCTAAAGGCTTAATACTCACAATATCATAACATTTCGCTTCACAAAATCGTCAAGACCCCGCTTAACGCCCCTGCGAGCACCGAGACCTCGCTTAACGCTCGCACGTGAAGCCAGAAGAAGACCTCGCTTAACGCCGTACGCACGCTTAACAAGACTTCGAACGCCAAAGCGGTTAAAAGACTCGCACTAAGCGCAGTGTCGGTAGCCCATAGTTTGTCAAGACGCTTCGCTTCAAACGCGGTTACCAAGACCGATAACGCTCGATGCAATGGCGGCCAAGACCGCACTTAACGCCTGACAGTGAAGTCATCAAGACCGAAGATAACGGCTGATGTGAGCGTTACAAGACCCACGCTAACGCCGTCCGAAGCGGTACCAAGACTCGCTTAACCCCCACGTGGTTACCAAGACCGCATAACGTAAAGCGGTTAACACCTCTGCAAGAGATACAAACAAGACACGCTGACTGCAAAGAGATACAAACAAGACAACGCTGACCTCGCAAAGATAAACAGCACACACGACTCGCAGACGCCGAGCAACCAGATAATTTATATGACGCCGAAAGCATCGACACGCACAAAGTCGCTGCTGCAGAGAATGTCACATGCATCGCTCACGCCTGTCGCCATTAAACAACCTCTAATTCAGACGACCGCTCTACGGCCTGGTTGGGTTGATAGAGCCCAACCACTGTGCCCAAGTCGTGCCCAATAAAGTAAGCTCGACATCAAGCTCGGCGCTCGACAAGTTCGCCCAAGAAGACTCCTAAACCCGTGGGAACGTATGCCCCGCCATATCTAAAAGAACCTAATGGGAGAAGACTTAATCCTAATGGGAGAAGACTTAATCCTCAATGGGAGAAGACTTCAATCCTAACGGAGAAGACATTGATGTAGTCGAGTCTAACTCAACTTAGTATCGTAGTCGAGTCGAACTCAACTTAGTATCGAAGTCGAGCTTAACTCAACTTGAATCGTAGTCGAGTCAACTCAACTCGAATCTGAGCCGAGTCGAACTCAACTGCATCGTAGTCGAGTCAACTCAACTTCAGTTAATATATATAAATGAGGCTAGATTAGAAGCTGGACGAGATCATCTACAATCATCTACCTCGATCGACACTGATTCTACACTTTGTAATCGCTCACACTCTCAAACACAAACGCCTTCGTCCTCGTGACGTAGATCTAATTCAAAGATCGAACCACTGAAACCTCTGTGTTCTTCCTCGATTTATTTCCAATAAATTAAACCTTATCACCAAGACGTGTCGAGAGCATTCCAAACGAGCTGAAAATTATTTTCCTCGCGAGACATCATCTCGCCTAACACCCGATCTGCCTCGCTGAATTGCGTGATCCATCGATGCTTCGCACATGCTTGTTTGGCTCTCTCTCGCTCGACCAATTGCGATCCGCTTGCGCAACACGGACTTCTATCGATGATGCTCTTTAATATAGTACGCTCGACATCCATATTTTTCAAATCCATTACGCCATATTCAACGCCGCTTTTCAAACAGCTTCTTTTTCAGACGAGCTCGCGATGGGCTTAATGATTCCTCTTTATCGGATCCACCTTCGACATCAAACCCGAAATGACAATAAACACACACGATAATATCTTCCAAGTAAACATAAATATATAAAAAGATCAACGAAGACCACTTATCAATTAAGGTAAACGAATATAAATCTTTATAAAGTCGTAAAACGAGGTTATCTGCCGCATCAACACTACTAGAAAAATAGTATGACTACCATAATATTGTGTCCATGCCGGTCGAGGTAGACAAAAGCATGTGAGAAAACCTGACGCCAAGACAGACTACGCTTTTTACGCGTAGTCTACACCACCATAGACCACGCCTCACATAGACACGCCACGCCTGTAGTCTACACCGTGCATCACACAAAAATCTCACACATAGACACGCTACGCGCAGTCTATACCCACCAAGACTCACGCCTTCACACAGACCACGCCACGCGTAATTCCTACCCCAGCACACACAAAATTCTCGCACACAGACCATGCGGTGCGAGTCTATACCCACCATAGACCACGCTTTTCCTCATAGCACTGCTTTACGCTGTCAACCCATAGATCACCAAAATTCTCACATAGACCACGTGTATGCGTAGTCATACCCACCATGTACCACGTTTTCACTCAGACCACGCTTTTAGCCGTAGTCTATACCGCTTTAACGCCAAATTTACTCACGCTTTTCTATTACAACCCGTAGTCAATTTAATAACAACACGTTTTTCAATTTCAACCGTAGTTAATTTCTTTATTTAAACCTCTGAAATTAATAAACTCATGCAAACGAGATTAAAATATATTATATTACGCTCAAAATCACTATTCAAAAATATAACTTTCATATAACACCAGTAATCACTATACAAAATATATACAACTGCTTTCTTACTACGCCTACAAAATCACTATACAAAAATACTATGACATCACATAACAAAACACAAGACCAGATCCCATATCACAAAGACAAAATAATTCAAAAGATCAATAACTTACAACTAAAACATCACAAGACTATATGGAAGATGAAATTGCCCATTCAATGCGAACTCATCAACGTCTCTTAAGAAGTAAGAACCGATTAAACTATTAACAATTCAAAATAAATATTAGACTTTTATAAAAAAGTGATTATATTAAAGAAATTAAATGTTTATCTTACATGTGAACGTAAAGAAACGGAACCACTCTTCATAACTTCTTCAATTATATCTTTCATGAAGTGTAACAAGAACCCGCATTTTTGAATCAGCGTTCTTGACACTTTTTAAAATATCAAATATTAGCAAGATTAGATGTATATGAATCCAACATAAAACAAATGTGATTGATAAATGAAAATACCTTTACAATTTCCCAAGTAGGTTGCTTCTTCTCTTTTCTCCAATTTGCATTAACATATAAAATCGCTTCAAGCAATTAATAGTATTAGATACTACCACAAATACACACATTTCAAAGTACAATAAACAAGATCAAGAATGCTCAAACATTATGTTCATGGTAACGCAAGAATACATCACAATTCCAAGTATAGTTTATACATAGAATTTGCAATGTATATACCATATCTTTGAATTTAGTATTCAAACTATGTACATAAAGTATGGAATCAGCCCACACATGTAACATTGCAAGTAACATACGATTACATTACCACCGTGATCTCTCGAGGAAGAGCCACGAATTATGTAATATTAACTGCAGTAAAGAACTTAAAAGAAAGAAACAAACTTCCTCGCGAACGAGATGTCATAGATGGATATTAGTGGAAATGAATATGATATACAGACCTCTATTTGTAAATAGTCGAGGAAACTGGGACACTGCTTCCTCTTGTATGCATATCCCTAATAATTCCTATTTATATCCTAAAGGAAATTTTAGCGAGCAATTCACATATGAATCGTAGTTTTTGAGGCCATATGAGCATAATAAATATATGGTCCATTCTCGGTTTGATTCTTCATGAAGACTGTAACTCCAAGTTCCTACCAAACTTAAAATCATTCATCTAAAGTGAATCGAATACCCTATAACAATTTGTCAACTCATTTAAGAAGACAAGTAATGTGAAAATGAGAGAAAGAAATGAGCATCACAGTGAGGACAGACAAATTTAGCCAACCAGCCCCCACCACCCTAGTAAGTCGAGCAGTGGAATTCAGCTCAACCTAAAAGTAATTGATATGGATGAGCATGGAGAAGATACATCCTTCTCAACGTCGAAAAAGCACCTTACATGGCTTAAATGTAAGAAGAAACATTTATTATGTGAGTAACATTTTCTAGAAACTTGAAGCCATTATTCTTGAGCAGGACCAAAAATAAATGTCAAGTTATAGATCGAATATCACTTTAAACCCCGCCCTTAAGTCACGGTTTCACCAGATGATATCGACCACCCTAATTAAAACTAATGCATTAAGTGTGTTGGATGGGTGCATAATCATCTTCAAATGAATTTTAGAGCTAAAGAGAGAAGTAGCGAAGATTTCTTACATGTATTACTAGAATGGGCAGTTGATATTCCTTATTTTGTCTATGTTCTGCACCCAGATTTCAGTTAGACACCATCAGCAATATTAGTAGAAGCAGCAATCTGTTGAAAGGTTGAAACTTACTTTGAAAATGTCGAACCAGAATGTGACCTTAACATTGTAAAGAACTCTTATTCCAAAGAATTGCACTGTGGAGAACTACAGCTCTCAACCTAGGAAAGCGAGACGCAAGATGTAATGTTGGACCACCCCAACAGATTGGCCATAGAATGAAATCCTCTCGCTTGATCCCATACTCATTCTTCAAACATTCATAACAGCCCCAATGTCGTAGTATGTGTTTAACTCAGATGGCTGTAATTATAAAGAGTCATCATCTTTATAAAATTTATTTTCCATTTGCCTCATCTTACAAAGTAAGTTTGTAGCAAAGATCACTTTAATGTTGCAAAAGAAAAGGAATCTTGACATTAATACATGATTAAAACGTTTTACCTTACCAGAGGATGCTCCATATCCAGAATAATCATAGCTGCAACGAAATAAAGAAAACACAAAGACAAGTAAGAATGAGGATAATGCCTTTAGCACAGCTACATAACGTCGAACCCTATCCAATCTAACTAACACAAACCACTTGCAAATAAAGGGAGAAACAGAAGTCTGATCATGATGATTAATGCAGGTTAGTCCTCTTCAAGAATGTATGCATCCTCATTGCAGTAGAGACAGCTACTTGAGCACAGGTTTAGCAACGAAGGCTAATCCAGTAATTAGACATTAGACATTTATAGAGAAACGTTGCAAGAACTCATATATTTGTATTACTAATAATCAAGAGTGAAATATTATGGCCCTTGATGTACATATTCGAAATATCATAAAACATAAATGCAGGATCGACATTCTACCCACACAAAGATAAAATCAAATCATAAACTCTGCCATCAATTCAAGCAAAGGGCAAACCATGAGCTAGAACTACAAAATAACATTCTCGCCATCAATTCAAGCAAAACTCAGAATCCCAGTTCCAAAACATCAAACTCTAATCACCACCCACACACAATCTCACCCTCATATCCAAATTTGCCCAATTTGTTAAACCATATTTATCAAATAAAACAAAAGGAGATGTTCTTCAATATGCTCTTCAGTATGAAGTATGAACATCCACAGATCAAAAACATCTATTTTTGACATATTTGGCGCCACCACGAAAAACTCAAACAGTCCATCTCGGACCACCTCAAGCAACCAAATATAAAATGAAATACAAAACTAGAAAATAAAAGCATACATAAAAATCCACCACGCCCAAAATCCACACACAAAATCAAGAATCACATAATCCAAACACACACCTCATGATGTTGACACGTAGATGCGCCTCAACTCAAGAAAGAGCTCAGCATCTGCCCCAAATCGGTGACGTTGCTGTGAGAATACAGCAGCGCAAACCTCCCCACCAGGTGCCCAAAAGTCACCACAATTTTATTCCTGCCTTCGTATCCAACAAATGTACGTCCACGTTTTTCCGGTGACAGCCTGCTCATCACCAGACTTCCTCCACCTCATCGCTGTAAACGTCGTACGTCGGCGGCTCCGCGGAAAAGCGAACTTTGCAGCCACGTTCGATGTCACATTTCCCATTTATTCTATTCGACCAAATTCCCACCAAGATTCCGCCTTCAACCTGAATTCGGACCATGAACAAACCTGTATAATTTTATTTTTCTGGGATTGTCAAATTTGGGATTTTTCTCCGCCCTTTTTCTGGGTATTTTTCTTCTGGTATTACTAATCTCCTTTTCCCTGTTTCTACCTCTTCAATTTTGTACTTCTAGATTTTTTGAGGATTTGTGTTTTGATGACGATAGAGATATTGGAAGATCCGATCTAAGCGGGAGAAGGAGACAGGAGAACTGAAAGAAGGAAAGAAAGAAGAAGGAATTGGGTTTGTAACTCAACAAAATTGTATTTAAATGATATATGCGTCTTATTGGTTGATTTTTAAGCATAATATTTTTTAGATAATAAACTGGCAAATTTTAAATGAATATTGGTTTGAAAACCGTCATTATGGTTGTTCTAGTATTTTAATGGCTTATTGAATAACAACCTTAGATAAATATAAATAGATAACTTAATAAATTATATACATAAATGAATTAGATTGTGAGAAAGTAGGTTGATTTTTTTTATTTTTTTAAATTTATTCCATAGCGTACGCTTTTAAAAAAATTGCATCACGCTTGTGTAGCCTATACCCACCATGTACTACGATTACATATGATTCTATTTCTATTTTGTGGCTCATGATGCACTTAGCATTTATAAGGGCCAGAGAAAAGTGATACGTAGAGAACGAATCCTACGAACCACGAGGAAAGGAGATACTGACACAAAAGTATGAGCAAGGAAAGCCGCTTGAGACACGAATGCTTACGTGAGGGCTTTACGTCTGTAAGCATGTCCTATTTATGCCGTCTCTGCCATATGCCGAGTCAACACCGACGAGAATGTGTTAAGTTATGTCCCCATTGAGCTGCAATGATCGAGAGGATTAGTTTGAAATAACATGTGTTTCTCTAGAACTTGCTCTGGATCTTTTTCGAGGTTTCATTGATGTGCTTGAGAATTTTGAGATGATATTAGACATTCTTTTCTTAGCCTATACACTATCCAAACACTAACCTGTTATTTTATTATCCTTTGATGAGCCCGTTTGAGCCTACCTTATTCTTTCATATAGTTGTGGGTTGGGTTATGTTGTTAGTGTGATTTTTGGTTGCTTGAATTGAGGGTTGAGAAAAAGAAAGGAAAGAAAGAAAATAGATAATGAGAAATTGATTTTTTTAAAACTAGTTGCTTACCCATATAACTTCAATAATAAAAAAAATAAAAAAAATGACACAAGTGTGTGAAAAGAACATAAATGGGTAAGTAACTAGTACATTGAGATGATTATATCACTTATATGAAAATTATGGAGTTCTTAAAGAAAAATGACTTCTTGGTATGGAGAATTGAAATAAATTGTGAAAGTTTGGGATTATGTCTTGTGATACATATGATGTTTTCATTATGGGATTATGAGTCACTTAGCCTAAATATATCCTACCTTACCAAAGAGCCTACATTATAACCTTTTATAAGACCTTTTTATCTTAGTTCTTGAGCACATATTTGAGCAAAGGAGAATTAGGCGATTTGCAAGCTTATGGTAGATTCCATGTGTTTTAAACTTTAAGAGTATACACATCCTCCTTGATACACTTGAGTGTTTGAGATTTCTTATATATATATCCATGTCGTGAGGATTGAGTTTGAGAAGGCTTATGCTTATGATTATTATGATATGTGGAGTTTAGCGAAAGATGTTGTGATTTGATTCATTTGAGTGAATCTTTTATTGCTCATAGCTCGAGACTTATTCCTTTTCTCATTCGACTCTTTGCTTATCGTTGGTCGTCTCTCTCTTGTTCTAATTTGTTTGAGGATAAACAAAATGTTAAGTTTGGGGGAGTTGATAAGCCTCATTTTTACCTGATTTATAAGGCTATATTCGTTTCGTTTATAATTGATAAGTGGTCTTTCGAGCTGTCTTTTTATATATTTATGTTTACCTTGGAAGATATAATACCGTGTGTGTTTCATGTCATTTTAGCACAGGTTTTGATGTCAAAAAGGTGGATCATGATAAAGAGGAATCACTAACCCAATCGCGAGCTCGTACGAAGAAGAACTGTTTGAAAATAACATTGAATATGACGTAATGGATTTGAAAAATATGGATGTGCAAAGTGTACTATGTTAAAAAGCATCTCGATAGGAATCCGTAGGCGCAAACGGATCGCATGATTGAGTCGAACGAGAGAAGCGGGCGAAAGCAAGTCGCGCACGCATGATGAATTATGCTTCGCGAGATGTACTCGCGACCTTTGGTCGAGATGATGTCTCGCGAGGAAGACATGAATTTTCAGCTCGTTTGAGAATGCTCTCGACATGTCCTGTGGGAAGGTGTCTCTACGCAAAGCGAGGTCCTATGTGCATATATATATATATATATGGATCGTGAAGGAGGAGAATTTTAATATAGATTGGACGAGAGTCACGGACATTAGTTTGAGAGAGTTTTTATTAATTTTTAGCAGAACACATCTGATAGTTTCTTCGTTTATTTTATTTCACATATTATTAGTTTAGCATAGTTTTAGTTATATTTTAATTGTAGTTCGTAGTTTAGTTTTCATAGTTTATGTTTTTTGAGTTGGTTTTCTTCTGATTCAAGTCGCTACAATTGTTCTTTGTGGATTCCTACGGTTTTATCTATCTACCTATCTTAATTTATGCTTTATTTATTTATTTATTGTTTTGTTATTTTAATTATGCGTAGCTAAATTCCGTATTGATCCTAGGGTTTGTATGTATGACTAGATTTATATAATTTATCTGTTGATCTTGTTTTGCCGTCCATTCATGATTTATGATTCTTGGCTTTAATTCTCATGTGTTGATATCGGCGATATTAATGCATGCTAGTTATGTGATTGATGTCTTGGCGGAATTAATTACATAATCGATATCTTGAATTCATAATCTGATTTTGCCTTGAGACCGGCGTGAGTAGATGAGCTGTGGGAGGTTAAATCTTTGTGTGCTTTTGGTAATTAGCTTACTTTCTTGAGACCGACGGAGATAAAGTTTAGGCTAACCTACTACTATAGGTGTCATGGCGGAAACTATAGTTATATTAGTGATCCTTCATCCGAATGCGGATTAAATTAGTAAGCAGTTAATAGGTTAATTGTGTGAATTTGGTTGGGTTAAATACATCCAGGATCGATCTTTATATCGATTTTATTCCTATCTTTATTTTCGAGTCTAGTTTTATAATATTCTCTCTTGATATTTTGTTACACGAATAATAATCAAGATTACGTGTTAATTAATTCTTTTGTGTTCTCGAGTCATGATCCATGTGGATACGATATATATATTTGCTTTGTTTTACTATCATTTATTTGGTAGGAATATTAGCGATCAAATTTTGGCTCGTTCGGGAATTGTTTAGATTGCACCGTGATAATTTTCTCGGATTGTAGTTATTAATTGAGGGCGTTAAATTTTTTTAAAAAAAAATTAAAAAATTAAAAATATATTTATTATTCCTTTGTTGCTTCTCGGATTCGACTTGATTTTTATCTCTGCATGCGATGCATGATTACAAGATCTCAAAGGAAAGAAATTATTCCATTGAATCTTGAGATTGAAGATCATATAAGAGAGCGAGAAAGAAGACAACAAGAAATGGCGGATAGACAACCCCAAATCCCGATCGGATGGCGAGATGGAGGCGATCTTGGCGGCAATGCAGCGCCAGCGGCGTTGAATAATCGAGATGGGCCCGATGGGTGGGCGAGCACAACCCATACCGCTCGACCACATATACGAAGCCACCGACGGATCGGTTCAAGGTGGAGGATGGGGCGAACGTCAATGCGATAATTTCGAGTTAAAGCACGCCTCATCGACATGATACAAGCGAGCGGTTTGGGAGAGGGTGGTGAAGACCCCAATGTGCACTTGGGCGTTCCTCGATATCCGTGATACTATCAAGCGAGCGGTGTAGTTGCCACCGATGCCATCCGGATGCGGATGTTCGGATTTTCAGCGAGAGTCAAGCAAAGAGTGGTTCAAGAGCTTGGATAGATCGATGATTACCACATGGGAGCAGCTCTGTGAGAAATTTTTATCTAAATACTTCCCACCTGCTAAGGCTCGGAAGATAATTGCGAAGATATCCCATTTTTCACAATTGGGAGATGAGTCATTGTTTGAGGCTTGGGAGCGATTTAGAAATCTGCTCAGAAAATGTCCACAGCATGGGTTCTCACCAGAGCAGCAAGTAACACAATTTTATAGTGGACTCGATGCTAACACCCGTAGCATTGTAGATGCATTAGCGGAGGATGCCTTCTCAATGGTGGAATAGGCAAGCATTGAGAATTATTGAGGAGATGGCATCAATAGTTATAAATGGTCGATGGAGGCAGCAGACGTCGGAAGAGTGGGCTGCTGCGAGTTGGATGATAAGTATGATGACTTGTTGAGAAGTTCACAACTCTGCGGAAGAGTCTGGCCGAGAGGAAATGGCAAAATGACTATGGCCATGGCGCGAGAATATGGAGGAGGTTCAATATTTGAACCAAAGGAGTAATGGCGGGGGAATCGGTGGGAATCCGCCTATCATCCTAACAATAGGAATCATCCCAATTTTCCTATTGCGATGCATGTAATGCTCAACAACCACCACTGATTTTGTTGTTAATAATGGAATGATTGTGGAGCCCAAGCCGAGCCTCGAGGATATGATGCAATAATTGTTGGCGAGCAATCGACAAATAGCAACGAGTCACCAACAAATTGTGGTTCAACAAAATATTCAGATCCATCAACTTGGGAATAGGATGGCGCCTGCGGAGAGCACAATCAGCGCCATCAACAATACGGTGATAGCCATGGAAAACAATTGGAGATGTTGAAAACCAAGTAGGCGGATGGCAATGAGGAGAGCTGGGATGCGAGCAGGGCAATTCCCAAGCAACACCGAGCAAAATCCGAAGAATCATACTCCTCCGAATCGGCAATGCGATATATTTGAGGAGTAGAGTTTCATATGAAAGTGAGGAAACCAGGAGATAAGCAATGCGGTGAAAAAGAAGAAGAAAAGGCGAGGATCGGATGAATTCTGCGCCTCATGAGTGTCCTATGCTAAGCCTTCGCGAAGAAAGCCTCGCATGAGAAGAAGAACGACCGCAATAAGCCTTCGCGAGGAAGGATCGCGAGGAAGAGACGCGAGCCTAGAGGCGCCTCGCGGCAAACCTTCACGATGAATCATCGCCCAAAGCGACTCGCGGTGAGTACAGAGAGAGTGTCTCGCGAGGGAATTAGAGAGCAAAACTCGCGAGTGCGAATGATAAGCCGATGATTCCAAAGCCTACAGCCCCATTTCCTCGGGCTTTGGGAAAGCGAAATATGATGAGGAGACGCCCGATTGAGGAGATATTTCAGAAAGTGAACA
Organism: Salvia rosmarinus; assembly: GCA_036937905.1. Classification (NCBI taxonomy): domain Eukaryota; kingdom Viridiplantae; phylum Streptophyta; class Magnoliopsida; order Lamiales; family Lamiaceae; genus Salvia; species Salvia rosmarinus. The sequence goes on along the minus strand of CM072816.1, from coordinate 42,430,184 downwards.
TTAATCTACCTCTTTTGATGCTTAGAAATATGCCGGATTCGTTAAATTTCTCAAAGATCGCTGGCAAGCAAAAAGAAGTTTGGGAAATTTGACAAGATCAACCTCTACGAAGAATGCGGTGCTATCTTGCGAGAAAAGTGCCCTGAAACAAAAGATCGGGAAGCTTCACGTTGGAGTGCGAGATTGCGAGCACATGCTTCCCAATGTATTGTGTGATTTGGGAGGTATCAATTTGATGCCCTTATCTCGTGTTCAACCGCTTGGGGTGGGCAAAATGAAGAAAACGTCCATTTCATTAATGATGGCTGACAGGTCAGTTGCACACCCTAAGGGGATAATTGAAGACGTGTTGGTAAGAATTCGGGATTTTGTCTTTCCAGCAGATTTTGTTATTTTAGAAATTCCTGAATTTAAAAATCAACCACTAATCTTGGGTCGGCCTTTTCTAGCAACTGGTCGTGCTTTAATTGATGTGCAGGAAGGTGATCTGACTTTTCGTGTCAACGATGAGGAGCTAAAAATTTCAATCTATGACGCCATCACGCAACACGATAGTTCAGAGCATGAAGAGTGTCATTCTATCACTACTCTTGCAGCTAGCCAAATCTCGAGCTTGGATGTCAAGAGACCAGTTGACAAGGGTGCTACTAAGAAGAGATGGACTCGGCATGGAACTCCGAGTGACTTGTTTAAGTTTGGGGGAGGCCACTTCCACACTCAGTGGTGGTCTAAGGTGAATGCAAAGTATCGAGGAAAGCACAGATTTGGGAAGAAGTCTGCTGTCAAAACGCCAGATCGATTGGGTATGAAATGGTCTAGCTAAAGACGTTTAAATTTAGCACTTGTTGGGAGGTAACCCAATGTTTTCCTTTGCTTTGTTTTGTTTTAGTTTTTGGTCTGTCTTCTTGTTGGTTGTTTTTGGTTTATTTTTCGTGTTTGGGTTTTGTGTACATTTTGTGGGTTGAGTTGAATGACGATCGATGATGAGAATTGTTTTATTAGAAAATTTATTGCAAGCGATTTTGTGAGGCGAAGCATGTTATGATCATTGTGAGTATTAAGCCTTTGAGAACTTGATCACATTTTGAAACACTGTGAGACTTGAGCTTTCATTGTCATATCTTTTCGATCTTATTTCTTTTCGTGTGATTAGTTTGAAATAACATGTGTTTCTCTAGAACTTGCTCGGATCTTTTCGAGGTTTCATTGATGTGCTTGAGAATTTTGAGATGATATTAGACATTCTTTTCTTAGCCTATACACTATCAAACACTAACTTTGTTATTTTATTATCCTTTGATGAGCCCGTTTGAGCCTACCTTATTCTTTCATATAGTTGTGGGTTGGGTTATGTTGTTAGTGTGATTTTGGTTGCTTGAATTGAGGGTTGAGAAAAGAAAGGAAAGAAGAAAATAGATAATGAGAAATTGATTTTTTAAAACTAGTTGCTTACCCATATAACTTCAATAATAAAAAAAATTAAAAAAATGACACAAGTGTGTGAAAAGAACATAAATGGGTAAGTAACTAGTACATTGAGATGATTATATCACTTATATGAAAATTATGGAGTTCTTAAAGAAAAATGACTTCTTGGTATGGAGAATTGAAATAAATTGTGAAAGTTTGGGATTATGTCTTGTGATACATATGATGTTTTCATTATGGGATTATGAGTCACTTAGCCTAAATATATCCTACCTTACCAAAGAGCCTACATTATAACCTTTTATAAGACCTTTTTTATCTTAGTTCTTGAGCACATATTTGAGCAAAGGAGAATTAGGCGATCTGCAAGCTTATGGTAGATTCCATGTGTTTTAAACTTTGAGTATATACATCCTCCTTGATACACTTGAGTGTTTGAGATTTCTTATATATATATCCATGTCGTGAGGATTGAGTTTGAGAAGGCTTATGCTTATGATTATTATGATGTGTGGAGTTTAACGAAGATGTTGTGATTTGATTCATGTGAGTGAATCTTTTATTGCTCATAGCTACGAGACTTATTCCTTTTCTCATTCGACTCTTTGCTTATCGTTGGTCGTCTCTCTCTTGTTCTAATTTGTTTGAGGATAAACAAAATGTTAAGTTTGGGGAGTTGATAAGCCTCATTTTACGATTTATAAGTGCTATATTCGTTTCGTTTATAATTGATAAGTGGTCTTTGAGCTGTCTTTTATATATTTATGTTTACCTTGGAAGATATAATACCGTGTGTGTTTCATGTCATTTTAGCACAGGTTTTGATGTCAAAAGGTGGATCACGATAAAGAGGAATCACTAACTTGATCGCGAGCTCGTGCGAAGAAGAAGCTGTTTGAAAATAACATTGAATATGACGTAATGGATTTGAAAAATATGGATGTGCAAAGTGTACTATGTTAAAAGCATCTCGATAGGAATGCGTGGCGCAAGCGGATCGCAATTGAGTCGAACGAGAGAAGCGGAGCGAAGCGGCGGTCGCGCGCATGATGAATTATGCTTCGCGAGATGTACTCGCGACCTTTGGTCGAGATGATGTCTCGCGAGGAAGAGTGAATTTTCAGCTCGTTTGGAATGTCTCGACATGTCTTGGCGGGGAAGGTGTTGCACGCTCATGAGGCCCTATGTGCATATATATACGCACGCATATATGAAAGGAGGAGAATTTTAATATAGATTGGACGAGAGTTTGACATTAGTTTGAGAGAGTTTTTTTTAATTTTTCAGAACACATTGATAGTTTCTTCTTGCACGTTTATTTCACATATTATTAGTTTAGCATAGTTTTAGTTTTTTTTAATTGTAGTTCGTAGTTTAGTTTTCATAGTTTATGTTTTGGAGCTTTCGGTTTTCTTCTGTTTCAAGTCGCTACAATTGTTCTTTGTGGATTCCTACGGTTTTATCTATCTACCTATCTTAATTTATGCTTTATTTATTTATTTATTGTTTTGTTATTTTAATTATGCGTAGCTAAATTCGTATTGATCCTAGGGTTTGTATGTATGACTAGATTTATATAATTTATCTGTTGATCTTGTTTTGCCGTCCATTCATGATTTATGATTCTTGGCTTTAATTCTCATGTGTTGGTATCGGGCAATATTAATGCATGCTAGTTATGTGATTGATGTCTTGGCGGAATTAATTACATAATCGATATCTTGAATTCATAATCTGATTTTGCCTTGAGACCGGCGTAGATAGATGAGTATGTAGGAGGTTAAATCTTTTGTGCTTTTGGTAATTAGCTTACTTCTCTTGAGACCCGAGCGGAGATAAAGTTTAGGCTAACCTACTACTATAGGCGTCATGGCGGAAACTATAGTTATATTAGTGATCCTTCATACGAATGCGGATTAAATTAGTAAGCAGTTAATAGGTTAATTGTGTGAATTTGGTTGGGTTAAGTACATCCCAGGATCGATCTTTTATATCGATTTTATTCCTATCTTTATTTTCGAGTCTAGTTTTATAATATTCTCTCTTGATATTTTGTTACACGAATAATAATCAAGATTACGTATTAATTACTTGTTGTGTTCTCGAGTCATGATCCTGTGGATCGATATATATACTTCTTTGTTTTACTATCATTTATTTGGTAGGAATATTAGCGATCAAATTTTAGCGCGTTCGGGAGTTGTTTAGATTTCACAGTGATAATTTTCTGGATTGTAGTTATTAATTCAGGCGTTAAATTTTTTTTTTTAAAAAATTAAAAAAATTAAAAAAATATATTTATTATTTCTGTGTTGCTTCTTGGATTTGACTTGATTTTTATCTCTCTGTGCAGTGCATGATTACAAGATCTCAAAGGAAAGAAATTATTCCATTGAATCTCGAGATTGACAGATCATATAAGAGAGAGAGCCGAGAAAGAAGACAACAAGAAATGGCAGATAGACAGCCCCAAATCCTAGATCGGATGGCCGAGATGGAGGCGATGCTTGCAGCAATGCAACGCCAACTGCGTTGAATAATCAGATGGGCCCGTTTGGTGGACGAGCACAACCCATACCGCTCAACCACGTATACAAGGCCACCGCGGATCGGTTCAAGGTGGAGGATGGGGCGAACGTCAATGCGATAATTTGAGTTAAAGCACGCCCTCATCGACATGATCAAGCGAGCGGTTTGGGGAGGGTGTTGAAGACCCCAATGTGCACTTGGGCGTTCCTCGATATCGTGATACTATCAAGCGAGCAGTGCGGTGATGCCATCCGGATCACGGATGTTCGGATTTTCAGCGAGTCAAGCGAAAGAGTGGTTGAGCTTGGATAGATCGATGATTACCACATGGGAGCGACTCGTGAAATTTTATCTAAATACTTCCCACCGCTAAGGCTCGGAAGATAATTGCGAAGATATCCCATTTTCACAATTGGGAGATGAGTCGTTGTTTGAGGCTTGGGAGCGATTTAGAAATCTGCTCAGAAAATGTCCACAGCATGGGTTCTCACCAGAGCAGCAAGTAACACAATTTTATAGTGGACTCAATGCTAATACCCGTAGCATTGTAGATGCATTAGCCGGAGGATGCCTTCTCAATGGTGGAATAGGCGAAGCATTGAGAATTATTGAGGAGATGGCATCAATAGTTATAAATGGTCGATGGAGGCGGCCGATCGGAAGAGTGGCTGCTGAGAGTTGGATGATAAGTATGATGACTTGTTAGAGAAGTTCACAACTCTGCAGAAGGAGTACGAAGCCGAGAGGAAATGGCAAATGACTGTGGCCATGGCGCAGAATATGGAGGAGGTTCAATATTTGAACCAAAGGAGTAATGGCCAGGGGAATCAGGGTGGGAATCCGCCCTATCATCCTAACAATAGGAATCATCCCAATTTTCCTATTCGATGCATGAATGCTCAGCAACCACCACCTGATTTTGTTGTTAATAATGGAATGATTGTGGAGCCCAAGAAGCCGAGCCTCGAGGATATGATGCAATAATTGTTGGCGAGCAATCAGCAAATAGCAACGAGTCACCAACAAATTGTGGTTCAACAAAATATTCAGATCCAGCAGCTTGGGAATAGGATGGACGCTCTGGAGAGCACAATCAACGCCATCAACAATACGGTGATAGCCATGGGAAAACAATTGGAGATGTTGAAAAACCAAGTAGGGCGGATGGCGATGAGAGAGGCTGGGATGCCTGAGACAAGGCGATTCCCAAGCAACACGAGCAAAATCGAAGAATCATACTCCTCCGAATCAGTGCAATGCGATATATTTGAGGAGTAGAGTTTCATATGAAAGTCATCCGGAAAACCAAGGAGATAAGCAATGCAGTGAAAAAAGAGAAGAAGAAAAAGAAGGCGAGGATCAGATGAATTCTCGCCTCGCGAGTGTCCCTCGCGAGTTTTCGTCGTGCTAAGCCTTCGCGAAGAAAGCCTCGCATGAGAAGAAGAACGACCTCGCAATAAGCCTTCGCGAGGAAGGATCGCGAGGAAGAGACGCGAGCCTAGACGAAGAGCGCCTCGCGGCAAACCTTCACGATGAATCATCGCGACAAAAGGTCGCGAAGACAGACAGCGAGCGACTCGCGAGTGAGTACAGAGAGAGTGTCTCGCGAGGGAAGGCTAGAGAGCAAAACTCGCGAGTGGAAGACGCGAATGATAAGCCGATGATTCCAAAGCCTACAGCCCCATTTCCTCAGCGCTTTGGGAAAACGAAATATGATGAGAGTCGCCCGCTTGAGGAGATATTTCAAAAGTGAACATTAATCTACCTCTTTTGATGCTTGCGAGAATATGCCGATTCGTAAATTTCTCAAAGATCGTTGGCAAATAAAAAGAAGTTGGGGAAATTTGACAAGATCAACCTCTCTGAAGAGTGCAGTGCTATCTTGCAGAGAAAGGTGCCACTGAAACAAAAAGATCCGGGGAGCTTCACGCTGGAGTGCGAGATTGCAGAGCACACGTTTCCCAATGTATTGTGTGATTTGGGGGCGAGTATCAATTTGATGCCCTTATCTGTGTTCAACCGCTTGGGACTGGGCAAAATGAAGAAAACGTCCATTTCATTAATGATGGCTGACAGGTCAGTTGCACACCCTAAGGGGATAATTGAAGACGTGTTGGTAAGAATTGGGATTTTGTCTTTCCGGTGATTTTGTTATTTTAGAAATTCTGAATTTAAAATCAACCACTAATCTTGGGTCGGCCTTTTCTAGCTGGTGGTGCTTTAATTGATGTCGGGAAGGTGATCGACTTTTCGTGTCGGCGATGAGGAGCTAAAATTTCAATCTATGGCGCCATCACGCAACACGATAGTTCGAGCATGAAGAGTGTCATTCTATCACTACTCTTGCGACTAGCGAATCTCGAGCTTGGATGTCGAGACCGGTTGACAAGGTGCTACTAAGAAGAGATGGACTCGGCATGGAACTCCGAGTGACTTGTTTAAGTTTGGGGAGGCCACTTCCACACTCAGTGGTGGTCTAAGGTGAATGCAAAGTATCGAGGAAAGCACAGATTTGGGAAGAAGTCTGCTGTCAAAACGCCAGATCGATTGGGTATGAAATGGTCTAGCTAAAGACGTTTAAATTTAGCACTTGTTGGGAGGTAACCCAATGTTTTCCTTTGCTTTGTTTTGTTTTAGTTTTTGGTCTGTCTTCTTGTTGGTTGTTTTTGGTTTGTTTTTCGTGTTTGGGTTTGTGTCTGTTTTGTGGGTTGAGTTGAATGACGAGCAGCCGATGATGAGAATTGTTTTATTAGAAAATTTATTGCAACTGATTTTGTGAAACGAAGCATGTTATGATCATTGTGAGTATTAAGCCTTTGAGAACTTGATCACATTTTTGAAACCTGTGAGACTTGAGCTTTCGACTGTCATATCTTTTCAGTCTTATTTCTTTCTGTGTGATTAGTTTGAAATAACATGTGTTTCTCTAGAACTTGCTCTGGATCTTTTTCGAGGTTTCATTGATGTGCTTGAGAATTTTGAGATGATATTAGACATTCTTTTCTTAGCCTATACACTATCCAAACACTAACCTGTTATTTTATTATCCTTTGATGAGCCCGTTTGAGCCTACCTTATTCTTTCATATAGTTGTGGGTTGGGTTATGTTGTTAGTGTGATTTTTGGTTGCTTGAATTGAGGGTTGAGAAAAGAAAGGAAAGAAAGAAAATAGATAATGAGAAATTGATTTTTAAAACTAGTTGCTTACCATATAACTTCAATAATAAAAAATAAAAAAATGACACAAGTGTGTGAAAAGAACATAAATGGGTAAGTAACTAGTACATTGAGATGATTATATCACTTATATGAAAATTATGGAGTTCTTAAAGAAAAATGACTTCTTGGTATGGAGAATTGAAATAAATTGTGAAAGTTTGGGATTATGTCTTGTGATACATATGATGTTTTCATTATGGGATTATGAGTCACTTAGCCTAAATATATCCTACCTTACCAAAGAGCCTACATTATAACCTTTTATAAGACCTTTTTTATCTTAGTTCTTGAGCACATATTTGAGCAAAGGAGAATTAGGCGATCTGCAAGCTTATGGTAGATTCCATGTGTTTTAAACTTTGAGTATACATCCTCCTTGATACACTTGAGTGTTTGAGATTTCTTATATATATATATCCATGTCGTGAGGATTGAGTTTGAGAAGGCTTATGCTTATGATTATTATGATGTGTGGAGTTTAACGAAAGATGTTGTGATTTGATTCATGTGAGTGAATCTTTTATTGCTCATAGCTACGAGACTTATTCCTTTTCTCATTCGACTCTTTGCTTATCGTTGGTCGTCTCTCTTGTTCTAATTTGTTTGAGGATAAACAAAATGTTAAGTTTGGGGAGTTGATAAGCCTCGTTTTACGATTTATAAGGCTATATTCGTTTCGTTTATAATTGATAAGTGGTCTTTGAGCTGTCTTTTATATATTTATGTTTACCTTGGAAGATATAATACCGTGTGTGTTTCATGTCATTTTAGCACAGGTTTTGATGTCAAAAAGGTGGATCACGATAAAGAGGAATCACTAACCCAATCGCGAGCTCGTACGAAGAAGAACTGTTTGAAAATAACATTGAATATGACGTAATGGATTTGAAAATATGGATGTGCAAAGTGTACTATGTTAAAAGCATCTCGATAGGAATCCGTGGCGCAAGCGGATCGCAATTGAGTCGAGCGAGAGAGAGCGGGCTTAAGCGGCGAAGTCGCGCACGCAGTGAATTATGCTTCGCGAGATGTACTCGCGACCGTTGGTCGAGATGATGTCTCGCGAGGAAGAGTGAATTTTCAGCTCGTTTGGAATGTCTCTCGACATGTCTTCGCGGGGGAAGGTGTTGGCACGCCTCGCGAGGCCCTATGTGCATATATACACGCACGCACACTTCGAAAGGAGGGAGAATTTTAATATAGATTGGACGAGAGTTTGACATTAGTTTGGAGAGAGTTTTTTTTTTAATTTTTTACAGAACACATTGATAGTTTCTTCTTGCACGTTTATTTCACATATTATTAGTTTAGCATAGTTTTAGTTATTTTTAATTGTAGTTCGTAGTTTAGTTTTCATAGTTTATGTTTTTGGAGCTTTCAGGTTTTCTTCGGGTTTCAAGTCGCTACAATTGTTCTTTGTGGATTCCTACGGTTTTATCTATCTACCTATCTTAATTTATGCTTTATTTATTTATTTATTGTTTTGTTATTTTAATTATCGTAGCTAAATTCCGTATTGATCCTAGGGTTTGTATGTATGACTAGATTTATATAATTTATCTGTTGATCTTGTTTTGCCGTCCATTCATGATTTATGATTCTTGGCTTTAATTCTCATGTGTTGGTATCGGGCCGATATTAATGCATGCTAGTTATGTGATTGATGTCTTGGCGGAATTAATTACATAATCGATATCTTGAATTCATAATCTGATTTTGCCTTGAGACCGGCGGAGGTAGATGGTCATGGGAGGTTAAATCTTTTTGTGCTTTTGGTAATTAGCTTACTTCTCTTGAGACCGAGCGGAGATAAAGTTTAGGCTAACCTACTACTATAGGCATCATGGCGGAAACTATAGTTATATTAGTGATCCTTCATACGAATGCGGATTAAATTAGTAAGCAGTTAATAGGTTAATTGTGTGAATTTGGTTGGGTTAAGTACATCTCTAGGATCAGTCTTTTATATCTGATTTTATTCCTATCTTTATTTTCGAGTCTAGTTTTATAATATTCTCTCTTGATATTTTGTTACCTGAATAATAATCAAGATTACGTATTAATTACTTGTTGTGTTCTCGAGTCATGATCCACATGGATACGATATATATATACTTCTTGTTTTACTATCATTTATTTGGTAGGAATATTAGCGATCAAATTTTGGCGCCGTTGCCGGGGACTGTTTAGATTTCACAGTGATAATTTTCTGGATTGTAGTTATTAATTCAGGCGTTAAATTTTTTTTTTTAAAAAATTAAAAAAATTAAAAAAATATATTTATTATTTACTTTGTTGCTTTCGATTTGACTTGATTTTTATCTCTGCATGCGGTGCATGATTACAAGATCTCAAAGGAAAGAAATTATTCCATTGAATCTCGAGATTGAAGATCATATAAGAGAGGCGAGAAAGAAGACAACAAGAAATGGCGGATAAACAACCCAAATCCCGGATCGGATGGCGAGATGGAGGCGATGCTTGCAGCAATGCAACGCCAACTGCGTTGAATAATCAGATGGGCCCGTTTGGTGGACGAGCACAACCCATACCGCTCAACCACATGTACAGGCCACCGACGGATCAGTTCCAAGGTGGAGGATGGGGCGAACGTCAATGCGATAATTTCGAGTTAAAGCACGCCTCATCGGCATGATCTGGCGGAGCGGTTTGGGGAGGGTGTGATGAAGACCCCAATGTGCACTTGGGCGTTCCTCGATATCGTGATACTATCAAAGCGAGCGAGTGCCGGTGATGCCATCCGGATGCGGATGTTCGGATTTTCGAGAGTCAAGCGTAAAGAGTGGTTCAAGAGCTTGGATAGATCGATGATTACCACATGGGAGCAGCTCTGTGAGAAATTTTTATCTAAATACTTCCCACCTGCTAAGGCTCGGAAGATAATTGCGAAGATATCCCATTTTTCACAATTGGGAGATGAGTCATTGTTTGAGGCTTGGGAGCGATTTAGAAATCTGCTCGGAAAATGTCCCATGACATGGGTTCTCACGAGGCGACAAGTAACACAATTTTATAGTGGACTCAATGCTAATACCCGTAGCATTGTAGATGCATTAGCCGGAGGATGCCTTCTCAATGGTGGAATAGACGAAGCATTGAGAATTATTGAGGAGATGGCATCCAATAGTTATAAATGGCCGATGGAGAGACAGCAGATCAGAAGAGTGGCTGCTACAGAGTTGGATGATAAGTATGATGACTTGTTAGAGAAGTTCACAACTCTGCAGAAGGAGTACGAAGCCGAGAGGAAATGGCAAATGACTGTGGCCATGGCGCAGAATATGGAGGAGGTTCAATATTTGAACCAAAGGAGTAATGGCCAGGGGAATCAGAGTGGGAATCCGCCCTATCATCCTAACAATAGGAATCATCCCAATTTTTCCTATTCCAATGCACAGAATGCTCAGCAACCACCACCTGATTTTGTTGTTAATAATGGAATGATTGTGGAGCCCAAGAAGCCGAGCCTCGAGGATATGATGCAATAATTGTTGGCGAGCAATCAGCAAATAGCAACGAGTCACCAACAAATTGTGGTTCAACAAAATATTCAGATCCAGCAGCTTGGGAATAGGATGGACGCTCTGGAGAGCACAATCAACGCCATCAACAATACGGTGATAGCCATGGGAAAACAATTGGAGATGTTGAAAAACCAAGTAGGCGGATGGCGATGAGGAGAGCGGGATGCATGAGGCAAGGGCGATTCCCAAGCAACACTGAGCAAAATCCGAAGAATCATACTCCTTCGAATCAGTGCAATGCGATATATTTGAGGAGTAGAGTTTCATATGAAAGTCATCCGGAAAACCAAGGAGATAAGCAATGCAGTGAAAAAAGAGAAGAAGAAAAAAGGCGAGGATCGGATGAATTCTGCGCCTCATGAGTGTCCTCGCGAGTTTTAAATCGTGCTAAGCCTTGCGAAGAAAGCCTCGCATGAGAAGAAGAACGACCGCAATAAGCCTTGGCGAGGAAGGATCGCGAGGAAGAGACGCGAGCCTAGACGAAGAGCGCCTCGCGGCAAACCTTCACGATGAATCATCGCGACAGAAGGTCGCGAAGACAGACAATGACGACTCGCGGTGAGTCTGAGAGTGTCTCGCGAGGGAAGGCTAGAGAGCAAAACTTCGCGAGTGGAAGGCGAATGATAAGCCGATGATTCCAAAGCCTACAGCCCCATTTCCTCGGTGCTTTGGGAAAGCGAAATATGATGAGAGTGCGCCCGCTTGAGGAGATATTTCAAAAGTGAACATTAATCTACCTCTTTTGATGCTTGTGCGAGAATATGCCCGATTCGTCAAATTTCTCAAAGATCGTTGGCAAATAAAAAGAAGTTTGGGAAATTTGACAAGATCAACCTCTACGAAGAGTGCGGTGCTATCTTGCGAGAGAAAGGTGCCGAAACAAAAAGATCCGGGGAGCTTCACGCTGGAGTGCGAGATTGCAGAGCACACGTTTCCCAATGTATTGTGTGATTTGGGGGCGAGTATCAATTTGATGCCCTTATCTGTGTTCAACCGCTTGGGGTGGGCAAAATGAAGAAAACGTCCATTTCATTAATGATGGCTGACAGGTCAGTTGCACACCCTAAGGGGATAATTGAAGACGTGTTGGTAAGAATTCGGGATTTTGTCTTTCCAGCTGATTTTGTTATTTTAGAAATTCCTGAATTTAAAAATCAACCACTAATCTTGGGTCGGCCTTTTCTAGCAACTGGTCGTGCTTTAATTGATGTCTTGGAAGGTGATCGACTTTTCGTGTCAGCGATGAGGAGCTAAAATTTCAATCTATGACGCCATCACGCAACACGATAGTTCAGAGCATGAAGAGTGTCATTCTATCACTACTCTTGCAGCTAGCCAAATCTCGAGCTTGGATGTCAAGAGACCAGTTGACAAGGGTGCTACTAAGAAGAGATGGACTCGGCATGGAACTCCGAGTGACTTGTTTAAGTTTGGGGGAGGCCACTTCCACACTCAGTGGTGGTCTAAGGTGAATGCAAAGTATCGAGGAAAGCACAGATTTGGGAAGAAGTCTGCTGTCAAAATGCCAGATCGATTGGGTATGAAATGGTCTAGCTAAAGACGTTTAAATTTAGCACTTGTTGGGAGGTAACCCAATGTTTTCCTTTACTTTGTTTTGTTTTAGTTTTGAGTGCATCTTCTTGTTGGTTGTTTTGGTTTGTTTTTCGTGTTTGGGTTTGTATACATTTTGTGGGTTGAGTTGAATGACGAGCGACCGATGATGAGAATTGTTTTATTAGAAAATTTATTGCAAGCGATTTTGTGAAAGCGAAGCATGTTATGATCATTGTGAGTATTAAGCCTTTGAGAACTTGATCACATTTTGAAACACAGTGAGACTTGAGCTTTCATTGTCATATCTTTTCGATCTTATTTCTTTCGTGTGATTAGTTTGAAATAACATGTGTTTCTCTAGAACTTGCTCTGGATCTTTTCGAGGTTTCATTGATGTGCTTGAGAATTTTGAGATGATATTAGACATTCTTTTCTTAGCTATACACTATCGAACACTAACTTTGTTATTTTATTATCCTTTGATGAGCCCGTTTGAGCCTACCTTATTCTTTCATATAGTTGTGGGTTGGGTTATGTTGTTAGTGTGATTTTTGGTTGCTTGAATTGAGGGTTGAGAAAAAGAAAGGAAAGAAAGAAAATAGATAATGAGAAATTGATTTTTTTAAAACTAGTTGCTTACCCATATAACTTCAATAATAAAAAAAATAAAAAAAATGACACAAGTGTGTGAAAAGAACATAAATGGGTAAGTAACTAGTACATTGAGATGATTATATCACTTATATGAAAATTATGGAGTTCTTAAAGAAAAATGACTTCTTGGTATGGAGAATTGAAATAAATTGTGAAAGTTTGGGATTATGTCTTGTGATACATATGATGTTTTCATTATGGGATTATGAGTCACTTAGCCTAAATATATCCTACCTTACCAAAGAGCCTACATTATAACCTTTTATAAGACCTTTTTTATCTTAGTTCTTGAGCACATATTTGAGCAAAGGAGAATTAGACGATCTGCAAGCTTATGGTAGATTCCATGTGTTTTTAAACTTTGAGAGTATACACATCCTCCTTGATACACTTGAGTGTTTGAGATTTCTTATATATATATATCCATGTCGTGAGGATTCAAGTTTGAGAAGGCTTATGCTTATGATTATTATGATGTGTGGAGTTTAACGAAAGATGTTGTGATTTGATTCATGTGAGTGAATCTTTTATTGCTCATAGCTCTGAGACTTATTCCTTTTCTCATTCGACTCTTTGCTTATCGTTGGTCGTCTCTCTCTTGTTCTAATTTGTTTGAGGATAAACAAAATGTTAAGTTTGGGGGAGTTGATAAGCCTCATTTTTACCTGATTTATAAGGCTATATTCGTTTCGTTTATAATTGATAAGTGGTCTTTCGAGCTGTCTTTTTATATATTTATGTTTACCTTGGAAGATATAATACCGTGTGTGTTTCATGTCATTTTAGCACAGGTTTTGATGTCAAAAAGGTGGATCACGATAAAGAGGAATCACTAACCCAATCGCGAGCTCGTACGAAGAAGAACTGTTTGAAAATAACATTGAATATGACGTAATGGATTTGAAAAATATGGATGTGCAAAGTGTACTATGTTAAAGAGCATCTCGATAGGAATCCGTAGGCGCAAACGGATCGCAATTCGGAGTCCGAACGAGAGAGAACGGAGCGAAACGGCGAAGTCGCGCACGCAGTGAATTATGCTTCGCGAGATGTACTCGCGACCGTTGGTCGAGATGATGTCTCGCGAGGAAGAGTGAATTTTCAGCTCGTTTGGAATGTCTCTCGACATGTCTTCGCGGGGGAAGGTGTTGGCACGCCTCGCGAGGCCCTATGTGCATATATACACGCACGCACACTTCGAAAGGAGGGAGAATTTTAATATAGATTGGACGAGAGTTTGACATTAGTTTGGAGAGAGTTTTTTTTTTAATTTTTTACAGAACACATTGATAGTTTCTTCTTGCACGTTTATTTCACATATTATTAGTTTAGCATAGTTTTAGTTATTTTTAATTGTAGTTCGTAGTTTAGTTTTCATAGTTTATGTTTTTGGAGCTTTCAGTTTTTCTTCCGGTTTCAAGTCGCTACAATTGTTCTTTGTGGATTCCTACGGTTTTATCTATCTACCTATCTTAATTTATGCTTTATTTATTTATTTATTGTTTTGTTATTTTAATTATGCGTAGCTAAATTCCGTATTGATCCTAGGGTTTGTATGTATGACTAGATTTATATAATTTATCTGTTGATACTGTTTTGCCGTCCCATTCATGATTTATGATTCTTGGCTTTAATTCTCATGTGTTGGTATCAGGCCAATATTAATGCATGCTAGTTATGTGATTGATGTCTTGGCGGAATTAATTACATAATCGATATCTTGAATTCATAATACAGTTTTTGCCTTGAGACCCGACGGAGGTAGATGAGCTGTAGGAGGTTAAATCTTTTTGTGCTTTTGGTAATTAGCTTACTTCTCTTGAGACCCGACGGAGATAAAGTTTAGGCTAACCTACTACTATAGACTGTCATGGCGGAAACTATAGTTATATTAGTGATCCTTCATCTGAATGCGGATTAAATTAGTAAACAGATTAATAGGTTAATTGTGTGAATTTGGTTAGGTTAAGTACATCCCTAGGATCAGTCTTTTATATCTGATTTTATTCCTATCTTTATTTTCGAGTCTAGTTTTATAATATTCTCTCTTGATATTTTGTTACCTGAATAATAATCAAGATTACGTGTTAATTACTTGTTTGTGTTCTCGAGTCATGATCCACGTGGATACGATATATATACTTGTTGTTTTACTATCATTTATTTGGTAGGAATATTAGCGATTAGTCTGCTGTGCTTGCCACCCTCTGAGACCAGCTTTGTTTCATTTTGGGGACGACGCGGGAACCGAGAGCACTACCGGGCGTATCTCGTCTCATGGAAAGAGGCCTCCTCGACTCGGCATAAGTTTTCTTGATTACATTTCATTTTTGTTTCAGTGCAGATTGTTGAAATCAGCGTATATATATATATATATATTATAAATGGTCAAGTTGTCGAAGCTACTTTGACCATGATTTTGAGTGACGTAACGTTTAATTTTGTGAAATTAAATGGCATAGGATCGATCTACGTTTTGAGTAGATGATCGTGGTGTATTCACATTCTCAAATCCGATTTCCGGTGCGTGAGAAATAGTGGATCAAAGTTGGTTACTTAAACATGGAGTTATGCAATTAAGGGGATAAGCATGAATTAATTAATCCTTATCCCACATTGATTAATGTACCTTCATTAATTGTCTATATAATTGGTTCATTGAACACTTAGTATAATTATGTGCACAAGTGATGGGGTGGAAAGCCCTGTGCGCCGCCACCGCCCGCCTTGGCCCTGAGCCAAGGCCCGGCGCCGACGCCCGAGTTCCCGCACTGACCGTGCCCGCCCGGCTCGCTCGGCTCTGGTTCGGTTCGGTTCCGGTTCCGTGGTCCGTGGTCGTGGTCCGTGGATCGTGGATCTTGGATCTTTGCAATTGGTCTTTGGGTGGTCTTTGGGCATTCTTTGGGCATGTTCGTGGGCTTGCCGTGGGCTGGTTCCGTGGCCCATTGCCCCTATATTTTGGATCAATGTTTAATCGAGCCCAATGATGGAGTTGGTCCGAGGCCCGACTCGTGTAGCCCAATCCGTTGGGCTCTGCGTGCGATGGGTTGGTCAGAGGCCCAACTCGTGTTGCCTAATCAGTTGAGCTGCTGGCACTTCAAGAGGCGTCGGATCGTCCATTGAACACGGGCGCACGTGTTGTCCAGATTCATCGTAGCGTCGGTAACGTTCGACATGATGGCTCTCAAGGAAAGCGTGCCACGTTGTCTCGAAACCGCCGCGTAACCCCTGCGCACTCAATGGGGACATAACTTCGTAACACCCGACATCAAGGCGGTGTTGACTCAAACATGTTCCCAATGAGGTGGGACGGCGCCTATAAATAGGACATGTCTCCCGGCATTAGTCACCTCGCCAATCTGCATTCCGACATTCCAAGCACTCTCGCATACATGGCTCGTGTCCAAGCTACATCCTCGTTCGATTCGCCGGAGCTCGTTGGTGCGTAGTGCTTGTCACCCATGAGCCGCTGCGTTTTATCTTTGGGGACGATACGCCAGAACCGAGAACACTACCGGGGCGTATCTCGTCTTGCGGAAATAGGCCTCCTCGACTCGACATCTGTTTTACGGTTTTGTTTCAATTGTTTTTTCAATTCAGTTTAGTTCATTGTTAGTTTGATCTCCTTCTACATTTCTGTTTTAAAGTTGTAATACGCCCGGCAAGTTGTACTATTTTGTACCTTTTTTCAACATTCGCAAGACGAGATAAACTTGCCACAAGGAGTTCAGACATTAAAATTGACTTAAAACTTTCGAAACTAAACACCTTTGCTTGGAGATGTCGACTGTTCCAGCCATTGACTCTGACTACGCATGTTCTTGCCGCCTCCTTGTTGCCTTTCTTTGCGCCGCCACCGCACTATGACTTGGTCATGTTTGGTTCGATGCATTGGGATCAACCATTGGGCCCTTTGGGTCGACTGTTGGTTCCACTTTTAGTGGTTCAACAATTGGTTCCACTTTTAGTGGTTCCATTGGTTCGATGATCGCACTTTTGATTGGGTCGATTGTTGGATCCATGGGATCTAACTGGTGGTTCTCATTCGAGTTCCATGTTCCGGCACACTTCAGTGGTGTTGGTGGATCGATTTTGGATCGATCTCGGCGCTGTTCATACCGCAGGATGATGCGGCCGCCGAGAAGCCGCCAGTTTGGAGGATCCGACTTTAAAAGATGGCAGCGAAGATGTTATTCTACCACGACGTTGGGCCGCCAACTTCTTAGTGGAAGATGAGCCCGTTCAGGAAATTTGGTAGGACGGACTTTCACGTTCACAAACATATGATAATTGGCGCACTGGCGACCATCTTTGTAAAAACTTCATACTTAGTAGTTTAGAAAATAGCTTGTATAGTGTATATGCTGTTGTAACGACATCCAAATGTATGTGGGATGCGCTAGAAAAGAAGTATCGTAGTGATGATGCAGGTACTAAGAAGTTCATTGTAGCCAAATATTTGGACTACAAGATGGTCGATTCCCGACCGATCATGGATCAAGTGCAAGAGTTTCAACTCATTGTACACGAGGTTCAAGCCGAAGGGCATACTGTTTCAGACGGTTTTGTCGCCGCTCTGGTGATTGAGAAACTACCGGGATGGAGAGACTTCAAGGTCTACCTTAAGCACAAGCGAAGCGATATGGCGCTTGAAGACTTGATCGTCAAAGCCGCATCGAGTCGATGTGAAGAAGCAAGATTTGAAAGCGAAAGATTTGATCGATCGAAGGCCGACTGTTGGAGAGGCGGTCCCTCCAACAAGCGTGTTCGTCGATGTCAAAGATAAAGGCAAGGGAAGATGGTTGCCCGTAAGTTTGACGGGATCATACAATTGTGGCAAGCATGGCCACACGCAGTAGAGGCGTAAATCCCAAAGAAGAAGAAGGCTAAACAAGTTGCCAGCGTTGTCGAGAAGGACTTTGACAAATGGGACAAGGTTGACTTGGCTCTTGTGGTGATCGAAGAAGTCAACCACGTCGAGAATCGAGGTGGATGGTTCATCGACACCGGTGCTGCACTGCGTCTGCGAAAAGATATGTTTCTCCACCTACAATTTGAGGGAGGAAGCTCAACATGGGGAACCAAGCTTCGTCCGAGGTTGCGGAGTTGGTGATGTGGTGCTCAAGATGTCGTGGGAATTGAGATCACGTTGAAGGATGTGCTGCATGTCCTGACATTCATAAAAACTTAGTGTCGGCTCTATTCTAGTTAATATGGGTTTTAGACTAGTTTTGAGTCGGACAAGTTTGTCTTGACTAAGTTTGGAAAGTTCCTTGGTAGGGGTTATCTCACGGGGTTTTTTCAAACTAAATGTAATGGTCGCCGTGTACCAAAAATTATGATGAATGAAAATGCATCTACTTCCTCTTACTTGGTGAGTGCTTTCGATTTATGGCATTGTAGATTAGGACATGTTAATCTAAATGCAATAAAAGATTAGTAAATTTAGATTTACTAAAGTTAAATGAAGTTAACACAAGCGAAATGTGAGGTTTGTGTGGAAGCGAAAATAGCTAAGTTACCGTTTCATTCGGTAGAAGCAGACACTAAGCCTCTAGAACTTATTCATCTTGATGTGTGTGATTTAAAGTTTGTACAAACTAGAGGTGGTAAAAGTACTTCATCACGTTTATTGATGGTACAGACAAGATATTTTTATCTTTACCTTCTAAGTAAAGGCGAGGCTATTGAAGCTTTTAAAAACTTGAGCAGGCCGAGAATCAACTAATTGTCGAATTAAGGCATTGAGTGATAGAGGAAGAATATGTAGCTCGTTTGAAGCATTATGCAGCAAAGTGGTATAATACATTAAGCGACAGCTCCTTATTCACCTCGGTCTAACGGCGTTGTTGAGCGTAAAATCGAACATAAGGAGATGATGAATGCTTTGTTGATTAGTTCGAGGTTGCTTGAGAACTTGTGGGGGAAGTTGTTTTTGTGACCAACTACATCGAACAAGATTCCACCGAAGAGTAAGAATGTCACTCCTTACGAGTTGTGGAAAGGAAGAAAGCCATCGTCTGAAATATCTCAAAGTGTGGGGTGTGCAGCGAAGGTTGAGGTGCCTCTTCCCAAACAAGTTACAATTGGACCTAAAGCGATCGATTGTATCTTTATTGGGTATGCCTTGAGCAGCGGCGCACTATCGTTTTCGATCCACGGTCGAGGTACCGGATATGTTGTGGGGACAACGATTGAGTCGAGAATGCTATATTCTTTGAAAGTGTTTATCCACAGCAAAGACAAGGATAAAAGTGAAGCCGGTTCTAGCAATAGAAGCGATGGTGGCTTCGAGTTCTAAACCTTTGGAGGAAGAACCGACATCGCATAGCGATCGAGTGCGATCACGAGGGTTGGAACGAGCGTGGCGATGAAGTCGAGCGCTAAAGTTTTGGTCACGACTATATTGCGTTCATGTTGAGCGAAGAACCAACTTCGATCAAAGTAGCCTATGCTCGGCAGACGGGATGCTTTGGCGAGGTCATTCAAAGTGAGATTGATTCCATTTTGCAAAACCACACTTGGGTCTTTGGTTGATTTGCGGAAGGTTGTAAGCCCTTAGGATGCAAGTGGATCCTTAATAAAAGTACAAAGCGAGATGGATCAATTGAAAAGTATAAGGCCCGTTTGGTTGTCGAAGGGTTTAAACAAAAGAAGTGCGATTTCTTGATACCTATTCACTGTGACGAGGATTACGTCTATTAGGGTGCTTCTACAATTCTTTGCTTTGCACAATCTTGAGATTCATCAAATGGACGTTAAGGCTGCATTTTTGAATGGTGACCTCGAGGATGAGGTATATATAGAGCAACCGAAGGGTTTGTTGTACACTGGTCGAGAGGGCAAGGTATGCAAACTCGTGAAGTCTCTATATGGTTTGAAACAAGCGCCATTGCAATGGCACGAAATTTGACAATGTAATGTTGGCAAATGGTTTCAAGATCAACGAGTGTGACAAATGTGTCTACGTTAAGAACAACGATAATGGTTATGTTATAGTGTGTCGTATGTAGATGACATGTTGATCATGGGTAGTAATACTCAAGTCATTAATGACACAAAGCGCATGTTAAATAGAAATTTTACATGAAGGACATGGGTTTAGGCGATTGATAAGCAGCATTTTACGCTTATTGTTGATATTTAAAGATGAGTTTAGATCATTTAATGTGCGTTTATGTATCGATTCTTAATGTTTTATCTATTTCTAGAAGATCTCGCTCTTGGGTATTCCTTGACGTTTGTAGGTTTATATGTTGATAATCGAAGCAAGGAACGAAGGCGAGCGATACCACGTCGCCCTGGGTTCGCCGACCAACCTAGCGGTCGCTAGGATGGCCGCTAGGTAACCAGCGTGAGAACCAGCGAGACCTCGACCGCGATCTCATGCCCACGAGCGAAACCCAGCGAGAAAGCTCTTTGGGCGATTTCGCGACCGTTGCTAGCGACCGCTAGCAGTCGCGAGGTAACCAAGCGAGCGCAAGGAGGCGAGCGCGAGCGAGAGAACGCGCGCATAAGTTATTCCTCGCGACCGAGCTAGCGATCGCTAGCTATGGTCGCGAGGCGGCGCGACAGGAGAGAAATTAGGGTTTCCACCCTTTTCTATAAATAGGGCAAGCCCCCACTCGCGCCTCCTAAGCCCCAGACACGCCCCAGAATAGTTTATTTCATTTTTCCTCTGATTTTTTGTCTTTCTTTCGCTTCCGTTTAGTTCTAGATTTAATTCTTGCATTGTTCTAGTTTAGTTTATCGTTTCGTTATCGATCGGAATGTTTTTGTCCGATCGTTTTCCGTTGTTTTCCGTTCGTTCGCTTGGGATTGGATTCAAGACCAACCATTGCTCATCCAACGCTTCATTACGGGTTTTATATATTTAATTTCCGTTTTTATGGTTAAATCGTATTTTATTCTGTTCATTATGTCTGGCTAGTTTTCCGTTCTAATCCTAGGGTTTGCATGATTCGATCCTATATGTTGTGATTCCTGTTATCGCTATTTACTTTCCAGGCATTGATTCATGATTCTAGGTGCTTATTTATATGTGTTGATTTCTGATCAATCTTGATGCATATCTAGTTGTCGGTTAATTACGTAATTGTATTAATTGTCAATCGATCTTGAATGCATGATATGAATAAACCTTGAGTCGTAGCTGAGATAGGATATTCGTAGGAAGCATATTCTTAGTGATCCTTTTGGAGTTACTTGTTTTCACCTAGAATGGTAGGAAAACTCGTAATCTCTTGCCGCAATTATCGTAATTGAAGTTGTTGGTTATATTTGTGATCTTCCATCTTATGCGGATTAAAAATTGGCTAATAGGAGCAGGATAAACATCGTTGTGGATAGGATTAATGCATCCCTAGGGTTAGTCTTTCTTATCATTTTATCATCCAGTGAGTTTATTGCTTTATTTTATATTTACGCTTGTTACCTTTGCTTTGGATTAAATTACGAGCCTTAAACCTTTCACCTTTTTACGTGCTTGAATAATAATGAATTGTCGTTGAGCTAGCTTACGTGTTTCATATTACAATCCAATGGATCGATGCTTAACTTACCTATACTTACACCTTTTCGTGTTAGAAAAGTGGCGATCAAATTTTGGCGTCGTTCGAGGGGATTGTTAAGATTGCATAGGAATAATTTGTGATTTGGATTTATTAATTCAAGTTATATATATTATTATTTATTTTTGTCGTGCTAAATTCTCTCTTTCTCGGGTAGTTTATGCGTACAAGATCTCGGGGACCTCACGAGTATTATTAGATCCAGAGATCGAAAGCTCTCAAAGGAGAAAAGGGCGAGAGAAGAGGCGGGCTGCAATGGCACCAATCCACGGCAGGGGCATTCTCCCGAGCAAGGCTGCAAGCATGCTAGCCGACTTTGCGAGAGATGCAGCGTCGGATGGCGAATATGGGAATCATTGTCCTGCTCCGAGGAAAGACCTCTGAATCACATGTACCGACCTCCCACCGAGCAGTTCAAGGAGGCGGTTGGGGCCCTGCGTAGTCTGCAAACAATTTTGAGCTAAAACCGCCCACGATCGGTATGGTCGAGGAGGCGGTTTGGGGAGGAGTCACGAAAGACCGAATGCGCATCTCGAGACTTTCTCGATATTTGTGACACCATCAAATAGAATGGGGTACCACAAGACACGATCCGGATGCGCATGTTGGGTTTCATTGTGACCGGTGAAAGATTGGTTGAAGTTTGGACGAATGGCATCGACACTTGGGGAAACTTTGAGAAGTTTCTTTGAAATACTTTCGCCGCAAAAGCGCAGAAGATCATCGCGAAATCTCTCATTTTGCCAAAACCACGGCGAATCGCTATTCGAGGCATGGGAGAGATTCAGAGGTCTATTGAGGCGATGTCCACAACATGGGTTCTCGAGAGCAACGGATCACACAATTTCTGGTGGGTGACATGGCGGGCGAGGGCATGGTAGATGCGTCGGTGGGGCTGTTTATTGAACCGACAAGTAGGCGAGCGAGCCGTATTTTAGAAGAGAT
The DNA here is from genome assembly GCA_036937905.1 of Salvia rosmarinus. Lineage (NCBI taxonomy): Eukaryota > Viridiplantae > Streptophyta > Magnoliopsida > Lamiales > Lamiaceae > Salvia > Salvia rosmarinus. Next base: position 42,407,740 of record CM072816.1, on the reverse strand, counting down.
GGCGCCAATGACTATCAATGGCCAAGCGGAGAGAACACCGGTGTTCAAAGCATTGCTGTTGAGTGATTTAAAATATGACGATCTCATGAAGAAGTTCACCATTTTGAAGAGTCAGTTGAGATGAGAGCGTCGACCACATCAATCGGAGGAATCATCGAATTTCCAACAACCTCCGGTGAGGCTTCACATGCGCGAATGGTGTGATTCAAGAGCGAAGAAGCCAAATCTAGAAGAGTTGATCGTGATTGGTTGTGAGCAACCAACAAATGACGACAATCGAATCGATGGCCGCATGGTAATTCGTTCATCAATATTCTTGGCGAGGATAACACGGTTAGAATCCTTGTAGCGACCATGGGCAAACACATGAAGATAATGGAGAACCGAATCGGACGGATAGCGGCTCGGTAGAATGCACACGAAGGCGGGCCCTTTCCGAAGCAATACGGAGGTGAACCCGAAAATCGATATTCGCCATCCGACGAGGTGGGCGAGCCTACCCGAGCCCCGCGAGAAGAAGAGCAAAGCACACCTGAGCAGAAACTTCGTGACGCCGAGCCCGACGCGAGTCCGAAAGTTGTCCTCGCAGCTCGCGACCGAGCAAGCGCCGCGCCCGACCACGAGCCGTCGAGTGTGTGCGCGCGGATTTGTTCATGGCGACCAACGCCGCATGCCACCCATGAGCAATCGAGGCGGAAGCGAGCTGAGAAATCAGTGACTCAAGACCCATAGCTCGCGCGAAGAAGGAGTCAGCGCCACAGATACCTCGCGACCTTCCAGTGATTGCGAGGTCGACCATGAGGCGCCCCTAAGAAAAATCGTCGCACATACTCCTCCGGTCCTGTTTCCGAGTCGACTTGTCAAGTCAAAATATGGCGAGGAGTTTGCTCGTTCAAAGAGATTTTCAAAATGTTGAGATAAATTTGCCTCTCTTTGAAGCTGCTAAACATAGGGATACATGAAATTCTTAAAGGCAGCTTGCAAGGAAGAAAAGCGGGAAATTTGAGAAAATTACCTATCAGAAGAATCGTGCCGTCTTGCAAAGGAAGCTCCTCTGAAGCGAAGGATCCGGCGGTTTTACGTTAGAGTGCGAGATCGCCGAGCAGACTTTCCAAATGTTTTGTGCGACTTGGGGCGAAAGCATCAATCGATGCCGTTGAGCGTATTCAGCGGCTACACCTAGGAAAGATGAGCCGGCGAGATTTCATCGATGATGGCTGACCGGTCGGTCACATATCAAAAGGTATCGTCGAAGGCGTGTTGGTAAGAATTGGGATTTTGTTTTTCTGCCGACTTTGTTATTTTAGATATTCTCGAATTGAACAACAACCACTAATCTTAGGTAGACCTTTTCTAGCAACCGGTGCGTGCGTTGATTGATGTGCGGAAGGCGATCACATTTCGTGTTAACGATGAGGAGCTCAAGATTTCCATATATGACGCCATCAAGCAACACGGCGGTGGAAAGCCGGAAGAGTGCTACTCGATCACATTGCTTCTTTGCCGCGCACGCGTCGAGCGCTTAGAGGTACTCGACCAATCGAGGATCTTTGCGAGAAGGAAGAAGTGGACTCGGCATGGAACTCCGAGTGTATCATTCAAGTTTGGGGGGGGCCACTTCCATAGTCAGTGGTGGTCATCCGTGAATGCTAAGTTTAGGAGGATACACGAGTTGAGAAGGATTTTTGTTGCCACCAAAACGCCAGATTGACAAGGTTAGTGATGGTCTAGCTAAAGACGTTAAATTAGCACTTGTTGGGAGGTAACCCAACGGTTTCTTGTTTTGTTTTTATGTTTTGTTTTGTTTTTCGTTTGTGTTGCTTTTGTCGGGTCTTTTGTCTGTCTTTTCGTGTTGTGTCTGTCGATCAACGAGTTAAGTGAAGTGTTTTAATCCATGTGGCCAATGACGATAGAAATTTTTCGTGTTGTTTAATGATAGTGCACATGATATGTTAGAAAATGACGCATGAATGACGTGAGATGGCTTAGGCTTGTTGTTTTTCACCATTTGCTTATCCTGTGAGACTTGAGCTTCACTGTAGAAACATCTTGATCTGATTTACATTAATGTGTGATATCGTGCATGTGATTATCTTCTAGAACTTGCCGTGTTTACGTGTCGAGGCTGCAATATGTGTTTCAATTTGGAAAGGATAAAGGCCATCTTTGTTAACCACATATTCACCCAAACACTAACCCGATGATATATACCATTTGTCGCCTTCTTTGAGCCTTTATTAGACTTTTCTTTCGATTAACCGGATGATAGGAGGAGGATGGATATGGGAATCGAAAGGGTTGAAATTTTGATGTAGTTATGATGAGAAAAGTTCTTGTAGAAAAATACATACATGGTGAAGAATAGTACCTTTGTTGTGAAAGATAAACCCTATAAGCTCTAGAAAAGAAAAGAAAAGAAAAATGTTAAGTTCAGCTATGAGTGTTGAGCATAAAGGGTCTTTAATCAAAGTATAGGTACCTTATGAGGCATAAAACGTCAATTTAGCACGTTGGGAAAGAAGAGGAAAATGGACAAAGTCCATACGTGTTTAAAAGTATAAATGGGGTGCTTGGAATATTTTTGAGTCACTTTGCCATATATTATCTTACCTTAACCAATGTGCCTACATTATAACCTATGAAAGACCTTTTTGATCCTTATTTGAACACATTTGATGCCGTGGAGATATTAGAAAATGGCAAGCCTATGGTAAGATGTTGCATTGCATTGATCGTTGAGTGTATTCACGTCCTACATTTCTTTATGAGTTGAGTGTATCTTATATTTTACACACATGCCGTTGTGAGGTTGAATTAAATGAGTTTTGCCCTCGATGGTTGTTTGTGTTGAGTTGGCTAACGTCGTCATGTGCGCTAATGTTTTGGCGTTAATATGTTTCGAGGCTTATAATGATTATCCTCTTTGCTACGCTCGTTGATCTTTCGTTTGTCTTTACATCGCATTTTTGTTTGAGGACAAACAATGCTTTAAGTTTGGGGTTTGATAAGCGCATTTTACATGTTTATTGTTGATATTTAAAGATGACTTTAGATCATTTAATGTGCGTTTATGTATCGATTCTTAATGTTTTATCTCTTTCTAGAAGATCTCGCTCTTGGGTATTCCTTCGACGCTTTGTAGGTTTATATGTTGATAATCGAAGAAAGGAACGAAGCGAGCCAATACCACGTTACGCCCGGTTCGGTGACCAACCTAGCGGTCGCTAGGATGGCCACTAGGCAACCCGCGTGAGAACCTGGGCCGAGACCGCGACCGCGATCTCGTGCCCATGAGCGAAGCCCAGTGCCGACGAAAGCTCATGGGCGATTTCGCGACCGTTGCTAGCGACCGCTAGCAGTCGCGAGGTAACCAAGCGAGCGCAGGAGCGCGGCGAGGCGAAGAGCACAAGATAAGTTATTCCTCGCGACCGAGCTAGCGATCGCTAGCTATGGTCGCGAGGCGCGACAGAGAGAAATTAGGTTTCCACCCTTTTCTATAAACAGGCAAGCCCCCACTCGTGCCTCCTAAGCCCCGACACGCCCGAATAGTTTATTTCAGTTTTCCTCGATTTTTGTCTTTCTTTCGCCCGTTTAGTTCTAGATTTAATTCTTGCATTGTTCTAGTTTAGTTTATCGTTTCGTTATCGATCGGAACATTTTTGTCCGATCGTTTTCCGTTGTTTTCCGTTCGTTCGCTTGGGATTGGATTCAAGACCAACCATTGTTCATCCAACGCTTCATTACGGGTTTTATATATTTAATTTCCGTTTTATGGTTAAATCGTATTTTATTACATTCATTATATGTCCGCTAGTTTTCCGTTCTAATCCTAGGGTTTGCATTATTCGATCCTATATGTTGTGATTCCTGTTATCGCTATTTACCTTCCAGGCATTGATTCATGATTCTTGGTACTTATTTATATGTGTTGATTTCTGATCAATCTTGATGCATATCTAGTTGTCGGTTAATTACGTAATTGTATTAATTGTCAATCGATCTTGAATGCATGATACGAATAAGCCTTGAGTCGTGCTGAGATAGGATATTCGTAGGAAGCATATTCTTAGTGATCCTTTTGGGTTACTTGTTTTCACCTAGAATGGTAGGAAAACTCGTAATCTCGCCGCAATTGTCGAATTGAAGTTGTTGGTTATATTTGTGATCATCCATCTTATGCGGATTAAAATTGGCTAATAGGAATAGGATAAACATACGTTGTGGATAGGATTAATGCATCCCTAGGGTTAGTCTTTCTTATCTGTTTTATCATCCGTGAGTTTATTGCTTTATTTTATATTTCTGCTTGGTTACCTTTGCTTTGGATTAAATTCTGAAGCTTTAAACCTTTCACCCTTTTTCTGTGCTTGAATAATAATGAATTGTCATTGAGCTAGCTTCTGTGTTTTCATATTACAATCCCTGTGGATACGATACTTCGCTTACCCTATACTTACACCTTTTCGTGTTAGAAAAGTGAGCGATCACTGATGTGATTCTTGGAATCAAGATTCTAAGAAGATCAGACGGAATTGTCTTGACACAATCTCACTACGTCGAGAAAGTGCTTAAGAAATTCAACGCGCTTGATAGTTTACACCGCTAAGACCCCATTGGAGCTCAATGTTCACTTGAGGGTGAACCTGTTGGGCAAGAAGACTATGCTAAGGTCATCGGTGTTTGATGTATCTTACAAATTGCACCCGACCCGACATAGCTTGCACCGTGAATAAATTGAGTCGTTACACGAGCAATCCAAGCAAGGAGCATTGAAGGCTCTAGTGAGAGTTTTGAGGTACTTGAAGTATACTCAAAATCATGGGCTACATTTCACGAGATATCCCGCACTTGAAGGGCACCGTGTGATGCCTATTCGATATCCGACACTAAAGATTCACTTTCTACAAGTGGGTATGTGTTCGCGATTGGGGAGATGTTGTTTCTCGGAGATCCACGAAGCAGACGTGTATAGCCCGATCCACCATGGAATCGTAATTCATAGCTTTGGATAAAGGCGGTGAGGAAGCCGAGTGGCTCCGTAATTTTGGAAGATATTCCATGTTGGTCTAAACCTGTGCCACCGGTGATGATTCACTGTGATAGCCAAGCGGCTATTGAAAGGGCAAAAAGTGGTTTGTATAATGGTAAGTCTCGACATATACGTCGGCGACATAATACCGTGAGGCATTTGATCTCAAGTGGGGTTATATCAATCGACTATGTCAAGTCGATAGATAATCGCGCGGATCCGCTAACCAAAGGGTTGAACCGGGATCAAATGATCAAGTTGCTAGAGGAATGAGATTAAAATCCACATCTTAAGAACAATTATAGTGGTAACCCAACCATGATGACTGGAGATCCCAAGAACTTGGTTCAATGGGAGAACTAAGCTATAGGAGTTCGTGTGTAAACACTCAAGTTAGTATGTTCCTAGAAAGCAAACAGTGTTGAAAAACTTGCTAGTGGTGAGGTTGAGTCGTTGACACTTAATGATTCCTAAGATACCTCGAGGAGGTTGAGTATGGCAAGATACTCGGTAAAGAATAACCTATGTAAGTGCGAAGTGGGGCCGCTTCAAACAAAACACTTATGAATCCAAAGTGGATGTCCATGGCCAAAATGGAATCAAACGTGAGAACGGATGAGGTTGAGGTGTTAAAGTGTTAATACCATTGTCTCAGTGCACGTTGTGGGGGAATAGTTCAAGGCATCGTGTCCACTAATCCGCATGTGTACTCGATGGTACTAACTATGGAAGGTTCAAGGCCATAAACCACCTGTCCAAATATTTTAACATCTCTTGAGGACTAAGCTGTGTCTGCATACATACATATGGCTATTTCCACTCATGTGGGGGATTGTTGAAATCAACGTATATATATATATATTATATATGGTCAAGTTGTCAGGAAGCTACTTTGACCAAGATTTTGAGTGACGTAACGTTTAATTTTGTGAAATTAAATGGCATATGATCGATCTACGTTTTGAGTAGATGATCGTGGTGTATTCACATTCTCAAATCCGATTTCCGGTGAGTGAGAAATAGTGGATCAAAGTTGGTCACTTAAACATGGAGTTATGTGATTAAGGGGATAAGCATGGATTAATTAATCCTTATCCCACATTGATTAATGTACCTTCATTAATTGTCTATATAAGTGGTTCATTGAACACTTAGTATAATTATGTGCACAAGTGATGGGCTGGAAAGCCCACGCGCCGCCGCCGCCCGCCCGTGCCGGGCCCGATGTCCGGTGCCCGCGCCTGCCGTTCGCGTTCGCCCGGCTCGGCTCGGCTCGACTCGCCCGGTTCCTGTTCCTGGTCCTTGGATCGTTGATCTTGGATTTTGGCAATTGGTCTTTGGGCCGTTCTTTGGGCCTGTTAGGTGGGATTGCTTCGTGGGCTGGTTCCGGCCCATTGCCCTATATTTTGGATCAATGTTTGATCGAGCCCAAAGATGGAGTTGGTCCGGGCCCAACTCGTGTAGCCCAACCGCTGGGCTGCTGGCGCGATGGAGTTGGTCCGAGGCCCAACTCGTAGCTCAATCCGCTGGGCTGCTTGTGCACTTGAAGAGACGTCCGGATACGTCCAATGAACACGGACGCACGTGTTGTCCAGATTCATCGAATCGCGGTAATGTTCCAACATGATGGCTCAAGGAAACGTGCCCACGTTGTCTCCGTAAACCGCCGCAGTAACTCCTCTCGCACTCAATGGGGACATAACTCGTAACACTCGACATCAAGGCGGTGTTGACTCCAAAGATGCTCCCATGAGGGACGACGCCTATAAACAGGACATGTCTCCCCAAAGATTAATCACCCATCGCTAATCTGCATTCCAAAGATTCCAAAGCTCTCTGCATACATAGCTCGTGTCCAAGCTCTGTCCTCGTTCCAGTTCGTCGGAGCTCGTTGGTCTGCGGTGCTGCCACCCACGAGACGCTGCCGTTTTATCTTTGGGGACGATACGCCAGAACCGAGAGCACTACCGGGCGTATCTCGTCTTGCGGAAAGAGGCCTCCTCGACTCGGCATCTGTTTTACGGTTTTGTTTCAATTGTTTTTCAATTCAGTTTAGTTCATTGTTAGTTTGATCTCCTTCTACATTTCTGTTTTAAAGTTGTAATACGCCCGACAAGTTGTACTATTTTGTACCTTTTGCCAATATGTATAAGTTCATTGTTAGTTTTGATCTTCTAATTCTATATTTCTGTTTTAAGTTGTAATACGTCCGGCAAGTTGTACTGTTCTGTACACCACATTACTAACAATAATCATGTCTGTTGAGGTATTTTTGTTGAGAGATAGGTTTCAATATTCTGTTAGTCGAAGAAAGTGCTCTGAAAATATGTGTAATATCTTTGTTACATAATTCAACGCCCACGCACAACCTATACGCACTATTGTTGAATGAAATAAGAGGGAACTAATTAGAGCAAGTGGAAAAAATAATCTTAATTAGAACTTATAAAAAGGTAGAAATTTATCCATTTTCTTTTTGCCCTAATTTCGGCAGAAACCTTGAATTGGCAGAATTTTGTTGAAATCTTAAAAAACACCAAAATTCTCATGAAAAACCACGAGACATTGTCTCCGAAAAATTCCGAACACAATGCTTAATTTCCATGAAATTAGGGATAAATTGTACTAGACTTGCACACAATTAAAAGTTTTCAAAATTCTCCTAGCCAAGCTAAACTAACTGCGACCTCTTTTACTTTAGGGGCTAAAATTAATTATATTTTACCTACAAAATGTACAAAATATTCTTACTGAAAATTTGGAGCGGAACACATATATACCTCAATTATAGCACCACTAACTTCTAAACGAAGCACTAAAAGCAATCTCTTTTGTTCGTTCTTTTTTTCTTTTCTCATGCATATATACAAAAATTCGTAAATTTTCAAGCCGGAAGGGCCTGACAATCGAAAGTATGTGTTTAGGCATAATTTGTAGGGGAGTCCAAGTTCAGTTAATTATAATGTCAAGAAGTAATAAGAGAACTTTTAAAAATAAAATTATAAAGTAATAAAAAATTCTAATTGTAACATAATATTGTTTGAATTACATACGTAATATCATTAAAACAAAATTATAAATGTAATCACTTGATAACTGACGAAACCAACGCAAAATGATATATTTTCTTATGTAAGAGAAATGATAAAAAAAAATTAAATAATGAACAATGGCTAATCTAAGCTAGCACTATGCAAATATTTTACAATCTACTCTCAATGATATATGGTAGATCCGTGTTAAAATCTAAACTGCTGGATTTATATAATTGGAAGTAGTTTTGGTTGAGCTTGTATACAATGATTCTCGTTACCACTATTACAATCTCCTATCGAATTGTTTACTTGATTGCATATGTATGTCCCTTTATCTCATATATAAGTTAGATCATACACAGTGTTATAGATCACGTGAGTCCGTATGATTGGTCAAGCTTAATGAGATATAAAAGAATCACTGATTGAGACAACTTGAGGACGAGTTGTCGGTATAAGTCATGTATAGATAATAAGTGACTTGACTTAGTTACTTGTCTATACTAGTACGTCCCTGACATATTGATGGATCACAGTGAGACGAGTTCTTCTATCTGACCGTCGTGAAAAGAACCTAGATCTCAGTGACTTTACGTTGATCTAAACCTAGATAATGTATTAGGTGAGTATCAGTTGTTGACCATCACTTTGACTTGTTATGGGTGAGGGTTACATGAGATAACCCAAAATTCTCTGCATCTTGGGTGGTGGCAGTGCTCAGATGTCATGCTAGTTGCTCATATCGAGTCACCGTATCCGGTTATGATGATGACGTCCCCTTAAGGAGCTCAAAAGGTTTATTGTACTAAACCCTACAGGTTGAGTTATCTTAAGTACAATAATAAAGTTGAGTGATACTATTTAAGGAATTAAAGTAATTAATTATTTTAAGCAATGTAATCACGTAAATAATTAATGGACGACGATATATTAAATACGGGGATTTGTAAAGTCTATGTGCGAGCCCGACTCAACTTCGTAAATAAAGGGGTAAGTCAGCATTTATTCTCTAGTGGCATGAATAAATGTTTATGAATAAATTTATGTTCTGGGCTGAACATAAGATAATTAATTTATTTGAGGCCCATCTTTATTCCTTACATTTGATCCCTAGTCGACCCATCCAGCCCTGAGTAGCTTGAAATTTCGTCCACCTCCTTTAGAGTCCCTATGGGACTCTGTTTTGATCCTCTCTATCTCAAAAGATATTATTATATTTATTAGATATGCATAAATCCTATCATGATAGGATTTAGGATTGCATTATAAATATAAGGTGAGAGAAAATCAAAAGCTAATCCTAAGTGTGAAATTTTCAAAAACTATACTTCTCAAAGTTGGGATTTTCGAAAACTTCAAAAGAAGGAAGAATGCGAATTTCTGCAGTAATCTCCATAGATTGTCCTCACTCGACATTAGAGTTTAGGCAATCGAGATACAGTCCAGAAGATCGAAGCACGAGTCTTGATCCAATTCTTTCCGGATAAATTTGCAGGTAAACACGAGAAAGCACCAACATGTTGCAATTAATTATATAGATGCATGCTAGGTATATAATCAATGTATGGTGAATTAAACATCCAAGATAGATCCTCGGGAGATGGTTAAAATCGATTTCCTACAATTGGTATCGAGCTCGGGATCGTAATCTTCGCTCTGTAGGATTAATTCACGTTTGATTATAATGTGCGCAATTAATTAATTATGGATCTGTCGTTCATCGTGGCTCGTTTTTTATTTTTAGTCGGATTTCGTTTTTCACCACGAGAAAATCCGTGGTTAGATTAGGATTTTTCTTATAAATCTAATCTGTAAAAGAGGAACGAAGAAGAAGAACACGAAGAACGAGACGACGGAGTCCCATCGCACGGCAAGATGGGAGGCTGGTCGGAAACAGACTCATGGCCCGAGGTGACGGCGTGAGGCGTGACGGGCGACGCGCGACACGCGCTCGACAGTTGGCGTGTTTTCTCGCGGCATCGGCGAACGACATTGGCAGCTGCGCAGGGCACACATTTATCGGGCGGGCCTCGGCAGATCGTGAGATGGCGCGCAAACTCAGCGCGCGAGTGCCCGTCGCACGAAGCGAGTCGGCGAGCTCAACGCGCGAGTCGCACGCAATCGGCGCTTGCCAGGCGGGCATTCTTGGTGGGCGCCGGCGGGCTGGGCGGTCGGCGTCGGCGCTTCGCAGCGCGGCGCCTCGCACGCCCGGCCCGACGGCACGCGTGAGTTTCTCGGCAGCCATGCTCGATGCTCGCAGTCACTCGGTAGCTCAGTCGATGGACGGGCGATGGTGCAGCGAGTCGGCAAGCGATGGTCTCGGCAGTCGAACGCCAAGCGGTCGGACGACATCGACAGTGTGGCTCGGCGATCTCGCGCGACATTGTTGGCGGATGTCGACGGAGCGGATTTTCTCGGCTTGTGCGGTGGCGAGAAGGCGGGCGGTGGCAATGTGCGGCTGGGCGTGCGTATGGGCTGTGCCCTAATGCGCGCGGCCCAGTCCACATTGGGCCGACCCGGCCCGTTTCGGCCCAGACCTAATTTTTTGACACGGTTCCAGATTTTTGACCCGATCCGACCCGATTCACTGTTCAGACCCGTTTTCATTTTTTTTGGCCCAAACCCAGTTTTGACGAATCCGGTCCGTGCCCGTGTATGCGAGGCCCGTTTTTGATATTTTTGAAGATCTGTACTTTGCAAATTTATGTAATAAGTTAAGCAGGGAAGTACAGGATCCACGAGTGGGCCGCGATGAGCGAATTTATTTTATTTTTATCGTTCAAAGCATGTCGTGGATGTTTAAATTATGCAAGAGCATGCTATGTATGTTTAATTACGTAGATAAACATATTATATGTTTTCGTGATTGGATGAGCATAATAAGCATGCTAGATTTATCGCATTTTTTCAAGCATATTTTAGAATTCTGCGAGCATATTTTACATGTTGAGTTCTATAGAAAGCATGCTAGGATTACGTGATCTGCATGGACAAACCTTTTGAAACAAAAGACTAAGCAAGAAATCCGACATATTAATTTCTAAAATTAAGATGTCAAGACCTCCACTTTTAATCTCTAAACAAAGTGATACGCATTATGAGTAAACGTCCACACGCGTGGCTTGCTTGCACTGTTTATCATAAGTTTGTTAGATGAGATTTCTAAATAAAATATTTTAATCGATTGAGAAGTGGGAGTTTCATGTGTAAACGTCCACACGCGTAGCTTGCATATGCGATTTTCATAAGTTCTGTAGAGATAAATTTAAAATGAGAAGACAAAAGAATTTGGATTTGAAGCGGCATGGTCCGAGTGAGTATGCCAATTCTAAGAATTCATTTTCTGCTATTAAAATTGTGGTCATTGCTTAGACATCACCTCAAGTACAACTTCACGTGAAGTCCCTTCTTGTGATAGTGATGTGGTCTCGTAAGGTCCAATCATTAATTTCATTTGTCATAAGGATAAGTTGACATGGATTGAAATTAAACGACTAAAAGGTATATTTTAGTCTGGTCGAGGGGTTCATGTGTCAAAGTCCACACGCGTGGCTTGCATGTGGAATTCCTTGGGCGATTGGAGGTTTCAATTAATATTGTTTTATCAAAAGTTTACAATATTATTGTTACTAATTATGTGCGATCGTATGCTTATGTGTTTACATTGTCTTTTCAGATATGTCTATTACATCGATTATCATTATGCTCACACAAAATCCTCTATCCGGTCCAAATATTATCGAGTGGAAACGAAACATGGAATATGTTCATATCGCTGAAGAACACATGTTTGTTCTCACCACTCCCAAACATGATGCCCTTACTGACGCATCAACTAATGAGCAGCGAGAGTCAAGCAGACTTTGGCATAAGTCAAACAATACGGCCAAATGCTATATGATGACTACTATGTCCAAAGGCTTGCAGCTGCAGCATCAGTCGATGGTAGACGCGATTGAAATATGGTCAAGTCTCGAGAGTAAGTTTGGGCAGTCGGATCGGACAGTCCGCTTCCACACAATGAGAGAAATCTTTGTGTGTAGGATGGAAGAAGGAAGTTCGGTCCATGAACATGTCTCCCACACGACTCATCTCACGGATAGTCTTGATCGGTTGGGAGGAGGTATTGACGGCGGCTGTGGTCGATATCATCCTCAACACACCGCCCAAGTCTTTGAGAATTTTCACGTGAACGCGATCATGAGAAAGACCGAGTATACACTTAGTCGGTTGCTAAATGATCTCGTGGCGCGGAAGGTGTCATGGGAAAAGGAGACATGCCCTTGCTAACACATCTAAGGGCCCAAATTTTCCGTTGAAAATGGAAGAAGAAAAGGGTGCCAAATGTGGTAGAGGCAAAGGAACCGATGGGGAGGTGGGAGAAGAACATGGTTACACCGGAGGCTTGAAAAGCCAAAGGAGATGGACAAGTGCTTTAAGTCGGCAAGGCGGGCATTGGAAGGCTAAATGCCCTATGCTCAAGGCTCAAGGTACGCCATTTGCTTTAGTAACGAAAACATGTTTAGCGACTTGTTCTACTCATTCATGGGTAGTAGATATGGGTGCGACTAATCATGTTTGATACACCTTACAGGGGTTCCTGCGGACAAGGGAGCTGCATGATGGCGAGATAACGATCTCCATGGGCAACGCGGTGAAAGTCGAGGTTGTTGCAGTTGGAAATGTTTCTTTATGTTTTGATAGAACAGTTTTAGTATTGAAAGATGTTTTATATGTGTTAGAGTTTCAGCGGAACCTTATTTCGGTTTCCAAACTATTTATTCATGGATATTCAGTTGTTTTTGATAGTGATGTTTCTATAATAAGAAATAACGAAGTTATCTGTGGAGGCACTTTATATAATTCACATTATACTATTTCTACCAAGCATAATACCTTTAATTATGTTGCATCTACATCAAACCTTAAGAAGAGGAAGTTTTTTCTTCGCAAGATGAGACCACATTTCTCTGGCATCTTAGATTAGGTCACATCAATCTAAATAGGATCCAAAGACTGGCTAAGAATGGAGCATTGGGTGATATTACAGTTACTCCTTTCTCAGTCTGCGAATCATGTATAGAAGGAAAGATGTCGACCAGACCCTTCAAAGCGATGGGTTATAGAGCCAAAGAGGTGTTGGAGCTAGTCCATTCTGACCTGTGTGGACCTATGTCCACACAAGCTCATGGAGGGTACGAGTATTTTGTCACTTTCATTGACGATTACTCAAGATACGGATACATATACCTGCTTCACCGCAAGTCTGAATGCTTTGAGAAATTCAAAGCATTTAAAACGGAAATGGAGACGAAGCTAGGTAAGAGTATCAAGTCACTGCGGTCTGATCGCGGTGGCGAATACCTCAGTAACGAGTTCATGGACTATTTGGTGCAGTGTGGGATTACCTCCCAGCTCACTACACCGGGCACACCACAGCAAAATGGTGTGTCAGAGCGAAGAAATATGATTCTCTTAGAAATGGTTAGATCAATGATGAGTTATGCAACCTTGCCTATTTCGTTCTGGGGGTATGCCTTAGAAATAGCGGCATACTTGCTAAATCTAGTACCGTCCAAGTCATTCGATAAGACCCCTTTCGAGTTATGGCTTGGGCGCAAGCCTAGTTTAAACCACATAAGGATATGGGGTAGTCCTGCACATATGCTGAACAAGAAAGCTGACAAGTTGGAGGCTAGATCTGAAGCAAGACTGTTTATTGGCTATCCTAGAGAAACGAAGGGTGGTTATTTCTATAGTCCTAAGGATCAGAAGATCGTTATTAGCACTAACGCCCGATTCTTAGAAGATGATTATATGAGAAACCATAAATCTAAAGTTGAAATCATACTTCAAGAATTAGAAGATGATCGTAGTCCGCCACCGATTAAACTAAAGGTACGAGATGTCGTGTCTAGTGGGAGAGATCGACACCAAATACTTCAAGAAATTGAAGTGGGTCAAGTTCCACCGAGATACCGATCCGCAAGTGGCACCTATCCAGCAAGTTGTGCAAGATAGAGAACCACAGGTTACTGAACCCACCGTTGCCATTATGCCAGTAGCGCCTCATCATAGTGGGAGGGTTGTTCATCAACCCGAGCGATTTATGTTCGTGGGTGAATCTTCAGATTTAGTCCCAGGAAACGAGCAAGCTATAATCGACCCATGGACATACAGTGAGGCGATACAAGACATTGATGCAAGATCATGGCACACCGCTATGGACTTAGAAATTGAGTCCATAACAGCTATGGATGTATACGAAAAGACACCTCTACTAGATGGCAAGGAAGCCATAGGTAGTAAGTGGGTATACAAGAGGAAGAGAGATTCAGATGGAGAGGTTTCGGCTTTTAAAGCCAGGCTTGTGGTGAAAGGGTACACTCAGATTGAGGGCATCAATTTCGATGAGACCTTTTCGCCTGTAGCAATGCTCAAGTCCATCAGAATTCTTCTGGCCATAGCAACCCACTTAAACCTTGAGGTTTGGCAAATGGATGTGAAAACCGCTTTTCTAAATGGTTACCTTGAAGAAGGTAGAGACATCTATATGCAGCAAACCGAAGGTTATGTGGTGAAGGGTGAAGAGCATCTAGTATGGAAGCTTAAGAAGTCCATTTATGGACTTAAGCAAGCTTCCCGATCATGGAACTTACGCTTTGACGAGGTGGTAAAGTCCTATGGATTTACCCAGTTGCCTAGCGAAAGTTGTGTGTATCGTTTGGATGTCAATGGTGACGTGGTATTTCTTGCACTTTACGTAGATGACATCCTTCTACTTGGCAACAATGTGAAGTTGTTATCGACGAAAGAGTTGGTTATCCGATCGGTTTCAAATGAAAGACTTAGGAGATGCAATACATTCTTGGGATCAAGGTTTACCGAGATCACAAGAGGAAAATGTTGAGCTTATCTTAAGCGCCTTACATTGATACCGTAATTACTCGCTTTAGCATGCCGCCAAGAAAGGATTGCTACCTTCGTGCATGGTGTTCCTTTATCTAAGGAGCAATCACCCATGACCGCAAAGAGAGATAGAGGAAATGAGACAAGTTCCTTACGCTCGCCGTAGGAAGTCTCATGTATGCAATGCTATGTACGAGACCGATATATCGCTATGAGGTAGGCATAGTAGCTAGATATCGCCTAACATCGACAAGCTCATTGGATGCGGTAAAGCATATACTCAAGTATCTGAAAAGACTAGAGATTATAGTCTAGTTTACCAAGAAGATAGTCTAATGCCTTTGGGTTATTCAGACTCGGATTTCCAAGCTGACCGTGATGAGAAAAAGTCTACCTCAGGCTATGTGTTTACCTTGGGAGGAGGAGCATTATCCTCAAGGAGTGCAAAAGAATGCATTGCGGACTCTACCATGGAAGCCGAATATGTAGCCGCCTTGAGGCGGCTAAGGAGGCAGTATGATTCAAGAACTACTCATGGATCTAGACGTGGTACTTGGTTTGCCCAAGAGTATCATAGTATACCGTGATAACTCGTGCGAAGTGGCAAACTCGAAGGAACCACGAACCCACAAGGCAACCAAACACATAGAGAGAAAGTACCATGTCATACGAGAAATCGTTAGTTAGACGGCGAGACATGTTGATTGAAAAGATTGGCATCATGGATAACCTAGTTGACCCATTCACAAAGAGCCCGCCATAAAAAGTCTATGAAGAGCATATTCGAGGACTCGATTACGAAGATGGCACCCACTTAGAAAGGAAACTTTGTAGAAGTTGGAGAAACAACGTGATGGTGTTGTTTGTAATCGCTAGTAGAGACACATTGTATACTAAAAGTTTGCTTTAGTATAAGTGGAGATTGTTGGATTTGTATACTAGAAGCGCTTTGGTTGAGCTTGATGCTTGTACCACTATTACAATCTCCTCGTGATTGCATATGTATGTCCCTTTATCTCATATAGTTAGATCATAAAGTGTGTTGTAGATAGTCCGTATGATGGGTCAAGCTTAATGAGATATAAAAGAATCACGAGACAACTTGAGGACGAGTTGTCGTTATAGTCATGTATAAATAAGAAGTGACTGACTTAGTTACTTATCTATACTGGTACGCCCCGACATATTGATGGATCACAGTGAGATGAGTTCTTCTATCCGATCGCCGTGAAGAACCTAGATCTCGTGACTTTACGCTGATCTAAACCTCGATAAGGTATTAGGTGAGTATGAGTTGTCGACCATCACCGACTTGTTATGAGTGAGGTTACATGAGATAACCCAATATTCTCTGCATCTTGGGTGGTGGCGGTGCTTGTATGTCATGCTAGTTGCCTATATCGAGTCACCGTATCCGTTAAGATGATGACGCCTCTTAAGGAGCTCAAAAGGTTTATTGTACTAAACCCCGCAGTTGAGTCATCTCAAGTACAATAATAAGGTCGAGTGGTACTACTTAAGGAATTAAAGTAATTAATTATTTTAAGCAATGTAAAGTCAGTAAATAATTAATGGACGACGATATCTTAAATACGGGATTCGTGAAGTCTAAGTGCGGGCCCGACTTAACTTCGAAATAAAGGGGTAAGTCAAGATTTATTCTCTAGTGGCATTAATAAATGTTTATGAATTATTTTATGTTCGGGTGAACATAAGATAATTAATTTATTTGAGGCCCATCTTTATTCCTCAGATTTGATCCTCGGCCGGCCCATCAAGCCCTGTAGCTTAGAATTCGTCCTTTCCTTTAGAGTCCCTATGGGACTGCTTTGATCCTCTTTATCTAAAGAGATATTATTATATTTATTAGATATATAAAAATCCTATCATGATAGGATTTAGGGTTGCATTATAAATATAAGGTGAGAGAAAATCAAAAGCTAATCCTAAGTGTGAAATTTTCGAAAACTATACTTCTCAAAGTTAGGATTTTCGAAAACTTCAAAAGAAGGAAGAAGGCGAATTTCTTCAGTACTCTCTATTGATTGTCCTCACTTGACATTGGAGTTTAGGCAATCGGGATACAGTCCAGAAGATCAAAACACGAGTCTTGATCCAATTCTTTCCCAACAAATTTGCAGGTAAACACGAGAAAATACCAACGTGTTACAATTAATTATATAGGTGCAAGCTAGGTATATAATCAATGTATGGTGAATTAAACTTCCAAGATAGATCCTCGGGAGAGGGTTAAAATCAGATTTCCCTAAAGAAACAAGTCATGAAAGATCAAGAGTATTGCTTGAGAGAATTTGTGTGTTCGCGCGTGAGAACGTACCTTCCTGCCTTGCCTGGGGAAGTATTTATGGAGGATTACTGCATAGTGGTACCTAGGGATGTCAATGGGTGGGTTTTACCCGAACCAGAACCAATAAATAAGTAATGGTTTTTCTGGAACCGACTCATTAGACACTGGATCCGGACCGGACCCGGACAATCAACTATGGGTCTTAAGTTGTACGGATCTGAGTGGGTCTGAAACCAGAACCAGACCAGAACCGTACAAGAACCAGAACTAAAATCGAAACCGTTGCTTTGTAATTTAATGTGTTATGAGTGATTTTGAATCGATATGGATAAAACAAGCTCATTGACAAGCCTATTTAAACTTAGTCTTGTCAATAGATGGGTTTTACTCGGACCAGTACCAATAAATAAGTATTGGTTCTGGTTCTGGAATCAGATCCGGATCGGACCGGACCATCAAACTATGGATCTAAACCGTCCGGGTCTAAAGCGGGTCTGGAACCAGAACCTCTGCTTTAAAATTTAATAGGTTTTGAGCGATTTCGGACCGGTCTGGGTAAAACCCACCCATTGACATCCCTAGTGGAACCTGAGTAGTGGCCCGTGTCCCTAGTAGTGGGGCTGATAATATCCAGTTTGTGCTCCTAGATTTACGCAAGGTGGGTGGTTAATTAGCTCCACATTTGTTGGGTGCGTGACTAACTATGATGGTAGCTCTCCTATTGATAGCTCTGTTGATAGCTCTGGTAGCTACTAATTTTCTTTTGATAGTTGTGTTGTTGATAGCTCTGCCCTTGGCAGCTCTGCTCATTGCAATTCTATCGTTGATAGCTCCGCTCATGGTAGCTCTCTTGTTGACTTTTTTGTGCCAGCTTTTGACAGCTATGATTCTTCTTGTCAACTCTATCTTTGTCAACTCTGGCTCTTATAATAAAACCTTTATTCTGTTTTTTTATGGGCCTTAGTCTAGTAATTAAGAGCAATCTATATTAGTCATAGGCTTCAATTAATCTTACATTTTGTCCCTATCAATTACTCTTCCCTACTCTAGTAGAACATTAATTGTATAGAGGTATGTTGGATTATTATAGTTTTGAGTAGAGTTGGCAAAGTAGCGGGCCGGGTCGGCCCGACCCCGGGCTCGTCGGTCTTTTAAATTTTTCGGGCCAGACCGGGCCGAACTAAAATTTTTCGGGCCTAAAAATATGAAGCCCAAACCAACTCCGGGCGGGCGGGCTTTTTTTAGATAATTTTTTAATTTTTTTAATATGTAAAATTAATAATTTAAATTTAAAAAAATTAATTACTTAATTAAGATCTCATAACTCAACTTAAATAAAGAATCAGTGATGATAATATTTTGAGCTTACTTATTCTTATGATAATGCTTCTTGTATATCTTGACCAATTTATGTATTCATGCGATGATGTTGTAATGCAGTATAATTTTAATTCTTTAATTTAAGGAGAAAAAATTACTAATTACAAATCAAAGATAAATGATATTATTAAACGTCAATCCCACTTATATGCATAAAATAATAGAAGAAAATAAATAAATTATACAATATATTTAAGATCAAGGATTCAAAATAGATTTTACATACTATAAGGTCATTAATCATCAATGTATATATTTTTGGAGATCATTTCTCTTAGGAATTATTTTTGAATGATTTATGAGGTTATTATTTTTTCTATAATTTATTTTCCTCATCAGTATGTGAATTAGTAAGAAAATTGTTACTATAAAAAAATAAATAATTAAATAAAATATAATTAATATTATTAAAAAATTATAGATATGTATATTAAATAATATTATAAATATATATATTTAATAGAAATCGGGTGGGCTTTTTTAGCCCAAAACCGCTTTTTTCGTTCAAGCCCGATAGTTTCGAGGTTTTTTCGGCGGGCTTTTAGCCCGCTTTTTTCGGCCTTTAATTTTGAAGCCCAACCGACCCAAACCCCTGCACTCGGGCGGGCTTTTCGGTAGGGCTCATTTTGCCACTCTAGAGTCAATTAGAACCTCTTCTTTCTCCTTTTCTTTCTTTCTTTTTATATGTTTAAGTCTAAGCTAAGGTCGAGCTTGGGTTGCTTGGGACGAGACCAGACTTTGATTGTCTTGAAAAAACCTAGGGCTTTTTTGGCTAGATCTAAGCTAGGTTTTCTTCGCCTAGGACATAGCTAGGGCTTTATATGCTTGAGCTAGAGTCGGAGCATTGTTTGCCTAGATCTGAGCTTGGGCTTTCTTCGCCTAGGTCAAAGCCATTGATTGTATGCCTAGATCTAAGTTAGGGCTTTGGACTTGAGCTCTAACTTTACAACTTTGATTTTTGACTTTTGAGCTTTTTTGACTTTGCATCTTTGATTTTTGACTTGAGTTCTGACTTTGCAGATTTGATTTTTATTTTTGAGATTTGACTTTGCAGCTCTGATTTTTGACTTGACCTATGATTGTGCAGCTCTAATTTTTTATTTTTGAGCTTTGAATTTGCATTTTGATTTTTGACTTAAAGCTTTGATTTTTTATTTTTGAGCTTTGACTTTCAGCTTTGAGTTTTGATTTTTAAAATAAGTCGCAAACGCAAGATATCAACTATGTGTTTAGAGCTTCAATTAACTAATTTTCAACATCAGATTGCAACTCAAAATTTTCACCTATACTCTCTTGGGATCTGAGAAGGTACCGACCCCAAATTTGGCTCACAAGAAAGGATGCCACCGCCATTACTATCATATTTATACTTGCTTGATAGAAGAAGAAGGGATATGATTGAATTCGATGGATGATCATCAATATGTGTGCTACAACATATTATGATATGTGATATGGAATAAATACCAACTATGCTAACTCATCAAAAAGAGTATACGTGGACTGACCATGTATACCATGTCTGACATAAAGATGCTAAGTCAGCATGGTCACTCAAGACTATGGGCGCATGAAACTGGACCCATAGGCCCAGATAGGGATGTCAACGGGCGGTCTTTACCCGGACCGATCCGAAACCGCTCAAAGCCCATTAAATTTTAAAGTAACGGTTCTCGTTAGGTTACGGTTCTAGAACCGCTGAACCGGACCGAGCCTGCACCGGCCCATTTTGTTCGGTTCCGTCCGACCGGTCAATTATTTGAAAATATGTACCGTTAAGAGAAATCGCCTTCGGTTTGTCAGAAAGCATCAGATCCGCATATCTGCTTCATTTTAGCACAACTGCTTGCCGGAAATCAAATCACAATTAAATAAGAAATATGAGAAATATAATTACCAAAATAGTTCCTTTAGTTCTTTGGGGCTTTGATATTGAACAACGCTCTCGACAAACACGATGATCCCGATCACATGTTGTAGCCTCCTCATTTGTGTTCATCTACGATTTAATTATAAAATAATGTAAATAAAAATCACGATTTTTTCTTTCTAGGCCATTGCATCATCGGGTTTCGAGGGATTTGGGAGTTTAGGGATTATGGGGAGAGATGATTCAATGGAGAGAATGAGGTGTGGGAAAAGAAAGAGATATCAGAGATATGGGTGTAGCGGCCCAGCGGGTAACCGCTAGCAATGGGTACACCCGATCCGGAACCATAACTTGATGGTCCGGATCCGTCCGATCCGATGTTTATCGGGCGGTTCCTGCAACCGTAACCAATACTAATTTATTGGTTCCGTCCGATAACTCTCGCCCGCCGACATCCCACAGCCCGGATACACAAACTCGAACTACTACTCCGAGTAGTAAAACGATATTGCATGTATTAGTAAATTATAATTGTAAGGACTCTTGTCTCCGGATAAAGGTGACTCTTTACGGACATATTTATCGAGAGTAATACGACGCAGATCTATGAGGATCTGTATACATCCTATTCCTATAAGGATTGGGATCACCGTATTTTATGCCATATCTACACCTATAAATACCCTCATCATGTAGGGGTCAGACACATAATCTTAAGCTATCAATAAGCCTTATGCATAATACAATACTGACTTGAGCGTCAGAGTATCTACCCGGAGACTCACTCTAGATCTGTTTTGCAGTTGGCCCGATTCTCACACATTCTAACGGTTCAACGAAATATTTTTTCTACGTGTTCATAGCCATCGCTCAGTCATTACCATGAGGTACGCCTATTTTACAATTATTTACTAAATTTACAAGTTGAATCTTTCAACTGGCGTCGTCATTGGGAAACGAATCTCAAGCTAAGACGTTGATGCTTCCCAAAAACATGAGAAATTTATGTGTGAACATATGAAAAATTCCCTATCACAATAATCGATTATTTGAACTTAATTAAATATGGTGCATGAATGATCCTCATGCTTAAATACATATTATAAGATTTGACAAAGACCTATCACCATGATATATTTGGTATAGGTACACATACTACGAAAACAAGAGCTTCAAATTGTTTCAATCAAAAGTATACTCTTAATGGACTCCTAATCGAATGAGGTGTTATAGTAGGGAAAGTTAACCCTAGTCGTCTCTCAAGGAAAACTTAACAGGGCTATTGTTCGTATCAAACATAGAAAGCGATTAAATCCTAAACACTCTAATACCAATAAGGGCTTTGAAACATGCGGGAATTGAAATACGGAAAACAAACAGCATCCTAAGCTAGGGGTTGTCAATCCCGAGCTAAACTAATAAAGTAATAAATCTAAACCAGAGGTTGTCAATCCCTAGTTGATAAACTATGAAAGCGAAGAAAGCAAAGCAATAAACAAAAGCAATAGCAATCCAATTCGTAGGGTTTGTCAAGCCACAATCTAAATCTAATTGCAAATAAACCATAATCATCAATCAACCAACAAGAACAGGAATTAATCGAAAGCATGATAAATCAAAGCAATATAAATTAACAATGAAGAAATCATTAAATAAGTACAAGGAATAGAATTGAAATGGGGAAGAAATTGAACCATAGAAATTCTTACAATTGAAATGGAAGTAAATGAGTTTCTTGAATTAATGTTCTTGGATCCTAAATGACAAACTAAATAAAGGAAATGCTTTAAGGGAGAAAAACCATGGGAGAGGCGCTCCCAAGGAAGAACAAAACTGAAGAAAAATAAAAGGGAGCTAGGGTTTCAGTGTGTAATTCAGTATTTATAGCTCAAAAAATTCATGCGCAGCGCCGAACGGTTCACAGCGCCAGACGCGACGTGTTACTGGACAAGTGCTTGGCGCGGTTGTGAGCCAGCGCCGGTTGGAGGTGATGAGCACGCGGCGTGGTATGGCAGGAATGACGGTACGGTCAGACGAGGCGGCCGTGGCCGCGGTGTGAAGAAAGGGCGCTGGAGCGCAGGATGCTTGAGGCGCGGCCGTGGCCGCATTGTGAAGATGCAGGAGGCGCGGCCGTGGCCGCATTGTGAAGACCGCGGCCGTGGCCGCGTTGTGTGGAGTGGGCGCTGGCCTCGCTCGCGCTCGCGCACGCGCATGCGCGACTTCAGTGTTTCGTTCCGTTCTCTCTCGTTCAACTCCGAATTGAGATCCGTTACGCCCACGGACTCCTATCGAGATGCTCTTCAATATAGGATAATTCCACTCCCGACTACCCTGACCGAGGCTTACTAATACTAGGAGTAGTATTTTAGGGTTACACGGCTAAAATAAAGATGCATAACAACAATAAACTAGCATGCTCGAACATAATATAAGATCTAATGTCATAAGATAATTCATAACGATTCAAAAGGGTTAGCCATCGGACCCCAAAATCTTAACCATGGTCCGATGGACCTCAATAGTTCATAACAATAAAGCATAAATAAATGAGTTCAGAGTAGCAATGAAAGTGTGTGAATACATATACGACGATATGCATTCAAGGTGAAACCACAAATTTAGATAAATTGGTCAAGGACACCGACTCCTCAACACATTCCCCATCACCATCATCGAAGCTCAACCTCGCACATTTAAAACAAACATGCAGGCTAAGTACAAGAAATTGCACTCTGGACTTATGCCGAAAACATTTGATATAAGATTACCGCCAATATCGTAGTAAGTCACAGTGGTTTTAGTTGAAATGCCTCAGGCTTACTAAAACATTTTCGCTCATAAACATAGCTCGCCGAGCATTTTCGTGTGTATGGTCCGTATCTCATAGTAACAATTCATAACAAGATTAAAATTAAACGCCGAGAGTGAGGCCTCCCATCTACGACGCCGCGACCGCCGTAATCCCGCACAAAGACACAAATACTCACAAGCATATGTTAACATAGCAATAGTTCCAACCTTCACGCCAATCCTAGCTGTGCATTTATCATCCGCACAGACCCGACATTTAAAAGGTCAGGCGACCCAAATGACATAACCGTCATAATATAGTTCCAACTATCGCCACATTTCTACCCGGCATAACAGATAGATCCATACACAAAATGTAATATTTTCGGTGTAATGCAAGAAACATTTGTCAACAACAGAGAATAAGAATTGTAAAGAAACTCATTTTTGAATAACAAGAAAGTCACATCTTAGTGGGTAAGAAAAGTGGCCCACATTTTGAAGATAAGAAGCCCACCGACTATGGTTCGTGTAAATTGAGTCCCAGTTTGTTCAGACGTCAATATCCGCGCCGGTCAAGGCCCACACCTTTACGAAAAAGCGAGGCTTTTAGTACGTCGCTCAAGTCTCTCGAGACTTTCAAAAGCTAAGATAAACTTCGATATCTTATTTCGATGTAAACCGAATTCTCAATGAATTCAATACGCTTCCAACACGATATAATCAATTGTTCTCGCCTCGAGATACGCTCAACGATAAGCACGTTTTTCGATATACGGATTTCATTTGTGAAACCTTTTCTTACTAATGAGGTGTCATACTCAATTAGTATATCTTACGCAGCATCTAACGATTTATCAATCGAAATCGTATGTTTGACTTAAAAGTCAACGAAGTCAACATCGTCAACAAAGTCAACAATTTTGACTTTCAAATAGTAATTTCTTACTATTTCGCTTTATAAATCGAATTTGATCGATTTGAAATCGTAAAGTCCTATTTCTCGATTTATCACGTAAATCAAGGACTTATAAATAATTTCGCATTTAATAAACCCTTTAATAATTAAAACGATATTTTGATTTAAAACGTTATTAAATAAACGTTTGTCTCAAACATAGCAATCTATGTTTATAAAATTTTATAAAATTCAAATATGTCCAGAATATTAATTAGACATATATTTTATTAATAAACTGAATTAAAAAGGATTTAAAATCCTTATTAATTATCGAAAATCTCGATAATTAATTTAAAAATACTAAATGACTTTTGAAAAATTTTCTAAATTAATATAGTGTATTATTATACACTATGGTCCAGAATATGAATTTATAAAATCCATATGATATTGTTTGCCATTTATTATATATATATATATATATAATTCGTAATTCCATATAATATGGAATAATTATCCAAAAATTCCCAAAATTGATATACACATAGTATAATATCCCAACATCAATATATATCATAAATATAACCTATAGTTCATCATAACCATTCATTCAACAATATATAGCAATATTCACGGTAATTTCAAGATAATTACCCAATAATTATCAAACAATTTCTAAAAATTCTAAATAAATTCTAATATGATCAAACATTATACTATAACATTGTAACATCATAATATTAACCAAACCAATTTAAATCGTCACCATATGAGCTTGTAAGCTCTCGGCTTTTTCGATTTCCATGGTTTTTGGTTTTCAAAATTCCAACAATTATATACTATGATTATACACTATAGTATACTAATATAACATCATAATATTTATCAAAACTAATTAAATCATCACCTTCAAGAGCTTGAAGCTCACGGTTTATTTGATTTAAATTAGCATTTGATTTTCAAAAATTCCAACAAATTCATACAACACATAAATAATATACTAAAGCATTAATACACCATTGCATGATTAAAATAAAAATCATACACCAACCTATACATTCATAATGCTCACGGTATTAATTCAAAATTAAGCATATGGTTTTCAAAAATTCTAAATAAATCATAGAACATGTAATCAAGGTTCTAAAGCATTAATATGTCATTACATGCTTGAAATAAAATTTATACACCAAGGTACATACATATATAAGCTCACGGTATTTTCAAAAAAATAGCCTGTGGTTTTCAAAAATTGTTAAATAAATACCATAGTCTTAAATCATATCATAGAACAATAATCCATGCTTAAAATATTTAAGAAGCATTCGGTCATCATGGTAACATTTTATACTATTTTCAAAACTATATAAATATACACTATGGTTCAAAATCACATATACATGCTAGATCATTCCAAAACATTTCATATACAATAACCTATGTTCATCTAAACATATATTCTCATATTTTGTAAATAAAATCCTCAAGAACATGTAAATAAACAATAGCTCATGCTCAAGAACATTTAAACACATATATATACATATATAAAACTTTCAAACACATACATATATATATCAAAATGCTTCGATTTTTTCGAATAAACGGAGAAGCAAAATCGGTACTATGGTCCATATTTACCTTAGAAATGGTATGGAATCACAAGAACAATGCTAGGTATCAACTTTGGTGAATGAATGAAGAAGAGAATAGAAGAGAAAATTTTAAAATGAGAGAGATGCTCTCGTTTTTTTAGCAGTAAAAATGGAGAGAGAAGGAGAGTGTTGTGTGTGTTCAAAAATGGTTTGAGAGTGTATAATGAGAGAAAGTAAGAAGGGAAGTGGTCTCCTATTATCTCTCTCTCTCTCGATTTTGGCTAGAAATGGGGCAAAATCTGCAGCCCTTGGGAGTAGTATAGGTGATGATCAAGAGTGTTAAATGAGCTCTTCATGCATCGCCAAAAAAGAGAATCCCATGCTTGTGGTGATGATGGATCGACGGTAATCATGGGTTTAAGGGCTGATTTAATTTTTTTTTTACACATAATACATTATATATATCATACATGATCATAGATATATAATACAAGTCATAAAAAAAATTAAACCACAATATATGCACATTTCGAAATTACCGATAGTAATTATTGAAAAATAGGATTAAAAATATAAATTACACCTATTATTGATACTCATGTAATTTTCGATCATATATATCATAATATATGATTTAGATATTAAATAATAGCATAGGATAAAATTATTGCATCATTTCATGCAATAAAACCTAAATTTCAATTTTAGGTTTCAAATTTATAAATTGAAACCATCGAGTTCTATGGTTCAAAATTTGATTTTAATGCTTAATAATATCCATATATATCATATTATATAGTTTAGATACCATATGATAATTTAATGGTATCATTTCATGTGAAAACCATAATTTATAAGATTAGGTTTTCAATTCCATTAATTGGAATTATCGAGTTTTAATAGCAAATAAATTGATTTTAATAGTTATTAATACTGTAATTATATAAATAATAATAGGAAATTAATTATTATAATTTCCGAGCATTAAACTCATTTTTCAAAACGCCTCAGACGCCGACGCTCAAAACGCCTCAAACGCTCAAAATCGACTCATCTCAAAATGGTCGCAGAAGTTCATACTTACTAAATAAATAAATATCATTATTATAGGAATTAATATGGAAATTTATTCCAAGCTTCACCGCCGTAAAATTTCATAAAATGTCGACGCTCGACACGCTGTTCGACGTTAAAATAATACCGCCAGATTATTTCATAAATTTCAATTCGTAATTCACAATCCTTAGTGAATTATAAAAGGAATTGTTATAACGATATCGAATCGAAATACAATTCGATGTCATACGATAAGAATATTCGAAAACCCTAATTACGGGTTTAGAATACCGTAATCGATGTTCGCTTTTCGAATATTACATTCCACCCCTTACGAAAAATTTCGTCCCGAATTTGTATACCTCTAGAAAATAAATCGGGTATTTTCTCTCATCGCTTCTTCAAGCTCCCACGTGGCTTCTTCTCGTCTGTGGTGTCTCCACAAGACTTTGACTAACGGAATCGACTCGCTCCGTAGTTGCCGAACTTTGTGGTCAAGTATGGCCGCGGGTTCTTCCTTATAGCTCATGTCCGCTCGAGGATCACGCCGCCTTGATGAATCACATGCTTTGGGTCGTGAACGATTTTCGCAATTGCGAGACGTGAAAACATTATGAACATTTCCCAGTCGCGGAAGAGCCAACCTATAAGCCATCGGACCTATCCTTTCTAGATCTCATAAGGTCCTATAAAACGGGTCTAAGCTTTCCTTTCGTGCCAAACCCGACAACCTTTGATGGAGAAACCTTAAGAAATACTTTGTCTCCATCCTCAAATCAGAGCTCGGATCTACGCCAGACGTCAGAAGATTTCGTCTCGTCCCGAGCCTCTTTATCCTCGCCTAATCTGTCGAACGATTTCGATCATTTCGCTCACCGCATCGTGCCCTATGACTTTTCTCTCACCGACTTCATCCCAATAAAGCGGTGATCTACACTTCGCCATACAAGGCTTCAGATGGGGCCATGCCGATCGTCGCTGATAGTCGTTGTTGTAAGCAAATTCGATAAGAGGTAAAATATCTTCCCACTGGCACCTCGGTCCAAGACTACGGTTCTTAACATATCCTCTAAGGTTTGATCGCCCTTTCCGACCGCCCATCACCGTGGGTGGAATGTCAGATCAAATTTAACCTCGCACTCAGCCTCTCTCGCAAGCTAATCCGTAACTGGAAGTGAACTCGAGTCTCGATCGAGGTAATAGATTTCGCACCCATGTAATCGCATAATTTCCTTAACGCATACCGAGCTAGTTTATCGATCCATAAGTGCTATGAATCGGTAGAAAATGAGCACTTTTTGTAAGTCTATCCACAATTACCCATATGGTCGTGTTTCCTCTTCTCGACTTGGGTAAGCTTGTAACGAAATCCATGGTTATATCGTCCCATTTCCACTGG
Source organism: Salvia rosmarinus (assembly GCA_036937905.1). Taxonomy (NCBI): domain Eukaryota; kingdom Viridiplantae; phylum Streptophyta; class Magnoliopsida; order Lamiales; family Lamiaceae; genus Salvia; species Salvia rosmarinus. The sequence continues at coordinate 42,379,468 of CM072816.1, read as the reverse complement.
AATTTCTAACGGTGCAACTTTCCGTATGGACGCTGGTGTAGTGCCTTCACTTGTTGGCAAACAAGACAATGCTCTCACAAAAGAAGCTATGTCTCGCTTCACGCCTTCCCACCAAAACTTTTCCTTCGTGTCTTGGTACATCTTAGTACCGCCTCGGGTGGGCGGTGTAGGTGTATCATGAGCCTCACTCATGATTTCATTTTGAAGCTCTCGCCGCCGTGACGATATCCTACCTTCAAACAATAAGGCGTTGTCTCGACGCCTGAAATTCTTAAATCCTTCGCACCTTACCCTTTGTCCGATCTTTTCTAACTTTTCCTCCATCCTTCGTCTCTCGACAATCCTTTTCTTAGATCGATGTCGCGCGAGTGTAGCGATACACCACAATTGTCTCTGTGGTTCAACCAGCTCAATCCTCATTCTTCCAAACTCTTCAACGAGTTTTTCCTCTCAGACAAAGAGACATCCTAACTTGGTATGGCTCTTACGACTCAAGCGCCGCCTACTACATTCGCTTTACCCGGTGATAGTTAATACCACAACGTAATCTTTACAAGCTCGAGCCATCTTCTTTGTCTCATATTCAAATCTCTTTGTTCAAGAAGTACTTCAAACTTTTATGATCCGTGAAGATCTCACATCTCACACCATAGAGATGGTGTTCCAAATTTTCAAAGGCATGAACTACACCGCTAATTCCAAATCGGGTTGGGTAGTTCAGTTCATGGGGTCCGAGTTGTCGGATGCATAAGCTATCACTTTTCCTTCTTGCATCAAAACACAACCCGCCCAGCCTTAGATGCGTCTCAGATAGACTACATACCCTTTGTCCGCTCGACCGCTAGAAACGTGCACTTGTCAATTTTTCCTCGAGTATTTGGAAACTCGCCTCGCATTCATCACCCAATGAACTTGATTCCTTCCAAGTAGTCGGGTTATCGGCCTTGCAATTTTGGAGAATCCTTCATGAATCTCCTATAGTAACCAACTAATCCTAGGAAACTTCTAATCTCGTGCCGAGTCTTTGGTGATTTCCATTCTCGCACGGCCTCTACTTTGGTCGGATCTACTTTTATACCTTCGCAGACACGATGTGTCCAAGGAACATAACTTCCTTCACTAAAACTCACATTTGCTAAACTTAGCAAAGAGTCTTTCATCTCTCAAGGTTTGCAAAACCGTTTTAGATGTTCTCTATGATCCTCTTCATTCTTTGAATAAATAAGGATATCATCTATGAAGACCAAAACAAATTTATCCAAAATGGATGAAATACTGCTCATAAGGTCCATGAATACGGCTGGTGCATTGGTTAATCCGAATGGCATAACTATGAACTCATAGTGGCCGATCTCGTTCGGAATGCGCCTTAGGTACATCCTCGCATCAGATTTTCACCGATGGTATCCCGACTTGAGATCAATTTTCGAGAATACCCCGCCTCGCAATTGATCAAACAGTCATCAATTCGGTAAAGGGTATTTGTTCTTTAGTGTCATCTTATTTAGTTCTCTATAATCGATGCACATCCTCAAAGAACCATCCTTTTCTCGACAAACAAAACAAAGCGCCCCAAGGTGAAACACTGCCTAATGAATCCTAGATCCAAAAGCTCGATTTGGATTTTCGCCTCCAACTCTTTGGGGCCATCCTATAGGCGCCTTCGACACCGGGCTGATCCTGCCCAAGTCGATGGTAAACTCTAGTTGTCATCGTGAGGCAGCCCCGTAGATTTTCGGAAACACGTCCAAAATTCTCGACAACTTCTATGTCTTCTACCCGCGCTTCGGGTTTATCCTCTCCGTTCAAATAAACAAGGAATGCATGGCATCCTTTCTGGTTCATCATCCTCCTCGCCTGTAGTGCTGATACAATCGGGATTCTTCTTCCCATGCTGATCCCGTGGAAATGCGTAGCTTTTTGTCCAGGAAAGTGAAACGAAATTTTCCTTTCCTTACATAGAATCGTGGAATGATTCTTAGCTAACCAGTCCATTCCTAGGATTATGTCTACATCATCCATGGGTATTATGTTTAGATTGTTAGCCAGAACCTTAAGTGATCCTAATGTCAACTCTAGGTTCGAGCAAAAGTGTGTAACAGTCATAATCCCTCCTATAGGCGATGAGATTCTCATATCCTGGCTTGACTTTTCAGACCTAAGGCCCAAGATTTCACGCATGATTTTGCAATAAAAGAATGCGAAGCACCAGATCGAACAATACTATAATGTAGGTTGAGGAGAACTCCCATACCGCCAGTTTCGGTTTTGTTCGCTCGCCTCCTATGCAGGCGAGGCTCTAGCCCGAGCCGGCCGAGGCCGACGGGCGCTGGTCCTTGTTGGTTCTCGCGGCCGTTGTTCTCGCCGTCGCCGCCGCCGGCGTTGTCGCGTGGTTGCCGCCGCTGTTGTTGAGGCGGTGGCCGCCATCGCGTTGCGGGGTTGTTGTTGCGGCCGCCGCCATTGTGGTTGCCGCACCACCGCCGGGTTGTTGCCACCGAGTTGCCGAGGTTGGGGGATGGAACTGCTTGTGGCGGCCGGGTTGAAGTCAGATAGCCCTTAATGGCCGAGCATTGCCAGTTGGTTCGCCTTATATCCGAACGTGACACCGGGCAATTGTCGCGAATGCCCTTTGCCCGCACTTGTAACAGCCACCACGCTTGCCGTGCACACCCCTTGTGTGCTCTATGGCATCTAGGCATTGAGGTGCCTCAACTGCTCCTCGCGGTCCCTTGCCGTGGAGCATAAGTCGCTCTTCCGCCCGCCTTGTGCACGCGCTGCTGCCGCCACGGCGCCAGGACTTAAGGCCCCATAGCTCCCGCGGTTGTTATTCCCGCCGTTGGGTTCCCATTTCCTTTCCTCCGTCCAAAGTATTGTGTGTCCGAGCCGACACCGACTTATCTTCTGACATTGTCACTCAATATCTAAAGCTCGCAAGAGCTTCAGCAAGTTAGGTCTCCATGGCTGGCAAGAGACATCCGATTCCATCCTCATCCCGACCTAAACTTCTCCGACATTTTCAAGTCGGTGTCCACTGCTCGTGCATATCTCGACATCTCGCAGAAAGCGCGATCATAGTCGGTCATGCATAATCTTTTTCGCTTTAGCAGAAAAATTCTCGCCTTTTTCCTCTTATAGCTTTTGGGATGTATTTCATACAGCCCTCAAGTCCTCCCATGAGAACTCCCTCGTCGTTCGGCAAGAAGGTCTTCTTTCCGCCTCCCACCGTAAGTCACCGTCCATTCACCGAAAGCAACGCATGATGCCTGCCTCGGCCGTGCATCTTAAGAAAGTAAAAACTGCTCAATGGTTCTAACCCATTGCTCGGCTTCTTCCGGGCTTCCTTCCGTTAAAGACCGTGGGTTTTGCCTCGTGAATAGTTCCCGATCCTTCGCTCGGGTTGAGGTGGGTGGTGGTTGGGAATATCCTCTTCCTCTTGCTCGGGATTCTACCCTCCCCAGGTCTTCCTCGACCTCCGGTTCTCGCTCCGGTTTCTTCTCGGAGGCATTCTGTTATATAAAACATATCATCACAATTACTCAACGCTTTCATAGCTTAACATACATAAGGTTTTCATAGCCTCCTCGCAAAACGATATCAAAATAAAACAACTCATCCTTAACATAGACAATTTGTCGCAAAAGCCCCCACTTGGGTCAAATATATAGATAGGTAATCAAGGTCTGTCAAAAGCAAGATGTTCAACATCAAGAATCACAAGAAAACAAAACAACAAGGTTTCGGGCCCACACGGCCTCCCAAAAAAAAAATTCGAGTTCTAGAACCATCAGTACCGAAATATAAAAAGGAAAAGCTAGCACATGCTAGTCATAACAAAACGAATTTCAATTAAAACGTCGCCTAACGTCTTCACGGGCTCCTTCCTACTCCGCCTTCCTCGTGGTCTTCCTCTCTTCGAGTCGCCTTTCCATCCGAATCGCCCTCGCGAGGTCGCACTGACGGTCCCGCACCGGCTTCCATCATCGGTATGTCGCGCAGGGTCCGGGTTATCCGCGCTCATAAGTCGAAGTTGTGGCGGATCGGACCGTAGCATACCGGTCGGGTCATAGCCATTGAAGGCATCTCGATACGCCATCCGCGCTGTCCCGCGGAAGGGCTCTTCCTCTTCCGGTGGTGGCGGATCGGACGCAGTGGTGGGGGGCGGTAGCGCGACGATCGGGTGTCCAAAACCGCCGGTGGCAAGACGGGCTCTCCCAGAGCTCTAGGGCGGCCGCCTATCTACCTCGTACATCCCGCCTCATCTATCCGCAGACAGGGTATCACCGATCGACTGCCTCTAACCTCAAGGTATAGCCACCGCGACTCATCACGCCAAGTGTACTCCCGTGGAGGAGATAGGTCCCATAGGCGCGGCTCAGAATATCGTACACGTAAGTCGATGACTCACGAACCCGGCGATCCTCAATCAAATCATAGCCTCGGGTATACGATAAATGTAATCTCCGATACCTCTCTGCATAACCATCCCATGTACAAGGGAGTATAGCTAGGAGTCGCTTAATGCCATCATAGTCGGTTGCGCCACACAGCTCTGCTCCTCCACACCAAGGTAATACGCCGTAAACTCGCCTAGGTCTTCGCCAAGACATCCAACATTCCCGATAGGTGCGCATCAGCTCCTCGGTGTGGCATGAGGTCCTACCTCCTCCTAGCGATATAGCGATCTCCTCCATCTGCCACGATCAAAACTAACGTAAGTCAACTATCGTCATCTCAAAACAGAAAGGATAGCATAACGAGAAGCAACTAGGTTGGAACTAAACAATCCATAAGGTAGGCAACATCATAAGGTACAACACATATTACAACTTACCTTCTTAGTCTTACCCAAACGTATACATATAGACTAATGACATCTTAATATATATATGCTACGAGATCCTTATATTATACCAAACACTTAAACTAGAGTTCAACAGACTCTATCGTATTCTGGAGACAGAATTAGGGATTCTGTTCTTCATAATAAATGAAGATCAGTGCGTTAGGAGTACGCAGGTGAAAACCATGCGTAAATCGGAGTCCTAACGAAAGAGATCTAGCTAAAACAAATTTACTGCGCAGTGCAGGAAATTTGCGCGATCGTGCCAAAATGTAAATCGAGACGTATGTCGACGTAATACGTCTACCATATTCAGGTCTTTAGGTTGAGGCTGAACATTCTGAAGCCGTAAGTGACGTCCATGTCATGGCCTATGTCGATGGTTACTCATGTCAAAGTGGTGATGAAATGTCGACGCTGCTCATCTTCGCGTCGAGGTCGCCCTTGTTCATCCTTCTCGCCGCCTTCGCTGTCCGCGCCGAGGATATCGCCACTTTCATTCTTCCTATCGCTCTTTTGTTCTTGTAAGGAAAAGAAGTTCGATTTCTATGTTCTTTCACGATACGTGAGCATGCTCCTTAGAGTCTAGGTTCGCCTCATGATAACATATCGCTCATCATAAACAAAATTTGAAAGATTGGAAAATAAAGTCTTATTTGAGAATTTTGAAATACGATTTCAAAATGACAATCATGATCAACTCATATACATATCAAAATGAATTCATTCATTCCATGTTGATCATTCAACTCAATACCACCATATACTTCCATCTCAAAAATCGAGTATTCGTGATCAATACTTATGGTTTCAAACCAAAGTTTTTGAAAACTTTCGCTCAAACTTCCATTTCCATCATCAAAATTTTCATAATAACATCATCTTTCAAAAGTTCTTCCAACTTGCTCATCATGTAAAAATTTTCCATTTCATGAGTTTGAGAAAGAAATGCAGTTACCTTTTTTTTCCGGTTGAGCTCGATGTGATGGAGTGTTGAGAGGAGTCAGTAGATTTCTAGAAGTCCAGTGACTCGATCTAGACTTAGAATAAAAAGAATTTGGGTTTACAAAGAGCAAAAGTGCTCTGATACCACTTCTGTCACGACCCCACCCGACTACCCGGACTCGAGGGCGACTAATACTAGAGTAGTATTTTAGGGTTACACGGCTAAAATAAAGATGCATAACAACAATAAACTAGCATGCTCGAACATAATATAAGATAATGTCATAACGATTCAAAGTGGTTAGCCATCGGACCCCAAAATAGCCATTAACCATGGTCCGATGGACCTCAATAGTTCATAACAATAAAGCATAAATAAATGAGTTCAGAGTGTAGCAATGAAAGTGTGTGAATACATATACGACGATATGCATTCAAGGTGAAACCACAAATTCTAGATAAATTGGTCAAGGACACCGACTCCTCAACACATTCCCCATCACCATCATCGAAGCTCAACCGCACATTTAAAACAAACATGCAGGCTAAGTACAAGAAATTGCACTCGTGGACTTATGCCGAAAACATTTGATATAAGATTACACGCCAATATCGTAGTAAGTCACAAGTGGTTTTAGTTGAAATGCCTCAGGCTTACTAAAACATTTTCGCTCATAAACATAGCTCGCCGAGCATTTTCGCGTGTATGGTCCGTATCTCATAGTAACAATTCATAACAAGATAAAATTAAACGCCGAGAGTGAGGCCTCCCATCTACGACGCCGTGACCGCCGTAATCCCGCACAAAGACACAAATACTCACAAGCATATGTTAACATAGCAATAGTTCCAACCTTCACGCCAATCCTAGCTGTGCATTTATCATCCGCACAGACCCGACATTTAAAAGGTCATGCGACCCAAATGACATAACCTCGTCATAATATAGTTCCAACTATCGCCACAATTTCTACCCGGCATAACAGATAGATCCATACACAAAATGTAATATTTTCGGTGTAATGCAAGAAACATTTGTCAACAACAGTAGAATAAGAATTGTAAAGAAACTCATTTTTGAATAACAAGAAAGTCACATCTTAGTGGGTAAGAAAAGGGCCCACATTTTGAAGATAAGAAGCCCACCGACTATGGTTCGTTGTAAATTGAGTCCCAGTTTGTTCAGACGTCAATATCCAACCGTCGCGTCAAGGCCCACACCTTTACGAAAAAGCGAGGCTTTAGTACGTCGTCAAGTCTCTCGAGACTTTCAAAAGCTAAGATAAACTTCGATATCTTATTTCGATGTAAACCGAATTCTCAATGAATTCAATACGCTTCCAACACGATATAATCAATTGTTCTCGCCTCGAGATACGCTCAACGATAAGCACGTTTTTCGATATACGGATTTCATTTGTGAAACCTTTTCTTACTAATGAGGTGTCATACTCAATTAGTATATCTTACGCGCATAACGATTTATCAATCGAAATCGTATGTTTGACTTAAAAGTCAACGAAGTCAACATCGGTCAACAAAGTCAACAATTTGACTTTCAAATAGTAATTTCTTACTATTTCGCTTTATAAATCGAATTTGATCGATTTGAAATCGTAAAGTCCTATTTCTCGATTTATCACGTAAATCAAGGACTTATAAATAATTTTCGCATTTATTAATCCTTTTAATAATAAAACGATATTTTGATTTAAAACGTTATTAAATAAACGTTTGTCTCAAACATAGCAATCTATGTTTATAAAATTTTATAAAATTCAAATATGTCCAGAATATTAATTAGACATATATTTTATTAATAAACTGAATTAAAAAGGATTTAAAATCCTTATTAATTATCGAAAATCTCGATAATTAATTTAAAAATACTAAATGACTTTTGAAAATTTTTCTAAATTAATATAGTGTATTATTATACACTATGGTCCAGAATATGAATTTATAAAATCCATATGATATTGTTTGCCATTTATAAGTATATATATATATATATATATAATTCGGTAATTCCATATAATATGGAATAATTATCCAAAAATTCCCAAAATTGATATACACATAGTATAATATCCCAACATCAATATATATCATAAATATAACCTATAGTTCATCATAACCATTCATTCAACAATATATAAGTAATATTCACTTGTAATTTCAAGATAATTACCCAATAATTATCAAACAATTTCTAAAAATTCTAAATAAATTTAATATGATCAAACATTATACTATAACATTGTAACATCATAATATTAACCAAACCAATTTAAATCGTCACCATATGAGCTTGTAAGCTCTCGGCTTTTTCGATTTTTTATGCATTTGGTTTTCAAAATTCCAACAATTATATACTATGATTATATACTATAGTATACTAATATAACATCATAATATTTATCAAAACTAATTAAATCATCACCTTCAAGAGCTTGAAGCTCACGGTTTATTTGATTTAAATTAGCATTTGATTTTCAAAATTCCAACAAATTCATACAACACATAAACAATATACTAAAGCATTAATACACCATTGCATGATTAAAATAAAATCATACACCAACCTATACATTCTTAATGCTCACGGTATTAATTTTAAAATCAAGCATATGGTTTTCAAAATTCTAAATAAATCATAGAACATATAATCAAGGTTCTAAAGCATTAATATGTCATTACATGCTTGAAATAAAATTATACACCAAGGTACATACATATAGAAGCTCACGGTATTTTCAAAAAAATAGCCTGTGGTTTTCAAAAATTGTTAAATAAATACCATAGTCTTAAATCATATCATAGATCAATAATCCATGCTAAAACATATTTAAGAAGCATTCGGTCATCATGGTAACATTTTATACAATTTTCAAAACTATATAAAATACACTATGGTTCAAAATGTCATAAACATGCTAGGTCATTTCAAACATTTTATATATACAACCTATGTTCATCTAACATATATTCTCATATTTTGTAAATAAAATCCTCAAGAACATGTAAATAAACAATAGCTCATGCTCAAGAACATTTAAACACATATATATACATATATAAAACTTTCAACACACACACATATATATCAAAACAGCTTTCGATTTTTTTGAATAAACGAAGAGCAAAATCGGTACTATGGTCCATATTTACCTTAGAAATGGTATGGAATCACAAGAACAATGCTAGGTATCAACTTAGTGAAGAAATGAAGAAGAGAATAGAAGAGAAAATTTTAAAATGAGAGAGATGCTCTGGTTTTCAGCAGAAAATGGGAGAGGATGGAGAAGTGTGTGTGTGTTCAAAATTGTTTTGAGAGTGTATAATGAGAGAGGGGTGAAGAATGGGAAGGGTCTCACCTATGTTATCTCTCTCTCTCTCTCGATTTTGGCTAGAAATGGGGCAAAATCTGCAGCAAATGGGAGTAGTATAGTGATGATTAAGAGAGTTAAAAGGAGCTCTTCATGCATGGTCCAAAAAAAGAGAATCCCATGCTTTGTTGGAGATGAGGATCACGTAATCATGGGTTTAGGGGCTGATTTTATTTTTTTTGTACCATAATACATTATATATATCATACATGATCATAGATATATAATACAAGTCATAAAAATAATTAAATCCACAATATATATATAATCGAAATTACCGATAGTTAATTATGGAAAAATAGGATTAAAATATAAATTACACCTATTATTGATACTCATGTAATTTTCGATCATATATATCATAATATATGATTTAGATATTAAATAATAGCATAGGATAAAATTATTGCATCATTTCATGCAATAAAACCTAAATTTCAAGTTTAGGTTTCAAATTTATAAATTGAAACCATCGAGTTCTATGGTTCAAAATTTGATTTTAATGCTTAATAATATCCATATATATCATATTATATAGTTTAGATACCATATGATAATTTAATGGTATCATTTCATGTGAAAACCATAATTTATAAGATTAGGTTTTCAATTCCATTAATTGGAATTATCGAGTTTTAATAGCAAATAAATTGATTTTAATAGTTATTAATACTGTAATTATATAAAATAATAATAGGAAATTAATTATTATAATTTCCGAGCATTAAACTCATTTTTCAAAACGCCTCAGACGCTGACGCTCAAAACGCCTCAAACGCTCAAAATCGACTCATCTCAAAATGGTCGCAGAAGTTCATACTTACTAAATAAATAAATATCATTATTATAGGAATTAATATGGAAATTTATTCCAAGCTTCACCGCCGTAAAATTTCATAAAATGTCGACGCTCGACACGCTGTCGACGTTAAAATAATACCGCCAGATTATTTCATAAATTTCAATTCGTAATTCACAATCCTTAGTGAATTATAAAAGGAATTGTTATAACGATATCGAATCGAAATACAATTCGATGTCATACAGATAAGAATATTCGAAAACCCTAATTACGGTTTAGAATACCGTAATCGTATGTTCGCTTTTCGAATATTACACACCTTTATGCAAAAGCGATATTTTAGACTGCTCACGCTTATCGAGACTCTCAAAGTCTAAGACAAATTCGATATTCTATATCGACGTAAACTGAATTCCTTAATGAATTCGATACGCTTTCAAATACGTAATTCGATTGAACTGTTCTCGTTCTTCGAGATACGTTCAACTATTTCGGTTTAACCTTTCCGGTTTAAACGTTCAACGTATAAGCACGTTTCTCGATATAAGGATTTCATTTGTGAAATCTTTTCTTACTAATGTGGTATCACACTCAATTAGTACGTCTTACGCGTATTAGCGTATTTATCGGACGTGTAATCGTACGTTTGACTTTAAAAGTCAACGAAGTCAACACCGGTCAACAAAGTCAACAATTTTGACTTTTAAATAGTAATTTCTTACCATTTCATTTTATAAATCGAGTTTCGATCGATTTAAAATCGTAAAGTCCTATTTCTCGATTTATCACGTAAATCAAAGGACTTATAAATAATTTTCGTAATTATTAATCCTTTTAATAATTAAAACGTGTATTTTCGATTTAAAAACGTTATTAAATAAACGTTTGTCTCAAACATAGTAATCTATGTTTATAAAATTTTATAAAATCCAAGTATGTCTAAAATAATTATTAGACATATATTTTATTATTAAACTGAATTAAAAAGGATTTAAAAATCCTTATTATTAATCGAAAATTCTCGATAATTAATTAAAAATTACCAAATGACTTTCGAAAATTTTTCTAAATTACTATAGTGTATTATTTTACACTATGGTCCAGAATAAGAATTAATATCATCCATATGATATTTGTTTGTCATTTATTAATATATATATATATATAGGTCACGGTATTTTCGAAAATTAGGGAATAATTGTCCAAAAATTTCCAAAATTGATATACACTTAGTATAATGTCGCAATATCAATATATATCACAATTATAACCTATAGTCCATCATAACCATTCATTCATGAATAAACTCACAATACTTACGGTATTTTCGAATAAATACCAAACAATTATCAAATAATTCCCAAAAATTCTAATTAAATCATAACATGATTAAACATTATATTATAACATTTTAACATCATAGTATTAACCAAACCAATTGAAATCATCACCATATGGAGCTCAATGCTCTCGGTTTGTTTGATTTCTATAGCAATTGGTTTTCAAAATTCCAACAATTATATACTATGATTATATACTATAGTATAACAATAATACATCATTTAATCATCAAAACCAAATAAATCATCACCATTCTCAAGCCATAGTTTCGGTTTATTTGATTTAAATAGGTATTTGATTTCCGAAAATTCCAACAAAATTATATATCACATAATCAATATACTAAAGCATATATATATCATTGGATGTTCAAAATAAAAATCATACACCAACATATAGAGTCACATTGCTCTCGGCCCTATTCAAAAATTTAACATTTGATTTTCAAAAATTCTAAATAAATCATAGAACATATAATCGAGGTTCTAAAGCATTAATATGTCATTGTATGATTAAAATAAAAATTATACACCAAGGTATAATACAAACATGCTCTCGGTAATTATAAAAAAATAGCTAGGGTTTTCCAAAAATTTTAATTAATATACCATAGGTTTAAAACATATCATAGATCAATAATCCATCACTAAAATAAATAAAAAGCAATCGGTCATCACTATGCTATTTATAAAGTTTTCAAAAATTATTTTTCAATATGCTAGGGTTCGAATATTCACATAAATACACTAGATCTATTTCATACATTTCATATCCGATCACCTATGCTCATCTACACATATTTTCACATATTTTGAAATACAAATCATTAAGGACAATATATAACCATAGATCATTCATAAGAACATTAAAAACATACAAATATCCATATATAACATTCGAAACACACACACACATATATATATATATATATATATATATATCCATGTTCGAAATTTTTGAACCAAGGATGATATAAATCGAAGCTATGGTGTCTCATTTACCTTTGAAATGGTATGTTCCAAGAACAATATTAGGGTATCAAGCTTGGGTGATTGAATGAAGTAAAAATGGAAGAAAAATTTTGAAAGGGGGAAGGATGGTGCTCTCGATTTTTCTGCAACAAATGGGAGGAAATGGTGTGTTGGAGAGGAATGAGGGTGTATAATGGATAGTGGGAGAATGAGGAGAGTCTCCCTTCTTCTTCTCTCCTATTACACGGCTCCCATCAATACAAATGATTAAAATTTCAGCAAATGTGTTAGTAGGAGGGTGATGATGAGCTAGAGCCAAAAAGGGGCCTCATGGATTGGGCAACAAAATGGTGGCATGCATGCTTTGTTTAGGGGGGGGGGGGTGTGGCCGACGGTTTAGGGCTTAGGGGTGGATTAATTTTTTATTAATGATCCTTAATACTATAAATTAATCGTATATAGATATAGGTATATAATACAAGCCATTAATATAAATTAAATCATCACATAGCAATAATTCGAAATTACCGAAAATAATTGAGAAAATAGGAAAAAATATAAATTACACCTATTATTGATACTCATGTCAATTTCGATCTAAATATACTCATATATATCATAATATATGATTTAGATAATAAATAATAGCATAGGATAAAATATGGTATCATTTATGTGAAAACCCTAATTTAAATAATTTGTTTTCAAATTGAGCATATATACACTATCGAGTTTTATAGCTCCAAGATTGATTTTAATGCTTAATAATATTTATATATATCATAACATATAGTTTAGATACCATAGGATAATTTAATGGTATCATTTCATGGGAGAAACCCTAGTTTAAATAATTAGGGTTTTCAAAATCACATTTTGTGATTATCGAGTTTTAATGCCAAAAATTGATTTTAATGCTTAATAATACTGTAATTATATAAAATAATAATAAGAAATTAATTAAAATAATTTCCTAAGCATTAAACTCATTTTTCAAAACGTCTCTAGACGTTGACGTTCAAAACGTCTCAGAACGTTCAAAATTGACTCATCTCAAAATGGTCGTAGTAAGTTCGTACTTACTTACTAAATATATTCCATTTAATATAGGAAATAATATGGAATTTAATTCCAGGCTTTACTGCTCAGAAAATTCCATAAAATACTGACGTTCGATATGCGTTCGACGTTAAAATATATTGACGAACCATTTCGTAATATTTCAATTCCTTAATTCACAATCCTTAGTGAATATAAAAAGGAATTCGTTATAATAATACTGAATCGAAATCAATATTCGATGACGTATTAAAATAAAAGACGGCAGAAACCCCTAATTTACGGGTTTGAAATGCCGTAATTAGACGTTCTTTTCGTTGGAATATTACAAAATTTCATCCTATTTAATGTCATTTTTCTGTAAAACATCGAAACAAACCAAATAAGTCCGAGTCGATAAATATTAATCAAACCAACGGCATAAATAGGAAAAACCACTAAAAACGACATGTAAAACAATACCAAGAATCAGCACAAATTCATGCTAAACACAAATCTTAAATATGGACGGAGAACAGTCCAAGAATTCAGAGGATGAGACCCTTACACCCCTGGGAGGCCAGATCCTCATAGACAATCAAGAATCAACTATAAGACAAGGGTATACCTCTATAACACATGAAAGTCTGGTGGCAGCAATGAAGATGCGCCTAGAATAAACCCTAAATGCTAAAGGATTTCCACCAGCCAATATAACTTCGTAGCCCACCGACGAAAATGCACAAGAGGATCCAAATAACAAAAGGGCGCCTAACAAGAATCTTATCAACCTGGATAGAAGATATAATCCGAATAGAGTGGCCAGGGCAAATACCCGCCAATTGTTCTTTGTGGAAGAAAACATAGATAGTTATGAAGAGGACTATAAGGCTGAGGCGAATCCATACAGATAGCATGGATCATATACTAGATCCATCGTACCCAGCATATGGATATAACAACAGGAATTACTATATCGGCAGCAATAAGAAATGAAGGATATGAAGGAAGAATTAGCTAACCTAAGGAAACAACAGGAGGAGATATCCGTCTCTGAAATGTATCGAAGAAAACAAGATGAAGTGGAACATGAATCAAATATGGAATCATCCCACAGAGCTAAAAGCTTCAAATATGGCATAAAAATAGTGCCCAAATACCTTTTCTCGATGGTCAGATGCAGCCGACCCTTTACCCAAGAATTTCAAGCATATCAACCACGAATACCACATGGTCACAGACCCTTAGAAGCACTTGATGGGATTCGAAAACATTGCTCAATTACATCAATACACTGAAGGAGTAAAATACATAGTTTTTTAACCACACTCGTGGGCCCAGCGTAGCAATAATTCAGACAGTTGTCATCCCACTCCAAACATGTAGTAACCCGAAAATCTTTTAGTCTTAATTAGTGCCTAATTAAGTGCATAAAAAATTAGAAAGCGATAGAAATTCGATTAATTTCTAATCGAATGAATAGAATTTAGAAGAAGTAGAGATAATTTAGAAACAAGATTTCTTATGATAAAATCGGAGATATATGATTAATATTGTGTGTTTGGATGGAATTTTTTCATTAAATAGAAAATGTTCTAAAAAATTACATTAATTATTGTTTATGTGTGACTTATTTATAAAATGAAATGAAATAACTTTTAAGCTATTAAATGGCTTAAATAAATTTATTTTATTAATATCTAGTGATAAGGAAATTATTTTCTATAATTTTGAAATTTATGAATTAATAGAATAATTATGGATTATTTGTATATGAAAGAATTAAATCTATATTTATATGATATGTGTTCCAATAATGGATTTAATTATTTTGGATCTTTATATTAATGAGAAAATTGAGTTTTTATTATTAAAGAACATTAATATTCAACATTAGTAATTTTTGAGGAATGTTATGAAATTTTCGAAAATATGGAGAATAAGAAGAAATGAATAAAAAATTAAATAAGCTATATATGTATCTACCTTCTAGAATAAACATTCATAAAAATCATCTTCCACCTCCTTTCTTCTCTCCATTTTCGAACACACACACTAGATAGACACACAAAATTTTTCTTCAACTTTAATCCATAGTTAATTGTAGAATTAAGTGGGAAATCACTCCAAAGAAGGTAAATACCCTATTTAATCCAAGTTTTTGTGTTTAAATTTGAAGAACATGATGATCTCACATACCATAGTTTTCAAAAATTTCATGTTTGAGATTAAGGTTGAATTGTTTAAATTTTGTTATGTTTATTGATTTCTTCAAGCTTATGATGCTTAAATATATATTCTATGGTTTAAATTCTTGAAATTCATGAAGTTGGAGAATTCAAGTAAGCATGTATAAAACCTAATTTTGCATGTTAAATATTTGATATGATTTGATTAAATTGAGTTTAGATATGTGTAATTAAGTAAAAATTAACATGATTTATTAATTTTTTTTTAATGAATTGAATGTATACTTTATCCCTCATTTTCAAAAATTATGAGGTTGAGTGATCTTTGAATTCTTTATTTTACTTGATGTATTTTATATGATTTTTGAGATCTAGGATATAAATAATGCTTAAGTTGAATTTATGGGATTTTATGAACTTATATATTGAAAGTTGAAATATTAAAGTTTATGTTAAATTGCTAGAATTATATGATGAGTTTGATTAGGATTTAAAGTGATTATGGTTTGGTGATCGTTGATGATGGATAAGTATATATATGAATTGATTGAAATTGAATTGGTTGTAGATTGAGAAATTCATTTATTTACATAATAATATGGTTGAAGGGCATAGTAAAAGTATGGTGTAAATGGATTGATTTGAACTTGTTTTGAGTTGTTAAGCATATATGTAGGCATATGGTGATGATTTGGTGGAGTTTGGATAAGTTTGGTTGATTTGGAATTAAAATGACGATTCATTTTATAAAACTTACTCTGCCGAAATTTTGTTAGAATCGGCATATTAATAAAATGTTTTGGGAATTTAATTAGTGAACTTATGATAAGTATATAAGTGAGATTTCTTCACTTGATTGCCTTAAACTAAGGTTTGATAATGTTGTACATTAATGAAACTAAGCATAGGTTACTTAAATTCTTTTAATTATGGAATGTTATGTAACTTATTAAAATTTATGTTTATTAAGGACATAAGACATTAAGGAATGCAATAGCCTAACTTAAGTCTTAGAATTTGGTAAAATCAAGAATAAGATGTAATATACTCAAGTGAATAAGAATGTTACTAAGTTCGATAATTATTTTAATTATAAGGATCAAGCAAGGATAAGGGCATTCTGAAGTACGAGAAGGAGAAAATCCTCGAGTGACGACGTGCCAGGTAAGTTTCTTTTCAATAAAGTGTGTTTGATATTGAATATTTCATTTATATCTTGCATATTATTGTGGAATATTGATTTTCGATAGGATGGAAATAAATTAATGTTATTTATTAAAAATAATATCATGATATTGTTGAGCATAAGATCGTATAACTTGTTGAGTATAAGATTATGTTATTTGTTGAACATAAGTTCATGTTGTTTGTTGAACATAAGATCATGTTATTATTGAAAATAAGTTCATGTTAGCTATCTACGGAAGAATTATGTTAATGACCGGGAAGTTATAAGTGTATAGACCGGCAATGACCGGGAAGTTTATGATTGTACCAGTAACAACTCGAAAATTTATAATTATGTAAACCGTCATGGTATTGAGAAGGAGGCCTACTTCTCATTACCAAAGAACGTAGATAGGGCAAGATTGTGATTAGTAACCTTCGGGTCCAACACAGGAAGATAATACCATCATTGCACAATATTACATTAGATTTCATTGTTACAATGGCATAAAATCTATTGTCACCGAAAATCTATTCAGGTATTATTTATTTCAACTCTTACGTTGAGAAAGTTCGGTAAGTTGATAAAGTTTAATTTTGGCGATAACTCACTGAGTACTTGTTGGTACTCACGCTCCATATTTTTTTTTTATGCAGGTTGAGCTCGGAGTTGGCGATGGAAGAGGAAGCTGAGCTAGGGTTCTTTTGTTGTAATTATTATTATGCCCTGAGTGTCATGTCTTCATACGTGACATTCAGCCATCCTTCCGTTGTCAAACTCATATGAACTTGATGTTAACTTATGATAATCTCTTTTGTATGTTAAGGTTGTATATGAAACTTTTAAACATTAACCTTGGTCTTTATGTTGATGGTCAATTAGTTAGTTAAACTCATTTGATTGTTGGAGACATTTCAAATTAGAAGTTAATATGTTCTTATCCTAATCCAGTCATAACCTGATTACTTAGTTAATTATTTAATTAAGTAGTCGGGTCGTGACAGAGTGGTATCAGAGCAGTTGTTCGCTCTGGACCTGTGAATCTTTCTTTCTTGAGCCAACATTTCTTTGCAAATCTTGAGTCTTAAAAATAGAAAGAACATGATAGTAGCTCAGCATTCCAAATCCATCTTTCCACTCAACGGGTAAGATAAGTTATAATTTGTTATGAGAAGCATTGAATATGCATGTATGGGAAAAAGTTTGATGAGCATGATGTAAACTTATGTGTTGTGACATGTTTGAAAAAGTATAATGAAAGATGAATGTGTTGTAAGAAAAAGTGAGAAGTTTTGGTTTAAACAAAGGGATAGTTATATACATATGTACCTTTGGTTAGTATTTAAGTTACATTTTATTATAGGATGGCAAGAACAAGAACAAGAACTATCATGAGGAAAAGCACAACGGTTAGACCGACTGCTAGAGGAAGAAAGGATTGGTTATATTCCTTTAGAATAGGTGAGCATCAGAACATGGTTCGTTACCTCAATCAATATATGCAATTATAGGCATTGGTAAGGCAACACGGTGTTCTGAGCTAGGCGGGTACTCCAGTTAGTGCAAGCTTTACCTCTATTTGGCGTGGATGAGCACGTGCTGCGCTTGGATTTTCTACATCCCGATATGGAAGCCGAGTTACTCGTAACCTTGTTGGTTTTGTTGACCTTATTAAAGAACAGTTCTGTTTGACTGAGAATCCTCCTCCTAGTTAGTATCATTCCTTAGATTGTTTTATCCCTGCGGTTGACATCCTAGCCCTAGATATGAGTAGGAATGAACCTGATACCGATGAACTCAATGAGCATAGTCCTGATATGGATTCAATCATTGTTTCAAACTATCATTTTGATTATGAACATCGTATAGAATCTAAACTGACTTCCATTGACCTAGAACTCTATGGTCAGCCTTTTTCTTTGTGTCCTCCATCACCCCAGTTACTCACTTTATCCCTCCTCCAGAAAGTATTTCATCATCCTTTTCAGTTAATACAAACATCGAATCTGAGTGTCAGTTTTATGTTTGTACTTCGAGTTTGTAGCCTTTGCCCATCAGTGAGATGTCATCTATTACTGATCCATCCTTTCTCACTCCTGGAGAGCCTGTTGGCTCATCCACTGGCTGCCACCATGCACCAGAGGAATCTGAACCAGAGACACCTGAAGAATAGAAGAATTCAGATGATGATGACGACACGAGCTAAAAATTTTAATTATTAAGACTGGTTAATAGTTAGCTAAGTAAAAGAATAGTGGCAGGATATGTACATATAGTAATAAGTGTAAGTAGAAAGGTGTAGCATGGTGTATATAAAAGTTATGTGTGCTATAAAGTACTCAGGGAAGCAGCACTATCAGCCCCAAGTATCATTGAGGCCTATTTTATTTTGTAAAAGTCTTCAGGGAGGCAATTTTCTTTGACATAAAAAGTGAATTATTCTACATGATTGCTTGCTATTGTTGTGATTGAATGATTTCTATGTTAAACTTCCTTACACATGAATTTAATTATAAATGAACCTTTATTCCTTTGCATTGATGTTCAACCAATTATTGCAAATATTACATTCTTCTTTTGAATTCATTATGCCGCCCCGAAGAAGAACCCCAATTTCTGAAGGTTAAGGGAGTGAAACAATTCCTCAAAACATACCTGATGCTACATCTCCTCAACCCAGTCGCAAAATAGCTGATTTTTCCTCCGACAGAACCCACCAAATTTTACTGGGGTTGGAAGTCCTGCTGAGGCTGAAGAATGGGTGCGGGTAATAGAAAGAATATTCAAGTTTCGAATGTAGTGACCAAGAATGTTTATTATGCATATCGTTCTTATTGAAAGGACCAGCAGACTTCTGGTGGGAGGCGCGACAAAAGACTCTTGCTCCTGAACAGTTATCTAATTTCACTTGGGAACAATTCAAGGAAGAGTTATATGCAAAGTTTATCCCACGAAGTTATCGAAAGCAAAAAGAAATGGAATTCATGAATCTGAAGCAGGGCAACAAGAGTATAGCGGAGTACGATCGAAAATTCTATACTTTGTCTCAATATGCACCCTACACGGTGGAGACTGACGAGAAGATGGTCGAGATCTTTCGTTCTGGATTATGACCAGAAATTCGAATCATACTGGTTGCTCAACCACCGATGTCGTATGATGAAACCCTAAATCGGGCGCTGGATATGAAAATGGAGATGCAATCCAAGAAAACTATTATGGAAGCTAATCGCAGTATACCCCATAGTCTTGCTCCACAAAAATTTTCTCAACTGGAACAAAAGTTTAAGGGAAAACGGAAGTGGGAAGGTAAAGGATTTCCATATAAGAAACCATTCCTGAAGCAAGGGCCGACTCCACCGAGGCCGTTTCGGCCATCATTTCCTGGACAATTCCAACCTTCCACGAATCCAGCAAGACCACCAACCTGTCCACAATGTAATAGAGTCCATTTAGGCGTTTGCAGATTTGGAAGTAACAATTGCTATACTTGTGGACAGTTTGGTCATTTTGTGTCCACTTGTCCTCATCGACCAAAATTATCTGGACGTGGTTAATGGCCAAAATCCTCCAGGCCAATGTAACCGATGAAAGCTATTACTGGATATCCTCAGCAATTCCAGTATCAGTTTCCAAAACCACCTTTGCTACATAGTCCAGATGCTTCTTTTTCACAAATGCAGACTCAATCTTGTCAACCACAACCTCAGCATCAAAAAGCATATGCCCTAAAATAGAAACAACCTGAGAAGAGTCTTGGCAATTTGATAGGTATGGCTCGACTAAAAGATGTGCCTATCATTGTTCTATTTGATACTGGAGCATCACATTTCTTTATTTCGACTGCATGCGTAGACAATCCTGAACTTCCTATAGAACAAGCTGATATGAGTTTTAAAGTGCTTATCCCTTTAGGTGGGACGACAGTAGTTAACCAAGTGTGTCCTAACTTAGAACTTGAGTTAGGGTCACTCAGTTTGAGAGTTGAATCGTTACGTCTTTTGTGTATGAGAGACGTAGATATTATTTTAGGAATGGATTGGTTAACTAAGAATTTTGCAACAATCCGTTGTGAACAAAGAGAAATAGCGTTCCAACCGCCAGAGGAAGAACTTTCTTGTTTCTACGGAATTGATGAAAGGAAAAGACAGGTTCCCGTAATTTCGACCCTTCAAGTAGACAAATTGATGAGAGGTGCAGAGAATCATGCTTATCTTGTATATCTAAATGATGGGGGCAAGACAGAAAGAAAAATAGAAGATGTATCGATTGTGCGAGAATATCAGGATGTTTTGCCAGAAAAGTTGCTAGGATTGCCGCCAGATCGACAGTTGGACTTTACTATTGATCTTGAACCTGGTTCAGCACCAATTTCAAAGGCACCATATCGGATGGCTCCTAAGGAGTTACAAGAATTGAAAATTCAATTGCAAGAACTTTTGGACTTAAGATTCATTCGACCGAGTGCGTCACCTTGGGGAGCGCCTGTTCTATTTGTTAAAAAGAAAGATGGTGCATTATCGATGTGTATCGATTATCGAGAGTTGAATAAGTTGACTTTAAAGAACACGTATCCACTTCCTCGGATAGATGATTTGTTTGATCAATTAAGAGAAGCGAGTGCATTTTCAAAGATCGACTTAAGATCGGATTATCATCAAGTGAAGATTAAATCAGAAGATATAACCAAAACTGCATTTCGGACAAGATACGGACACTATGAGTTTGTAGTGATGCCGCTTGGATTGACCAATGCTCCAGCCGTATTTATGGACCTTATGAATCGTGTTTTCCATGAATATCTCGACAAATTCGTATTAGTGTTTATTGACGATATTTTGATATATTCGAGGAGAGAACATGAGCATGAAATGCATTTAAGAACCATTCTGGAGAAGTTGAGGACCGAAAAGCTATATGCTAAATTCAGTAAATGTGAATTCTAGTTGAGATAAGTAAATTTCCTTGGGCATATTGTCTCGGCAGAAGGAATTAAAGTTGATCCTATGAAAGTGCAAGTTGTTCAAGAGTGGAAATCGCCTACAACTCCAAACGAAATTCAAAGTTTTCTAGGCTTAGTAGGTTATTATAGAAGATTCATCGAAGGATTTTCTAAAATAGCTAGGCCGATGATGCAGCTGTTAAAGAAAGAAGTGAAATTTCAATGGACTCAGGAATATGAAGACAGTTTTCAAGAACTCAAAGATAGATTAACCACTGCTCATGTTTTGATAGTGCCTGATCCAGAGAAATGATATACCATTTATACCGATGCGTCGAGAAATGGGATAAGATATGTTCTTATGCAAGAGGGGAAGGTGATCGCTTATGCTTCACGACAATTAAGACCTCATGAACTTAATTATCCTACTCATGACTTGGAATTAGCCGCAGTGGTCCATGCATTAAAGATATGGAGACATTATATGTGGATCAAAGGGTGAAATCTTCACTGATCATAAAAGTCTGAAATACTTCTTTGAGCAGAGAGATTTAAATATGCGGCAACAAAGATGGCTTGAATTAGTTAAGGACTACGATTGCGAAATTAAATACCATCCGGGAAAGGCACAACTCCAAAGATTGTGAGACAGAATTCGAACTGGAGACCATCAAAGATATCATGAAGCTAAAGATAATGCAATTATGTTAGGAAATCGAATATTTGTGCCCAATGATGAAAAGCTGAAAAATAAAATTCTGAGTGAAGCTCATAATGTTTCATACGCCGCGTACCCGGGGAGTACGAAAATGTATCAAGTTCTCAAGCAAAGGTTTGTCTGGATGGGAATGAAACAAGAAATAACGTCATATATTGAACGATGCTTGGCTTGTCAACAAGTTAAAGCATTGCATTAAAGGCCGTATGGAAAGCTGCAACCCTTGGAAATTTCGGAGTGGAAGTGGGACCACGTAACTATGGATTTCATAACGGGATTACCTAGATCGAAATGGGGAAACACGGTGATTTGGGTGATAGTTGGTCGGCTAACCAAAAGTGCTCATTTCATTCCGATTCTTGTGACATATGGAGCCGATAAACTAGCAGAAATTTACATTCGTGAAATTATCCGGTTACATGGAGTGCCAATCTCAATTACTTCGGACAGAGATTCTAAATTCATATCCCGATTTTGGATGAGCTTTCAAAAGGAATTTGGTACTCAACTGAACTTCAGCACAACATTTCACCCACAAACTAATGACCAGATTGAAAGAACCATACAAACGCTTGAAGTCATGATCCGAACCGTGGTGTTAGATAGAGGAGACTAATGGGAACAAGTTCTATCGCTGATCAAAGTCGCTTATAACAATAGTTATCAAGAGACAATAAACATGGCTCCTTATGAAGCACTATACGGCAAGAAATGTAGGTCGCCTCTTTATTGGGACGAGGTTGGAGAAAGGAAAAAAAATTCTAGGCCTCGAAGCAGTAGAAGAGATGATTCAAATAATGCGGCAGATTAAGAAAAAAATGCAATAAGCTCAAGATAGACAAAAATCTTACGCGGATAATCGTCGAACGGAGTTAAATTTTGAAGTAGGAGATAAAGTCTTTCTGAAAGTTTCCCTTACCAAAGGAGTTCATCGTTTTGGAATTAAGGGAAAACTTAAGCCGCGATTTATCGGACCTTATGAAATATTGGAAAGAATCGGGCCAGTAGCATATAGATTAGCGTTGCCACCCAACTTCGCTAATGTTCATAATGTGTTCCACGTCTCCTAACTTAGGAAGTATGTGTATGATCCTAAACACATTCTTCACTATGAGGAAATAGTTCCCGATCCTGATTTGAGCTACGAAGAGAAAACAGAATGTATTCTAGATCGAAAGGAGCAAAAACTAAGGAATAAAATTATTCATTTAGTTAAAGTTAGGTGGAGACATCATGGTCTAGAAGAAGTGACTTGGGAACTAGAAGACCAGATGAAAGAGAAATATCCGGAGTTATTTTACTAGGTACCAAATTTCGAGGTCGAAATTTATTTTAAGGGGGAGAGAATGTAGTAACCCGAAAATCTTTAAGTCTTAATTACATCCTAATTAAGTATTAATTAGGGACTTAAAGGCATTACATTCCTAAAAATTTATAAAAAAAGTGCATAATAAATTAGAAAGCGATAGAAATTCGATTAATTTCTAATCGAATGAATAGAATTTAGAAGAAGTAGAGATAATTTAGAAACAAGTTTTATTATGATAAAATCGGAGATATATGATTAATATTGTGTGTTTGGATGAAATTTTTTCATTAAATAGAAAATGTTCTAAAGAAATTGCATTAATTATTGTTTATGTGAGACTTATTTATAAAATGAAATGAAATAATGTTTAAGCTATTAAATGACTTAAATAAGTTTATTTTATTAATAACTAGTGATAAGGAAATTATTTTCTATAATTTTAAAATTAATGAATTAATAGAATAATTATTTAATTATTTGTATATGAAAGAATTAAATCTATATTTATATGATATGTGTTCCAATAATGGATTTAATTATTTTGGATCTTTATATTAATGAGAAAATTGAGTTTTATTATTAAAGAACATTAATATTCAAAATTAGTAATTTTGAGGAATGTTATGAAATTTTGAAAATATGGAGAATAAGAAGAAATGAATAAAAATTAAATAAGCTATATATGTATCTACCTTCTAGAATAAACATTCATAAAACCATCTTCCACCTCCTTTCTTCTCTCCATTTTCGAACACACACACTAGATACACACACAAAATTTTTCTTCAACTTTAATCCATAGTTAATTGTAGAATTAAGTGGGAAATCACTCCAAAGAAGGTAAATATCCTATTTAATCCAAGTTTTTGTGTTTAAATTTGAAGAACATGATGATCTCACATACCATAGTTTTCAAAAATTTCATGTTTGAGATTAAGGTTGAATTGTTTAAATTTTGTTATGTTTATTGATTTCTTTATGCTTATGATGCTTAAATATTATATTCTATGGTTTAAATTCTTGAAATTCATGAAGTTGGAGAATTCAAGTATGCATGTATAAACCCTAATTTTGCATGTTAAATATTTGCAATGATTTGATTAAATTGAGTTAGATATGTGTAATTAAGTGGAAATAAACATGAATTAGTAAAAAAAAAATTGAATGAATTGAATGTATACATTATCCTCATTTTCGAAAATTATGAGGTTGAGTGATCTTTGAATTCTTGATTTTATTTGATGTATTTGATATGATTTTTGAGATCTAGGATATAAATAATGCTTAAGTTGAATTTATGGGATTTTATGAACTTATATATTGAAAGTTGAAATATTAAAGTTTATGTTAAATTGCTAGAATTATATGATGAGTTTGATTAGGATTTAAAGTGATTATGGTTTGGTGATCATTGATGATGGATAAGTATATATATGAATTGATTGAAAGTGAATTGGTTGTAGATTGAGAAATTCATTTATTTACATAATAATGTGGTTGAAGGTCATAGTAAAAGTATGGTGTAAATGGATTGATTTGAACTTGTTTTGAGTTGTTAAGCAAATATTTAGGCATATGGTGATGATTTGGTGAAGTTTGGATAAGTTATGTTGATTTGGAATTAAAATGGCGATTCATTTTATAAAACTTACTCTGTCGAAATTTTGTTAGAATCGGCATATTAATAAAATATTTTGGGAATTTAATTAGTGAACTTATGATAAATATATAAGTGAGATTTGTTCACTTGATTGCCTTAAGTTAAGGTTTGATAATGTTGTACATTAATGAAACTAAGCATAGGTTACTTAAATTCTTTTAATTATGGAATGTTATGTAACTTATTAAAATTTAAGTTTATTAAGAACATAAGATATTAAGGAATGCAATAGCCTAACTTAAGTCTTAGAATTTGGTAAAATCAAGAATAAGATGTAATATGCTCAAGTGAATAAGAATGTTACTAAGTTCGATAATTATTTTAATTATAAGGATCAAGCAAGGATAAGGGCATTCTGAAGAATGAGAAGGAGGAAATCCTCGAATGACGACGTGCCAGGTAAGTTTCTTTTCAATAAAGTGTGTTTGATATTGAATATTTTATTTATATCTTGCATATTATTGTGGAATATTGATTTTGATAGGTTGGAAATAAAATCATATTATTTATTAAAAATAATATCATGATATTGTTGAGTATAAGATCGTATAACTTGTTGAGTATAAGATTATGTTATTTGTTGAACATAAGTTCATGTTGTTTGTTGAACATATGATCGTGTTATTATTGAAAATAAGTTCATGTTACCTATATACGGAAGAATTATGTTAATGACTGGGAAGTTATAAGTGTATTGACCGGCAATGACCGGGAAGTTTATGATTGTACCGGTAACAATCGGAAAGTTTATAATTATGTAGACCGGTAATGGTATTGAGAAGAAGGCTTACTTCTCATTACCAAAGAACATAGATAGGGCAAGACTGTGATTGGTAACCTTCGAGTCCAACACAGGAAGATAATACCAGCATAGCACAATATTACATTAGATTTCATTGTTACAATGGCATACAATCTATTGTCACTGAAAATCTATTCAGGTATTATTTATTTCAACTCTTACGTTGAGAAAGTTCGGTAAGTTGATAAAGTTTAATTTTGGCGATAACTCACTGAGTACTTGTTGGTACTCACGCTCCATATTTTTTTTATGTAGGTTGAGCTCGAGTTGGCGATGGAAGAGAAAGCTGAGCTCGGGTTCTTTTGTTGTAGTTATTATTATGCCCTGAGTGTCATGTCTTCATACATGACATTCAACCATCCTTCCGTTATCAAACTCATATGATCTTGATGTTAACTTATGACAATCTCTTTTGTATGTTAAGGTTGTATATGAAACTTTTAAACATTAACCTTAATCTTTATGTTGATGGTCAATTAGTTAGTTAAACTCATTTGATTCTTGGAGACATTTCAAATTAGAAGTTAATATGTTCTTATCCTAATCCAGTCATAACCTGATTACTTAGTTAATTATTTAATTAAGTAGTCTGGTCGTGACAATACATTACTTCGAGGACCTGAAGGTGGTCTTCCTAAATCAGTTTGCAAGTGCATGACGGACAATGCATGGAACACATCATTTGTGGTCAATTATAAGAGGAAAAGAAGAGACATTGAGATCATACTTAACTAGATTTAGTATGCAGTATTGGAATCACAAGACATAAGGTCTGCAGTAACAGTGGATATTTTCACCCACAATTTTAATAATGGTCATTTGTTCGCATCCTTAATCAAAAGACCGATAAAAACTTGGGAAGAACTATGATCTCGAACATATAAATTCATATACTTTGAAGATGTCGTTCTAGAACAGCATTTGAAAAGTACAGCGTTTAAAAGACCGCCCAAAGCCAAGAATGGAGAAAGAAGGTAGAGAACAGAAAAGTCGAGTCTGAAAAAAAAAGCTGAAAAGGTTCGAATTATATACCCATCTCACAAGGGAACCAGCGGCCTTGCTCGAGATAGTAGTGAAGAAATCAGGGTTCAGGTTTCCTCGAACTACTAAGGATGGACCCCAGAGGCCCAGGTTCGATAAATTTTGCAAGTATCACAATGATTATGGCCACAAAACCAATGAATATCGACACTTGAATGATTCTATTGAGAGACTTATACCAAATGGATAACTTCTAGAATATGTCCGGGTAGAGGATGACAAACAAAGAAACAAGCGAAAAGAAGATGATTGATGACCAGAGGAGACAAGAGCAGAAGTTCCACCTCAAAAGAAGAAAGGCCTAATCAATATGATCATGGAAGGTCCCATATGAGGATATTTTAATAGGGTGAGGAAGACATCATTCAGAATAGCTAAAGCCAGGAGTCGGCATATCGTTCTGAAGATAGAAAATAAGCAGGTGTTGCCTGAGATTTCTTTTAGACCTGCAGATGATAGAGTGTTAGTCAGACCCCATGATGATGCACTTGTCATTACCACTGATATAGTGGGTATGTCATAGCATGAATCTTCGTAGATATATAAAGCACAGTCAACGTTATTTTTTGAGGATGTTACGACCAGATATTCTCTACGGCTCTACTATAGCCTTTGATCATAGCCCTTTATGGGTTTGCAAGGGAACTAATGTCACCACTAGGCTGAGTCGAGGTCATGGTTACCCAGGGAAATAAGGCGTCACGGATAGCCAGACCAATTTAGTTTTTAATTGGAGATGCATCCTCTGCCTATAATGTCATATTAGGACGACTAGCCTTAAATGCTTTTCGAGCCGTGGAATCCACTTTATACATGAAGATGAAGTTCCCGATAGGGAATAACACATGAGAGATACTGAAAGATCAAGTGTCATCCCAAAAGTGCTATATGCAGGCAGTAAAAGAAGTGGAATCACACAAGAGAACCAAACACCAAAGGACATC
Organism: Salvia rosmarinus; assembly: GCA_036937905.1. Lineage (NCBI taxonomy): Eukaryota > Viridiplantae > Streptophyta > Magnoliopsida > Lamiales > Lamiaceae > Salvia > Salvia rosmarinus. The sequence goes on along the minus strand of CM072816.1, from coordinate 42,351,369 downwards.
ATCTGATTATGATCATCAAGTAGAAGCCAAGAAGTTAAAAAAAAAAAGAATGAGCAATAGAGGAGGCTTCCTCTGCCCAGGTGCAACCAGCATAAGAGCTCATGAGTATTAAGTTATTTCCAAGAAAAATCGGCTGCATCATAAAAATCGGAGCACAAATGCTGGATACGGATGCCAAAGCAATTGTGGCATGCCTAAGAGGTAATGCATATGTCTTTGTTTTTAGTTCTACTGACCTGACAAAAGTCAACACCAAGGTAGCCATGCATTCTCTGAATGTAGATCCGATAGCCAAACCTATCAAGCGTGTCGCACGGTTTGGTTAGAAAAAAAGAGTTGTAAGAGAAGAAGTTCGAAAGTTGATGGTAACATGACACAATCAAGGAAGTGCAATTTCGAATGATTGTCCAGTGCGGTAATGGTTGCCAAATGAAACAAAGGAACCCGACAGAGGTGCATAGATTTTTGAGATCTCAACAAAACATGCCCTAAAGATTTCTATCATTTACCAAGGATTGACCAGTTAGTAGATTCTATCTTAGGATGTCAACTATTGTCAATGATGAAAGCCTAGCAAACATACCACCAGATAAAGATGGATCTCAACGACGTGTCACAAGCAGCTTTTAGAGTCTGTTATGGAATGTATGGTTATGTCTGCATGCTGTTCGGGCTAAAAAATACTAGGGCAACATATCAGTGCATGATGGATAAGATATTCAAGGAATAGATAGACCACAACATCAAAGTCTACATAGACGATATGTTGGTTAAGAGTAAAAAATCTCACACCCACTTGGCAGATTTGAACGAAATCTTCGTGGTACTAAGGTCATACAAGCTAAAGCTTAATCCAGCCAAATGAGCTTTCAGAGAATAAAGCGGGAAAATTTTCTAATTATGGTAACACCCAAGGGCATTAAAGTAAATCAAGAAAAAGTAAAGGTCGTACAAGTGATGACATCCCCACTGAGCATTAGGGAAATATAAAAACTCTACGGATGAATCACTGCTCGAGCAGGTTCATCTCCCGATCTGCAGATAAAAGTCTCATCTTTTTTAAAAGCTCTAAGAAAGAGATCAAAATTCGAGTGTATAAAAGAATATCAGGAAGCATTTGAAGCTTTAAAAAAACATCTGATCAACTTACTGCTACTAACAAAACCATTGGAAGGAGAGATGATTTTTCTATATTTCACATTAAGAGGAAAGTCGTTAAGTTCGGCCCTAATCAGAGAAGAAGGAACACACCAAATGCCCATATACTACATAAGTAAAAGATATAAGGAGCCCAATTAAGATATTCAGATATTGAGAAAGCAACCATAGCAATAATGGTAACCGCTAGAACACTCGGACATTATTTCCTGGCACACAGGTAAGAGTTAGAACACATATGAGTTTCAAGCATATCCTTGGAAAGCCAGACCTATCAAGAAGAATGGTAAAATAGGCAGTTCACCTAAGCGAGTATGATGTATATTTTGAACCAAGAACGAGGTCCATGCCCTAGATGATTTTCTACATGAAACCACAAAAAAGCTAGAAATTACCATCTGGAGAGCCTATGTAGAGTAACTAAAGAATGATGTGGAGTCGACATATAGATCCATATGCCAGAAGGAGACGACCTGTAATTTGCAATACGATTCTATTTCACGACATTGAATAATGAAGCAGAATACAGACTCTCATCAAAGCAATGAGAATCTTGGCAGACCTCAGGACAAAAGAGATAACCATACACTCGGATTCGTAGCTAGTAGTGTAACAAGTGCTGGAACATACGATAAAAAAGAAGAAAGAATGATAAAATGCTACGAACCGATGGAGGACCTGAAGAAAAAATTCCATAAAATAGTCGTTGTATGCGGATCCACGTGAAGAAAATGAGAAGGCTCATAAACTAGCAAGATTAGCTAGTGCAAGTGAAGTAGATTTCGTATGCGGTGATATCATAAAAGTAGAAGGAAAGCCTTCATGATGGAAATTGGAGCCATAACCGAGAGACCATACTGGAGAATCCCCATGGTGAAGTTCCTAAGAACTGGGTAGATGTCAAAGTACCCCAGGGCACCGAAAAAAATTACTTATGCCAAGTTTGTTTGATTGAAGAATTCGCCTATCGACGCGCTTTTACATACCCTTATTTAAGATGTTTATCAAAACATGAGGGAGAGTACGTGCTCAGGGAAATTCATGAGGATGCGCAGGGAACCACATGTGATTCAAAGACCTGGCATGAAAAACATTGAAAAGCTAGATACTTCTGGTCCACCATCAATCAGAATGCTAGAGAGTTAGTTAAGAAATACCCGAAGTGTCAATAGAATGCCAGATTAATATATACCCCGACAGAGGAACCATGAATAATGTATTCTGGGGCCCTTTCGATAAATGGGGCATCAACATTGTAGGAAAACAACTAAAAGCTAGTGGAGGAAAACTCTACATAATAGTAGACGTTGGCTATTTCACAAAATGGGTAAAGGCTGAAGCTGTAGCAAAAATTGATGAAAGGGTAATCCAAAATTCTAATGGAAAAATATATGTTGTAGATTTGGAATACCAAGAATCCTCATATCCGACAATGGCATGTAATTCAACGGAGTCGGATATGAAGGTGGTGTCACGAAATGAGAATCAAACAATGCTTCATTGCGATGGCACATCAGCAAGCTAATGGTCATGTGGAACCACCATTACCATTTTAAGCGGTCTAAAAGTCCGGTTGGAGGAAGCTAAAGGCAACTGGACGGAAGAGTTAGACACGGTCCTATGGGTGTACACAACCAATTCAAGAACAACAATCGACAATCATTTTTCAACTTAATTTATGGATCTCCAGTAGTCACCCCGATAGAAATAGGGATGGAGACACAAAATTTCAAACTATGACGAAGAACAGAATAAAGGACTGCTAAGGGAGAACTTGGACCTGATAGAAGTAAATAGGGAAACAGATCACATTAGGTCTGAAAATTACAAACGATAAATAAAAGTGGCTTATGGTAATAAAGTACAAGTCAGAATGTTTGAAAGGTAATAGGTGAATTAGTAATCTACAACCACAATTAACGCACGCCTTATCCCCTCAACAGCGCCTGCTGCGCCCACCCGACGCCGACCAAGTACCATGAGCCTAGCGCCCAGCGCCGCCGCCAGATCGATAGCGGCCGACATCCAGCCGCCCTGCGGCGCCTGGCCGTCTGGCCGCGCCAAGTCTAGCCAGCCAACGCCGCGCACCCGCCAGCGCCCGCCTCATCCGACGTTGGCCATCCGGTTTCGCCACCCTCATCCCTTTTCCCGCACGCCCGCCGCCCAACACCAGCGCCACCCGGCGCCCGCCGCCCGACGCCAACTTCACTGCTGCTGCATTTCAGCAACGCTGGCGCCCAGCCACCGCCGCCGCCCAAGACGCCCACTGCGTTCACGCTTGTTTTCTACCCACCGTACTCGCCACCCAACCGACGCCATGCTCAATACGTAACGCTTCCCAACTAGCGCCACTTTGGGAGCGAAGCCTCCGCCTCGCTCGCTTTCAGTAAAACCGTGCTTACACACTATATATATATATATATATATATATATATATATATATACGTGCAACGCGAGTTAGGGCAGAGGGATTATTCAGTTCTTATTTTCTCCGTGCCGCTGTTCTTCAAGATCTTCTTCCGGAGGTTCCGCATAACGATAGAGACAAATTTACAGATATTGATTCCTGTCTTTCATCCTTTCAATTTAGGAATTTTGTTTTATAATTTCTGTTGAATTACATTCGATCGTTTATATGTTGAGTTTTGAGATTATTGTTGGAATCAATTTCATAGTTGATATTGGATGTTTTATAGTTTTTATTGAATATCATTTGATCGATTTACGTGTTTTTCTTTGAATATGTTATTGGATTCAAGTTCATAGTTGATATTGGATTTTAGTAGAGTGTTGAATCGTTCTTCGTTGAATATGTTGAATCTCTTTCCGTTGAATTTTATTGTTTCTTGTTTGATGATCTACATTGAGCTTCTTACATTCGTGTTTTCGTAGGTTCTCAATTAGGGATTGACAACCCTAGTTAGATTGCTTTCTTTTATATTTTATTTTTCAGTATTTCAATTCTCGCTTGTTCTAAAACCCCATTGGTATTAGAGTGTTTAGAATTTACCGTTTTATGTTTTTCATGAACAATAAGCCCTCTTAAGTTTTCCTTGAGAGACGACTTGGGTTATCTTTCCCTCTACAACAGCTCATTTGATTATGAGTCAATTAAGAGAATACTTTTAGTTGAAACAAATTTTAGCATCGTTGCTGGGGATAACTTTAGGCGTATTGTTTGTGTTGATTATTTTTTGTGTTTCTTTTCGTTTTTATTTCGCTATTCTCCGGACACGTGTAATCTGCTCTTGTTTGAGTGTTGTGTATGCTAGGTCGCCATAGTCTCGATAGACCGCCATACCCCATTCGACAAAGACTCGAAGGTCTAAAAGATCGCTTCTTCCAGAATTGGAGGAGTTTTGTGCCACTACTGTGAGTGGTGAACAATCTGAGTTGTTAACTAGAGATCATCCATCTGTTGAGAATACACCCCCACTGAGAGAGATGGGTGAAAATGCACGAGCACTGCGTGACTTCTACAGACCTGTGATTGGGGCCGCTACCTCCCCAATAGTTCTTTAACCGCGTGACCGTGACTATGAGTCAAGTCAATCATTTCGCTCATGCATACTTTTCATGGGCTTGCTAGTGAGGATGCCACGATTCATCGAGAATTTTGTTCGGTGTTGCAGTCTTTCCTGTTGGGAGGATTAAATGAAGACCAACTGAAGATGCGCTGTTTCCCGTATACCCTGAAGGATAGGGCAAAGTCTTGGTTTTTGGCACTCCCCACCAACTCTATGCAGAATTGGAATGCCGTGGTAGATAAGTTTATGACTAAATACTACCCAAATAAGAAGAGTCAGGAGTTGAGGTCACAGATCATGACCTTTAATCAGACGATAGACGAGCCATTCCACGAAGCTTTGGAACGGTTCAAGGATTTATTGTAGAAGTGCCCTCACCATGCCTTGCCAGATGAAATTCTCTATCAGTTCTTCTATGACGGGTTGACTTAGAGTTTTCAGTACATGGTAGACAATGTTGCAGGTGGGGATATTGGGTCTCGAACGGCAGTAGACAATGCTGAGATTTTTGAGGCTATGGCTGCTACTTCATAGCAGAAATCCAGTCGAGGTGGAAGAGCCAAAGCACATGTCGTCACCCCTTCCTTCGACATGAATAAGCAAGTGGTTGAGCTTATGAGGGAGGTGCAAGAACTTAAGATGAAGAAGCCTGATCCACCAACACAACACAAGGAATTCATGGAACCTTCTGGAATCTGCAATGAAATTGGGCATAATGTTGATACGTGCCCCATGATGGGAGAGCATAACTTCGAAGGCGAAGCCGAAGCATATGCTATGCAAATATTTCAACCTAGACAGCAGTTCGAGCCTAATCAGCAACAATTTAATGTGGGATGGAGGAATCAGAATCAAGGGCAGAGTTCAAACCAGAATGCGCCATACCAAAGACCTCCACAGCAGTAGCAGTTTCAGCAGTAGAGGCACCATCCTCAGCAGCAACAGTTTCCACAGCAGTATCAACGAGCACCTCCACCACCACCTCAGTGAGGCCAGCTTGGGAGGATATGTTCACCCAAAGATTGGATGCTCAAGACTCCACTATTAAGCATTTAGAGATGCAAATGGGATGATTGCTAGCAAGCTTGATGAGTTGTTGCAAAGAAGGTGCAATGAGGAAACTTCCAAACCAAATTTATCAGCTCTTGCGATCACTGTTCTAAGGAGTGATCGAATTGTTGCGAATGAAGTGGGAGAGTCATCAGACAAGCTGCTGCAGTCACAGGATGTGGAAAAGAAGAAAGAGACCGAGGTCAGACTACATAAGGCAACAAATCCTTACATTCCACCGATACCCTTCCCACATCGGTTGAAGAACGAGAAGCAGGACATGCGATTCAATGAGTTTTACAAACTCATGTCCAAGGTGAATGTTAATTTGCCCCTGTTGGACGTGATCAGAAAGGTGCCGACTTACGTCAAGTTTTTCAAGGAGCTTGTCTCAAAGAAGAAAAGGTTTGGGGAGTACGAGAAAGTCATGGTCTCGGGAGCAGCTAATTCCATCCTACAGCTCCAATTGCCTCCCAAGCTCCATGATCCAGTTAGTTTTATTATTAAGATTGCTTTGGGAAATGGGAAGGAAGCTTCCTGCATGCTTGATTTGGTGGTCGGGATTAATCTTATGCCTTATTTAATGTTCAAATGATTAGGATTAGGTGAACTTATACCCACTCAGATGGGTCTAGAGTTAGATGATAGGTCCGTGAGATATCCCAAGGGTATTATCGATGATATATTAGTAAAGGTGGGTGGGTTAATTGTACCTGTTGACTTCGTTGTTTTGGATATTGGTGAGGTTAGGGAAGATGGAAAGGAACACACACTATTATTGGGGAGGGCATTCATGGCCACAACCAATACACTTATAGACATTAAGAGTGGCACATTGAAAATGACTATACTTGGTGAATCTGTGTCTTTCTCTGCACATGATAATGTGATGTTTCTCTCTACTAATTTTATTAATAATCGTGCTTCCATAGATGTTGTTGATCCCTTAGCTGAGAATGTTTCGTTGCAGGATGAGAATGCCCATTTTTACAAGGGGAAAGTGAAACAAATGCATGATCGGCGGAGACTTAGCAAGGATTTAAAGCCGGGAATGAAGGTTTTGCTTCTTCAGTCTCGTTTGAAACCTTTCCCCAAGAAGCTCAACTCCAGGTGGAGTGGTCCTTACATTATGGAAAAGTTGTTTTCTTACGGAGCAGTCTTACTTCGCGATCCCAACACCAACAGATCATTTACTGTGAATGGATTGCGGGTGAGGCCTTACTTTGATCGAGGGGATGGTCCGAAAGAAGTTGAGAACTCCATGCTCATCGATCCTATCTGTCTCTGACTGGATTACGTCGTGCTCACGACGTAAAATTGAGTACTAAGTGGGAGTTTACCTACAGATTTTTTTGTTCTTTTTCTTTCCCTCTCTTTTGTTTGTTTCGTTGATCTATTTGATCTATCTGTTGTCTCTGTGTTAGTTTTGTTCAGAATTGGGACGTTGTAAGCAGTGTGGTGAAGCCATGATACTCCAGCTATGCAGCGCACGCTCACACTCCAGCCCTATTTCCGCCATCTACTTTCAGGGAAGTCTCCCCTTCTATTGGCCATTTTGTGTTATTAATGTTTTGAGCACTGGGGACAGTGCTCGAATTTAGTGTGGGGAGATTATTTGGTTTTGTGTGCGTATCTTATCTATTTGCATGCTTGGTGATGTGCCTTTGTGCTTATTTTGATCACTTGACTCAAGTTTTGTCTATGAGTAAGTAAGGATTTTGATTTGTGCTGAATCGTGTGGTATTGGTCAAACCTCGATGTTATCCCGCTCTTGTTGATATGTAATTGAAGTGTAATGTGAATCGACGTGATTGTGTGGATTGATGTGAAATCGGGGTTATTGATGTGATTTGTCCGACTAATGCTAGGGGTAGTATTAACAATGTGGTTATCTATATACTTATTTCATTAAAAAAAAGGAGGAGAATGAAAACCCAATAAATTGTTGAGATTGTTGAATGAATGATGGGATTACGCCTCTTTCGTAATTGAGAAATAGGCATGGAAACCACGATAGGAGACTCGAGTTCATCGAGAGTTCACCTGTCACGACCAGATTACTTAATTAAGTAATTAACTAAGTAATCAGACTATGACCAGGTTAAAATAAGAACATATTAACTTCTAACTTAAAATTTCTACAAAATCAAACGAGTTTAAATAATTACTTGACAATCAACATAGAGATCAAAGTTAATATTTAATGATTTCATATACATCTTCCACAGATACAAAAGGTTATCCAAAAGTCAAAGTCAAGATTATATGAGTTTGACAACGGAAGGATGGATGAATGTCACGTATGAAGACATGACATTCAGGGCATAACCAAATTTACAACAAAAGAACCCTAGCTCAGCATCCTCTTCCATCGTCATCTCCGAGCTCAACCCGCATACGAAAAATACAGAATGTGAGTATCAACAAATACCCAATAGATTTTTTTAACAAAGATTAAACTTGAACGACTTACCAAACTTTCTCAACGTAAGAGTTGAAATGAATAATACCTGAATAACTTTTCAACGATAATAATTTTATAATATAGTAACAATGCAAGCTAACGTAATATTGTGATATACTGGTATTATCTTCCTGTGTTGGACCCGAATGTTAGCAATCACAGTCCTGCCCTATCTACGTTAGTTCGATAATGAGAAGTAGGCCTCCTTTTCAATACATTGACCGGTCCAATTAATCTTAAACTTCCGGTCATTGGTATATTTATAAACTTCTCGATGCATTGCGGTTTATGAAATTATAACTTCCGGTCATAAACAAATTCTTAGTAGATAGGTAATATGAACTTATCCTCAATAATAACTTAATCTTACGCTCAACAAACAACATGAATTTATGTTCAACATTAACACAATCAAGATACACGATCTTATGCTCACATATAACATGATATTATTTTCAAAAATTCTCATGATTTCATTCATATAATAATGTGCACAATATAAATGAAATGTCCAATATCCAACACACATTAAAGAGAAGAAAACCTACCTGGATATCGTTACTCTATGATGTCTTCCTTCTCGTCCTTTAGGATGCCCTTGTCTTTACTTGATCCTCTTTTGGAGTGATTTTCCACAATTTTTACACTTAAACTATGGTTTAAAATTGAAGAAAAATTTGTGTGTGTGAGTAGTGTGTGTGTGTCGAAAATATGAGGGAAATAGAGCTTGAAGATAATATGAATGTTGTTCTAGAAGTTGGACATATATATCTAGCTTTATTCATTTATTCATTTATTTTCTTTTTATTCCTATAATTCTCAAAAATTATCTAAATATTATTCTAAAATTACTAATGTTTCACATTAATATTCTTTAGTAGTAAAAACTAAATTTTCTCATTAACATAAAGATTCAAAACAATTAAATCCATTATTGGAATACATATCATATAATTATAGATTTAATTCTCTTATATGAAAAAAAATTCAAATAATTTGTAATAACCCGAAAAATTTAAAACTTTTATTAGTGATGTTTAAATCAATTATTTGTGGTGCTTAGACCTTAATTATGTTTAAGGTAACCAACGAAACGAATTAGAATCGATTCGGAGATCGAAAACTAGAGAAAACAAAAACTAGGGACTAGTCCTACCGGATTAGGGTTTTCGAATAGTCGAACATAGAATGAAAGATTGAGAATGAATCTTAACAAAATGATTTCATTTCTAGAATCATCTCACGAAAACATGAGAAGCCAAAGAATGAGAATTTTGGACATTCTCGCCTTGGTCGGCCTTAAAGTACTATTCACGGGCGAAAAAATTTCCGGTCCGTGCTAATCATGAAAATTAATGATAACAATCAAAATCATGAATTAATATATTATTATGAATTTAGAAATTATAAGAATCAATTTCGAAAGAAATTCTCAAGAACTTAACCGAACTTGGAAAATATATCTAAAACCCTAAATTTGTTCGGACGACCGAAACTCGAACCAAGGGTTTAAATTAATAAAATATGATTTATAAGACTCAAATTAATTAGGAAAGCTCAAGAATTCAATAGAATTTCGAATGAGCATAATTTAATCGTTTGACGCTTTTTCGCGATAACTTGATTGACTTATCGGATGCCATCCGAACTTCATGAAATTATTATGAACATTGAAATAAGTCTTTTAAGGATATTTAAGATAATAAAACCTTAATCTTCCGAAAAATTAATCGGCGTTAAAACTTAAAGAGTTGGTATTAATATGCCAAATCGGGTAATTTGACCATTCCTTCTCCCAACTACCACCAAGACCACCCAAATGGGTTAATGACAGCCCTTTAGGCTGCCAATACATTAGCCATTCATCCACTACAGCCTTCACTTTTGGGAGCCATTTTTCTCTCTCTTTTTCAAACTTTTCTCACTTGTTCTTCAAGCTTTTGAGCTTCAATCCCCCATTCCAAACCATTCCAACTCTCAAATAATTATTCTAAGACCATAGAAAGGTAGTATTCATCATCCTCTTCCATCCTAATGGAGTGGAATTTTGGTTTGAATTTTTTTTAGTTTGAAACCCTAGTTTTGCTCCTCATTTTTTCGTGACTTTTTGAGCCACCAAATGCTCTCAAGATATGAATGAAAAATGCTTAGAATAATATTCTAAGGCTGAAGTTTAAGTTTGGTAATTTTTGAAGCATTTTTAATATTTTTCAATTTATGTTTTATTTCTTTTTATATGAGATAAAGCATGCTATTGTGAATATTATTTGATATTGTTGCTTGTTGATGTATTAGGTGCATGTAGAATAAATTTAGTAAATTTCAGAATATTTTTGGAATTTTTTTGTATTTGTTTAATTTTATTTGTTGAGAAATAATTGAGGTATAATGTTTAATATATGATATGAACATCATATATTAATCTTGAAATTTTAAAACACTACTCCTATTTTTCAAAATGGGCGTAATTTATTTAAGTAATTTTAAGCCATTGTTTGATTTTATTTGTTGAGAAATAGTTGAGATATAGTATTTAATATATGATATGAACATCATATATTAATCTTGAAATTTTTTTGGGACACTACTCCTATTTTTATGAAAAGGCCGAAACTTAATATATATATTTTAGGATTTATTTGATTTTTAATTGTTGGGAATAAAATGATATGTGATATTATAAATATTGGTTGATGTTTAAAGTTAATATTACATGTTTATTGCATATTATAAACATATGGTGAAGTGAATTGAATTTATTGAATATATATGTATATATATTATAATTATCGAAAATATACATGTAGTAAAAAGCATGTGTTTTAATTTTAATGTATGATATGAGATGATATTTCATGCTTAGTATATGATATAAGCATGATATAAATTTTGTGGAATTTATTGAACACCAATGCTCATTAAATCATGAATACCGAAAACTATATGCTAAATTAACCCATGGTTTAAAATTTTATATGATGATATTGAATTGGAAATTAAATTCTATAGTATGATAGGAGTATATTGATAAACACGCTTTTTACACGTTTATTTTTGATAATTTAAGATAATTTTAGATCTATTAAGTGCGTTTATGTATCGGATCTTAATGCTTTTATATATTTTTGGAAGATATCGCTCTTGGGTTCCTCTTTGATGTTTTGTGTTTATAAGATGATAATCAAGCATGGAACGGGCACGAGCAAAGAAGGGCAAAACAGGGCTAGCGGCCACCTTCGCGACCGCTAGCCCAACAATGAGTCGAAGATTGGCGCTAGATGATGTCTCGCGACCTACCTAGCGACCGCTAGGTCGGCCGCGAGGAAAAACCATACGACGCGAGCACACCACGCGACCGCGAGAAGCGACTTCGCGAGATGCCTCCGAAGAAGAGTCTATGCCCGATTTCTCGCGACCATGGCTAGCGACCGTGAGCCAGGTCGCGAAGCTCACCTAGTGGCTGCAAGTCCTGTCGTAAGCCAAAGAAGACGCGCGCGTGAAGATACCTAGCGACCGAGCTCTCGATCATGAGCTCGGCCGCCAAGCGTAACGGATGAGCAAAATTAGGTTATCACACTGCCTATAACAGAGCATAGCCGCCTCGCGCCCCGCACTCCCATGCACGTTTGACTCGGTTTTCATGTTCTTTCATATTTTGCACTCTAGCTTTGATTTAGAACCATCTAGCATTAGTTTTGCATTATTTCGCACTTGTTTTACGTATTGTCGACGCTCGAACGCTTTTGTCCAAACAATTTTGTGTTTTACTTTTACCGAGGTTGGGATACGAACCCAACGATTGTTCTTCCGACGCCACACTACGGGTTTTATCTATTTAATTCTTATATCTATGATTATTTCGTATATTATTTCGTTTGTTATGTCTAGCTAATTTCCTTTCTAACTTGGGTTTGCATGATTCTATCTTAAATGTTGTGATTCTGTTTTGCTATTTACCTTCGAGGCATTGATTTATGATTCTTGGTGCTTAATTATATGTGTTAATTTCGATAAATCTTGATGCATATCTAGTTGCCGCTAATTACTTAACCGCTTTAATTGTCAATCGATCTTGAATGCATAATTCGAATAAGCCTTGAGTCATAGTGAGATAGGAACATTCGTGGAAGCATATTCTTTGTGATCCTTTCGAGTTACTTATTTTCACCAAGAGACGAGCGATAATAGGGAAAATTAGTAATCAATCGCCACAATTGTCGTAACTGAAATTGTTGGTTACATATGTGATCTTTCATCTTGTCTGGATTAAAATTGGTTAATAGGAAGCAGGATAAACATACATTGTGGGTAGGATTAATGCATCCCTAGGGTTAGTCTTTCATTCTTATTATCTCTTCAAGTGATTATTGTTTCCTTTTATTTTGAAGTTGTTACCCTTTGCTTTGGATTTAATTTTCGAAGCCCTAAAACCTTTTAAAACCAAATCTGTTCTTGGATAATGATGAAGGATTAGATTGTTAACTTCTGTATTTTCGTGTTACAATCCCTGTGGATACGATACTCGTCTTACCTATATACTTGCACGTTTTCGTGTTAGAAAAGTGAGCGATCAAATTTTGGCGCCGTTGCCGGGGATTGTTAAGATTATATAGGAATAACTTGACAATTCGGAATTGTTAATTCAAGTTATATTTTAAATTTTATTTGTTTTTACTTGCCGGATCTAATTTCTCCATTTCTCTCCAGGTAGTTTATGATCACAAGGTCCCGAGGACCTCCTGAGCCGTTAGTAGATCCAGAAATCGAGACTACCCAAAGGAGAAAGAGACGAGAAAGGAAAAGGCAAGATATGGCAACAAATCCGAACAACGGAGGTGTTCCTCCCAACGAGGGTGTACCTCCTGAGATAGTTGTTCGTCTTCTGGCTGATTTTATAGAGATGCAGGGTCAAATGGCTAACATGGGAATCCTTGTCCCTGCTGCAGAGGCAAGACCGCTGAATTATATGTACCGACCTCCTACAGAGCAATTTCAAGGAGGTGGATGGGGCCCGGAAGTGAACGCGAATAACTTTGAGTTGAAGCCGGCCCTAATCAGTATGGTTCAAGGGGAACAGTTCGGAGGAGGAGTCACAGAGGATCCGACTGCCCATCTCGAGATATATCTCGACATATGTAACACCATCAAACAGAATGGGGTGCCACAACACACGATCCGGATGCGCATGTTCGGATTTTCTTTGCGCAATCAGGCGAAGGATTGGCTCAAGAGGTTGGATCGCACTGGGATAAACAGTTGGGGGAATCTTTGCGAAAAGTTTCTCTCCAAGTATTTTCCGCCAGCTAAAGCGCAGAAAATCATCGCCGAGATCTCCTACTTCTCCCAGCTAGGAGATGAGACATTGTTCGAGTCGTGGGAGAGATTTAGGGGCTTATTGAGAAAGTGCCCACAACACGGATTCTCCAGGGAGCATCAGATCACGCAGTTCTATAGTGGGCTGATACCTCACATGAGGAGTATAGTGGATGCATCAGCAGGAGGATGCCTATTGAACCGACGTGTGGAAGATGCTAGCAGGATTTTAGAGGAGATGGCGGCAAATAGTTATCAATGGCCTATGGAGAGGACACCTGTGGTGAAAGCAGCCACCGTCGAAGGCGATGCTAAGTACGATAATCTGATGGAGCAGTTCACCCTTCTGAGAAGTCAGTTCGAGAAGGAACGGAAAGCAAAAGGGGTGGCTCAGATAAATGCTGCAGAGTCAGATATGAATGAGGCTGAGTATGTGAATTACATCAATCAGAGGAACCGCCCTGGGGGGAATCCGGCATACAATCCAAATAACAGAAATCATCCTAATTTTTTGTATGCCAACCCTAACAATTTTCAACAGCCTTCGCCAGGTTTCTCAGTTCAGAATGGAGTGATTCAAGAGACGAAGAAGCCAAGTCTAGAGGACATGATGCAGCAGTTGGTTGTGAGCAACCAACAATTGGCGACAAATCAGAATTCGTTTATAAGCAATAACGGGCAGAAGATAAATCATCTGGAGTCCACTGTGATGGCTATGGGGAAGCATATGAAGATGATGGAGAATCAAATAAGTCAGATAGCCGCACAGCAGAACGGGCAACACAAGTCGAGCCAATTTTCAAGTAATACGGAGGTGAACCCTAAAAATCACTTTAATGCCATTCAATTGAGGAGTGGACGAGCTTATCAGAACCACATGGAGAAGAACGACGAAAACGGGGCAACAAAGGAGCACCTCGTGACCGAGCTCGCGACCGCGAGGAATCAGTCAGCGAGTGTTCCAGAGGAACTCGAGAGAGACCCAGCGATCGCTAGGAAAAAGGACGCGCCCGTGAGAAATCGGGCAGAGAGTTTGGACGAAGAACCAGCGACCTAACTCGCGCCCGCGAGCTCGGCTGCAAAGAAGAATGCCGACGCAGCCCAGCTGCATAGCGACCACACACGCGGCCGCGAGGATGACCGCGAGGCATGCCCAGTGAAGAGTTATCCGACGTATACGCCTCCGATTCCGTTTCCAAGTCGTTTAGCCAAGCCCAAGTACGATGAGAAGCTGACCCGGTTTATGGAGATGTTTCAAAAGGTGCACATAAATATTCCTTTACTTGATGCACTCCGAGGCATGCCGGAACACGTGAAGTTCTTGAAAGATGCTGTGGCCAATAAGAAGAAGATTGGGAAATTCGAGACGATAAATCTGTCTCAAGAGTGCAGTGCTGTACTGCAAAAGAAATTACCGCTCAAACAGAAGGATCTAGGCAGCTTCACTATATCGTGTGTCATCGGAGGACAGACATTCTCCAAGGTTCTGTGTGATTTGGGAGCAAGCATCAATTTTATGTCGTTGTCCATTTTCAATAGATTGGAGATTGGAGAGATTAAGCCGACCACATTTGCTCTCCAGATGGCAGACTCATCAGTGACATATCCGAAAGGGATAGTGGAGGACGTGCTCGTGAGAGTTCGAGATTTTATCTTCCCAGCAGATTTCATGGTTCTCGACATGCCAGAGGATGGGAACACGCCTCTTATTCTTAGGAGATCGCTCTAGCTACCGGCGAGCAGCGATCGACGTAAGATGGGGATCTCACGTTCAGGGTCAACGGCGATGAGGAGATGAAATTCTATTTACGACGCGATGAAGCAACTTCAAAGAAGACGATGGAAGGCTGCCGGGTTATAGAGCGGCTTGTAGGAAAAGCGATGTTAACCTCGCCCCGAGGATCCATCTTGGGTGTTTAATTCACCATACATTGATTATAAACCTAGCATGCGTCTATATAATTAATGCAACACGTTGGGGTTTTTCGTGTTTACCTTTCGATCCGCCGAGGTGGATCGAACGGGATGAGCAGTTGAAGCGGTCGAGACTCGTGCTTTGACCTTACGGATCGTATCCCGGATACCCAAACTCCAACGTCGAGTGAGGACGAGCTATGGAGAATGCACCGGAAAATCACCCTTTCCTCTCACCAAGCTTTCGAAAATTCTCTCTCAAATGTATGAGATGGCCGAAAATTCTCTTCTCAATATGTGAGCATTAACCTAGACATTATCTCATACCTTATATTTATAATGCACTACCTTAATCCTATATGGAATATTACCATAATCCTATATGGAATATTACCATAATCCTATATGGAATATTACCATACTCTTAGGATTATTTCCATACTCTTAGGATTATTTCCATACTCTCAAGATTATTACCATAATCTTATATGGAAAGGATCTATGCATATACCATAAATATAATTATATCCATGTGGATAAAGAGAATAAAATCTTGCCAATTGGGAGCATGAGGGGCGCCGATTTTCCTTGGCTACGGGCTCATGGGCCAGCCAGTGGATCAAATGCAAGGAATAAAGATGGACCTCAAATAAATTAATTATCTTATGCTCATTGTAACATAAATTAATTTATAAACATTCGATCATTCCACTAGAGAAAGAATGTCGACTTACCCTTTATTACCGAAGTTGAGTCGGGCTTGCACTTAGACATTACGAATCCTCAGATTTAAGATATCGAACGTCCATTAATCATTTCTAGCAATCGACCGCTAAACGATTAATATCCTTATTTCCTTAAGTAGTACCACTCAACCTTATTATTGTACTTGAGCTAACTCAACTGCGGCAGGTTTAGTACAATAAACCTTTGAGCTCCTTAAGGGACGCCATCATCCTAAACGGATACGGTGACTGACATGAGATAACTAGCGTGACATACAAGATTCCGCCACCACCCAAGATGCGGAGAATCTTGGGTTAGAACATATAACCCTAACTCATAACAAGTCAAAGTGATGGTCAAGAACTCATACTCACCTAATACCTTATCGAGGTTTAGATCATCGTAAGTCACCGAGATCTTGGTTCTTCACGACGGTCGAAAGAAGAACTCATCTCACTGTGATCCTTCAATACGCCGTAGACGTATCAGCATAGACAAGCAACTAAGTCAAGTCACTTCTTATCTATATCGCAGCCTAAACCGACAACTCGTCCTTAAGTCGCCTCATTTGTGAAACTTTTATATCTCATTAAGCTTGACCAATCATACGGACTTCGTGATCTTCTACACACCGTATGATCTAACTTATATATGAGATAAGGGGACACGGATATATGCAATCAAGTATTCAAATCGATAGGAGATTGTAATAGTGGTAAGGAAACATTGTATACAAGCTCAACCAAACCGCTTTCAAAGATACAAATCCAACAATCTCCCACTTATACTAAAGCAAACTTTTAGTATACAATGTGTCTTTCTACTAGCTATTACAAACAACCATCACTTTGCTTCTCCCACTTATACAAAAGTTTCCTTTCTAAGTGGGTGCCATCAAGCGCAATCCAAGTCCTCTAACGTGTTCATCGTAGACTTTTTGCGGCAGGCTCTTCGTGAATGGATCCGCTAGATTTTCCGTCGTATCAATCTTTTCAATCAGCACGTCACCTCGTCTAACGATTTCTCGTATGACATGGTACTTTCTCTCTATGTGTTTTGTCGCCTTGTGAGTCCGTGGTTCCTTCGAGTTTGCACATCGCACGAGTTATCACAAGAACTATGATACTCTTGGGCAAACCAGTACCACACCTAGATCCATGAGGTAGTTCTTGAACCACAGCCTCCTTAGAAGCCTCAAGGCGGCTACATATTCGGCTTCCATGGTAGAGTCCGCATGCATCATTTGCTTTGCACTCCGCCAGATACGGCTCCACCTCCCAAGGTAAACACATAGCCCGAGGTCGACTTTTTTCATCACGGTCCACTTGGAAACCGAGTCTCAGATAACCCAAAGGCATTAGACTATCTCGCATGGTAAACTAGCCTATAATCTCGAGTCCTTTCGGTACTTGAGTATATGCTTATCGCGATCCAATGAGCTTGTCGGAGGTTAGATCGATATCTAGCTACTATGCTCACCGACAGCAGATATCGGGCCTCGTGCATAGCATTGCGTACATGAGACTTCCTACGGCGGAAGCGTATGAACTTGTCTCATTTCCTCTATCTCCTTTGCAAATATAGGTGACTGCGTTTTAGATAAAGGAACGCCATGTCCGAAGGTAGCAATCCTTTCTTGGCGGTCCGCATACTAAAACGAGTAATCACGAGATCAATGTAAGACGCCCGAGATAAGCTCAATATTTTCTTCTTGCGATCTCGTAAACCTTGATCCCAAGAATGTACGCTGCATCTCCTAAGTCTTTCATTTGAAACCGATCGGATAGCCAACTTTTACGCCCGATAACGACTTCACGTTGTTGCCAACTAGAAGGATGTCATCTACATAAAGTGCAAGAAATACCACATCACTGTTGACATCTAACCGATACACACAACTCGCTAGGCAACTGGGTAAATCCATAGGACTTTACCACCTCGTCAAAGCGTAAGTTCCATGATCGAGGTTCGCTTAAGTCCATAAATGGACTTAAGCTTCCATACTAGATGCTCTTCACCCTTTACCACATAACCTTTAGGTTCTTTGCATATAGATGTCTCTACCTTCCTCAAGGTAATCGTTTAGAAAAGCGGTTTAACATCCATTTGCCAAACCTCTAGGTTCAAGTGGGCTGCTATGGCTAGAAGAATTCGATGGACTTGAGCATTGCTACAAGGTGAAAGGTCTCATCGAAATCGATGCCCTCTATCCGAGTGTACCTTTCGCCACAAGCCCGGCTTTAAAAGTCGAAACCTCTCCATCGGAATCTCTTCCTCTTGATATCCACTTACTACCTATGACTTCCTTGCCATCGGTAGAGGTGTCTTTTCATATACATCCATAGCCGTTATGGACTCCATTTCTAAGTCCATAGCGGTGTGCCATGATCTTGCATCAATATCTTGTATCGCCTCCTTGTATGTCCATGGGTCGATTATCGCATGTTCGTCTGCTTTGGGACTAAACCAAGATTCACCCACTAACATAAATCGCTCGGGTTGACGAACAACCCTTCCACTACGACGAGGTTCTACAGCACAATGGCAACGGTGGGTGCAGATACTTGTGGTTCTCTAACTTGCACAACTTTGTGTAGGTACCACTTACGGTCGGTATCTCCGGTGGAACTCGACCCACTTCAATTTCAAGTATCCGTGTCGATCCTCCCACTAGACTCGACGCCTCGCACTTTCGCCTAATCGGTGGTGGAATACGATCATCTTCTAATTCTTCAAGAATGATTTCAACTTTGGACTTATGATTTTCATATAATCCTCTTCTAAGAATCGGGCATTAGTGCTAATAATGACCTTCCGATCCTTAGGACTATAGAATAAACCACCTTCGCCCTCTAGGATAGCCAATAAACAGCCTTGCATCGATCTAGCCTCCAATTTGTCGACTTTCTTGTTCAAAGACGCAGCCGGATCGCCCATATCCTTATGTGGCTTAAACCGGCTTCGCGCCCAAACCACAACTCGAAAGGGTCTTTTCGACCGACTGACGGTACTAGATTTAGCAAGTATGCCGCCGTCTCAAGGCATACCCCGTAATCTAAATAGGCAATGTAGCATAACTCATCATAGATCTAACCATTTCCAAAAGAGTCCTATTTTTCGCCCGACACACCATTTTGTTGTGGTGTGCCCGTGAAGTCTTGTTGGATGTAATCCCACACTTCACTAGATAGTCCATAAACTCGTTATCGAGGTATTCGCCACCGCGATCGAACGCAGGACTTGATACTTTTACCTAGCTTCGCTCCACTTCCGCCTTAAACTCTTTGAATTTCTCAAAGCATTCGGACTTGCGGTGAAGCGGTATACGTATCCGCACCTTAGTAATCGCCGAAAGTGACAAAATACTGCATTCTCCACGAGCTTGTGTGGACATTGGTCCACACAGTCCGAATGGACTAACTCCAACATTTACGTGGCTCTATAACCCTTCGCTTTGAAGGGTCCGGTCGACATCTTACCTTCTATACAGATTCGCAGATCGGGAACAGAGTAACCGTGAGATTACCTAACGCCCATTCTTAGCCGGTCTTTGGATCCTATTTAGATTGATGTGACCTAATCTAAGATGCCGAGAGAAAGTAGAGTCATCTCATGAAGAAAACTTTCTCTTTTAGGGTTTGATGAAGATGCAACATAGTTATAGGTATTATGTTTTGCAGAAATAGTATAAAGCGAATTATATAAAGTGCCAACACAGATAACTTCGTCATTTCTTATGATAGAAACACCACTATCAAAAATAACAGAATATCCATGAGTAAATAATTTCGAAACAGAAACAAGGTTCCGCCGAAAATCCGGCACATATAAAACGTCTTTCAAAACTAAAACTGTTGTCCCAAACATAAAGAAACATCTCCAACTCGCAATACCGACTTTCGCCGCGTTGCCCTTGAGATTCGTATTTTGCCCTTCAACCGGTTCCCTGTTCGGAAGAACCCCCTGCAAGGTGTAACAAACATGATCAGTTGCGCCCGTATCTACTACCCAAGAATGGGTAGAACAAGTCGCTAAACATGTTTCACATTAAAGCAAACGGCGCACTGAGCCTTGAGCATAGGGCACTTGGCCTTCCAATGCCTGGTTTTACGACTTAAGCACTTGCCCTTCTCCTTGGCTTCTTCAAGCCTCCTGGCAACCATGTTCTTGCTCCCATTACTCCCACTATTTCCTCGCTTTACCACCTTTGGCACCCCTTTTCTATTTCCATTTTGCGATGAAAATTTTGGGCCCTTAGATGTGCTAGCAAGAGCATGTGCTCCTTTCCCATAACTCCTTCCGAGAACGAGATCATTAAGAACCGACTAAGTGTAAACTCGGTCTTGCTCATGATCGCATTCACGCCGAAAGTTCTCAAAAGACTTGGGCGATTGTATTGAGGATGATATCGACCTGGCTTCGTCAATACCTCCTCCCAACCGATCAAGACTATCCATGAGATGAGTCATGTGGGAGACATGTTCATGGACCGAACTTCCTTCTTCCATCTTACACGCCAAGATTTCTCTCATTGTGTGGAAGCGATCGTCTGATCCGGCGCCCAAACTTACCTCGAGACTTGACCAAATATCGTCAAGCGTCGCCATCGATCGATGTCGCACTGCAAAGCCTTTGGACATCGTAGTCATCATATAGCATTTAGCCATATTGTTTGACTTATTCCAAAGTCCGCTTCGACTCTCTTGCCATTAGTCGATCGTCGAAGAAGGGCATCGGGTTTAGGAGTAGTGAGAACAAACATGTGTTCTTGACGATAAGAACATATTCCATGTTTCGCTTCCACTCGATAAAATTTGGACCGATAACGGATTTTGTGCGAGCATATTGATAATCGCGTAAGAGACATATCTCAAACGATAATGTAAACACATAAGCATACGATCGCATATAATTCGTAATAATAATATTGTAACCTTTGATAAAACAATATTAATTGAAACCTCCAATCGCCCAAGGAATTCCACATGCAAGCCACGCGTGGACGCCACA
The DNA here is from genome assembly GCA_036937905.1 of Salvia rosmarinus. Taxonomy (NCBI): domain Eukaryota; kingdom Viridiplantae; phylum Streptophyta; class Magnoliopsida; order Lamiales; family Lamiaceae; genus Salvia; species Salvia rosmarinus. The sequence continues at coordinate 42,330,207 of CM072816.1, read as the reverse complement.
CATGAACCCCTCGACCGCACTAAAATATACCTTTTAGTCGCTTAATTTCAATCCATGTCAACTTATCCTTATGACAAATGAAATTAATGATTGGACCTTACTGACCACATCACTATCGCAAGAAGGACTTCGGGAAGTTGTACTTGAGGTGATGTCTAGCAATGACCACAATTTTAACAAAGAAGATGAATTCTTAGAATTGGTATACTCACCGGACCATACCGCTCCAATTCAAATTCTTTTGTTATCTCATTTTATATCTATCTCTAGAGAACTTATGAAAATCGCACATGCAAGCTACCGCGTGTGGATCGTTTACACATGAAACTCCCACTTCTCAATAGATTTAAAATGTTTTATTTAGAAAACTCATCTAACAAACTTATGATAACAAAGGCAAGCAAGCCACGCGTGTGGGCGCCACTCACGGTCGCCTCACTTTGTTTAGAGATCAAAAGTGGAGGTCTTGACATTTTAATTTGAAAAATTAATTTGTCGGTTGCTTGCTTAGTCTTTTATTCAAAAGGTTTGTCCATGCAGATCACGTAATCCTAGCATGCTTTTCTATAGAACTCAAAATGTAAAACATGCTCGCAGTAATTCTAAAATATGCTTGATAAACGCGATAAACCTAGCATGCTTACTATGCGCATCCAATTACGTAAAACACTTAAAGGTTTGTCAACGTAATATAAACATACATAGCATGCTACCTGCATAATTTAAACATCCACGACATGCATATGAACGATAAAATAAAATAAAACGCTCATCGCGCCCAATCGTGAAACCCGCACATTTAAATCTAATCTATTACATAGATTTACAAAGCATGTAATTTAAACTCGAACGGGCCTCGCGTGCGGGCACGGACCGGATTCAACAATTGGGCCTCGCGCGCACGGGCACGGGCCGGAAAATCTGAAAACGGGTCCGGGCCGGTCGGGTCAATCGCGGCCGGGCCGCGCCAGGGCAAAGCCCCACGCGCCCGACCGCTACCGCCTGCCCGCTGCTCTCGCGGGCTGCCTCGCGGTCGCTAAGGCGATCGCGACCCATCGAGCACGCGCGCGCCTTCCCCGAGCGCCGATGGTCCGGCGAGACGCCGTCGCCAGCCGGTCGAAACTTCGCGACCGCGAGTACGCTGCGGCGTCGGGTAGCTTCGGCGCAACAACGCGCGCCTCGCCGCCGCTAGCTCGCTCGCCGCTTCTTGCGGGTGTACCCGCGACCGCTCGCTCGCTCGCGTGGCGCCAGGATCTCGTCGCGAACGCACGCCCGTCGCCCGCGCCTCGCGACGCCTTGCGACCGCGAGGCTCGCTCGTGAGAAACCGTCCCCGCTGCGGCCGAGATACTGTTTTCCGTCGTTTCGTTCTTCATTCGTTCGTCTTCGTTCTTCTTTACGTATAAGATTTACATGATAAAATCTAATCTAACCACGGATTTTCTCGTGGTGTAAAACAAAACCAACAAAACAAACGAGCCACGATGAGCGACAAATCCACAATTATAAAAGCGCACGTAATAATCAAACGTGAATTAATCCAGCGAGCCAAGAATTCGATCCCGTGCTCGATACCAGTGTAGGAAAGCGATGTTAACCTCGCCCGAGGATCCATCTTGGGTGTTTAATTCACCATACATTGATTATAAACCTAGCATGCGTCTATATAATTAATGCAACACGTTGGGGTTTTTCTCGTGTTTACCTTTGGATCCGCCGAGGTGGATCGAGCGGGATGAGCGGATTGAGCGGTCGAGACTCGTGCTTTGACCTTACGGACTGTATCCGGATACCCAAACTCCAACGCCGAGTGAGGACGAGCTATGGAGAATGCGGAAAATCACCCTTTCCTCTCACCAAGCTTTCAAAATTCTCTCTCAAATGTATGAGATGGCGAAAATTCTCTTCTCAATATGTGAGCATTAACCTAGACATTATCTCATACCTTATATTTATAATGCACTACCTTAATCCTATATGGAATATTACCATAATCCTATATGGAATATTACCATAATCTATATGGAATATTACCATACTCTTGGGATTATTTCCATACTCTTAGGATTATTTCCATACTCTCAAGATTATTACCATAATCTTATATGGAAAGGATCTATGCATATACCATAAATATAATTATATCCATGTGGATAAAGAGAATAAAATCTTGCCAATTGGGAGCATGAGGCGCCGATTTTCCTGGCTACGGGCCTGATGGGCCGGCCAGGATCAAATGCAAGGAATAAAGATGGGCCTCAAATAAATTAATTATCTTATGCTCACCCGAACATAAATTAATTTATAAACATTCGATCATTCCACTAGAGAAAGAATGTTGACTTACCCCTTTATTACGAAGTTGAGTCGGGCTTGCACTTAGACATTCTGAATCCCGTATTTAAGATATCGAGCGTCCATTAATCATTTCTAGCAATCATTGCTTAAGCGATTAATATCCTTATTTCTTAAGTAGTACCACTCAACCTTATTATTGTACTTGAGCTAACTCAACTGCGGGGTTTAGTACAATAAACCTTTGAGCTCCTTAAGGGGCGTCATCATCCTAAGCGGATCGGTGACTCGTCTGAGATAACTAGCGTGACATACAAGACCGCCACCACCCAAGATGCGGAGAATCTTGGGTTAGAACATATAACCCTCACTCATAACAAGTCAAAGTGATGGTCGACAACTCATACTCACCTAATACCTTATCGAGGTTTAGATCATCGTAAGTCACCGAGATCTTGGTTCTTCACGACGGTCGAAAGAAGAACTCATCTCATCTTGTGATCCTTCAATACGTCGAGACGCATCAAAGACAGACAAGCAAACTAAGTCAAGTCACTTATCTATACGCAGCCTAAACCGACAACTCGTCCTTAAGTCGTCTCGGTGTGAAACTTTTATATCTCATTAAGCTTGACCAATCATACGAGACTTCGTGATCTTCTACACACTTTGTATGATCTAACATATATGAGATAAGGGGACACGATATATGCAATCAAGTATTCAAATCGGATAGGAGATTGTAATAGTGGTAACAGAAACATTGTATACAAGCTCAACTAAAGCGCCAAGTATACAAACCAACACAACCGTCGTCCACTCAATTTCGATCATCGATCCGGTGGAGTTTTGCATACAGAACTCGATTTTCTCACCCTCGGACCTCGATGAGACGTGTAATGAGATCTTAGAGTATCTTGAGTCCATCGATGAAGTCAAGGCCCTCCCTGAGGAGTCAGTGCCTTATTTAGACGTGAGGAAGCCGATTGGAGGAGAGGATGATGTTATGGCGAAGAAAGATGCCGCACCTAAGTTGGAGTTAAAGGAGCTGCTGGATCACATTCAGTATGCCTTTCTAGGCGAAGATGTGACGTGCCCAGTGATAGTATCTTTAGCTTTGATAGATGAGGAGTCGTAGAAACTGATGGTTGTGCTGAAACAATATAAGTCTGCGATTGGGTGGACTATTTCCGATATCAAGGGGGTCAGCCCTTCGATTTGCATGCACCGAATCCTGTTAGAGAATGATTATAAGCCGAAGGTGCAACCTCAACGCCGCCTGAATCCGGCAATGCAAGAGGTCGTGAGGAAGGAAGTCCTCAAGTTATTAGATACGGGCATGATCTATGCTATATCGCAGACGGTGGGTTAGCCCAACTCAGTGGTATCAAGAAAGGGGTATCACGGTGATCAGAGACGAGAAGAACGAGCTTGTGGCAACAAGACTCATGACAGGATGTCGAGTATGCATTGACTATCGTGCTCTGAACGCAGCCACGAGGAAAGACCATTTCTCCTTGCCCTTCATTGATCAGATGTTGGACAGACTGGCGGGGTATGAGTTCTATTGTTTTCTAGATGGATATTCGGGGTATAATCAGATTGCCATCACCCCTGAATATCAGCACAAGACGGCGTTCACGTGCCCTTATGGAGTTTTTGCTTATAGAAGAATGCCGTTTGAATTATGCAATGCTCCAACCACGTTCCAAAGATGCATGATGTCCATCTTCCATGGGTTGATTGAAAATATTATGGAAGTTTTCATGGATGACTTTTCAGTGTTTGATTCTTCGTTCGACAATTGTCTCCACAATCTATCCTAAGTGCTACACAGATGTGAGGAGAAGAATCTTGTTCTCAATTGGGAAAAGTGCCATTTCATGGTAAAGGAAGGTGTGGTGCTTGGCCACAATGTCACGACAAAAGGTTTGGAAGTGGATCGAGCAAAGATAGTAGCAATCGAGAAACTACCTCCTCCCACAAATGTCAAATCCGTGAGGAGTTTTCTCGGTCATGCGGGCTTCTATAGAAGATTCATCAAGGACTTCTCTACGATCACGAAGCCACTGTGTGGACTTCTCGAGAAAGATACAAAGTTTGTGTTCTCTAGTGAGTGTTTGGGAGCATTCGAGAAATTGAAGCAAACCCTGATATCGACCCCAGTTTTGGTATCACCAGATTGGAGTCAACCGTTCGGTGATGTGTGATGCTAGTGATTGGGCGATGGGATGCGTGTTGGGGCGAAGCGAGATAAGCTTTCCGAGTCATCTATTATGCAAGTAAGGCGCTCGACTCATTTCGAATGAACTACACCACCACCGAGAAGGAATTACTTGTCGTGGTCTATGCTTTTGATAAGTTTAGACCTTATTTGGTGGGCGCCGGACTATTGTCCACACCGATCATGCCGTCATTAGTCATCATTCAACAAGAAGGATTGAAGCGAGATTGGTGAGGTGGATCCTCCTTCTTCAAGAGTTCGACATGGAGATTAAAGAAAGAAAAGGTTGCGAGAATGTGGTTGCAGACCACTTATCGAGATTAGAGGATTGGGATCAAGGAGAACTTCCCAGACGAGCATATATTGAGCATCATTGATCATACACCATGGTACGCAGATTTTGTGAACTACTTGGTCATTGGGTTTTACCTCAGTCGATGCGATCATCATCGAGAAAAGAAGTTTCTCCACGATGTCAAGTTTTATTATTGGGATGATCTCCATCTCTACGGCCGATGTGCCGATGGCTTGATCGTCGCAGGTGTTCCCCAAACAGAATGGGAGAGCATAATCACGAGTGCCATAGTTCTTTAAATGGAGGATATTTTGCGTGACAATCGGCGGCAAGGTTTGCCAAAGTGGATTTTATTGGCCTTGATCTTCAAGGATTGCCAAGCTTTCATCAAGAGTTGTGACGGTTGTCAAAAAGCGAAGCGTCACAAAGAAAGATGAGATGCAGCGAAAGAGCATCATGGAAGTGGAATTATTTGATGTGTGGGGAATTGACTTTATGGGTCCTTTCCCATATCTTGTGGTTATACGTACATTTTGCTTGCTATGGAGTATGTTTCACGATGGGTGGAGGCGATTCCCAGCCACCAACGACTCAAGGTAGTGATCAAGTTTCTCCATAAGATTATTCTTACTCGATTTAGAGTGCGAGGGCATTGATCGCGATGTTGGATCGCGATTTCAACAACAAGTGGCTGGCGATGTCTAGCTAAGTATGGCGTGAAGCATAGAGTCACCACCCCATATCATCCACAGCGAATGGGCAATGAGCTCGCCAACCGAGAGATAAAGCGATTTTGGAGAAATGGGTTGTTAATCGAAAGGATTGGGCCAAGCAATTGGATGATGTTCTTTGGGCCTACGGATCGCCTACAAAGCATCTATAGGTCTATTTCCATATCAAGCGGTATTTGGGAAATCTTGTCATTTGCCGGTTGAATTGGAACACAAAGCTTATTGGGCCTGAGGAGAATCAACATGGATTTTAAAGAGGCCGGCTTGATGAGAGTTGACCAATTATTGGAGCTCGATGGATGGATGAGCGGGCGTTCGAGAACTCCGGATCTATAAGGAACGAGCAGTAAATTCCAAGACCTTTTCATCGTCCCAAAGGATTCTCACGGGTAATGAAGTTTTGCTTTATAATGCTCGACTGTCTCTTCCGAAAGTTGAAATCGAGATGGTCGGGGCCATACAACATCTCATCGAGCACATGCGATGGGGCTATGAATTACTTGACTCGAGTGGAAATATTTTTAAGGTGAGCACCAATACCTCAAATCTACTTCAAGTCACACTTGACCATGAAGTCGAGGTGACCAAGCTCAATGAACCATGATGAAAGGTAAGCGTCGAGCTAGCAACGAAAAATCTAAGCTTGGTTGGGAGGTAACCCAACAATTTTACATCTTTATTTTTGTCGTTTTGCTTGTTTTGTTTTTCTTTATTTGTGTCGTGTCTTGTTGGTTGTGTTCGTGTCCCAGTTTTATGGCTTTATATATATATATAAAAGCCTACCTAGACCACCCTCGCGACCTCGAGGAGTGGCATGATAATCGAGCAGTGGCTATTTGTAGCGGACATGGCTAGCGGCCACCCACGCGACCGCGAGGACTGGCCACGAGAAATCGGGCAGTGCATGATTTTCAAATCTGGGCGCAGCTCGCGACCGCGAGCACGGCCGCGAGACATGACCCGACCCACGCCCGGACGTCAACCCGCATCTTTTGCCCTACATTTTACCCCCTTTCCCCTATTTTTCACACACACACACACACACACATATTTTTATGCAAAACCACCCCTTTCAAGCACCCAACAACCTTTTCTCTTCAATTTCTTGTGTTTTCAAAGGAAATCCACTCAAGGTATGCTACATTTTCTCACTTCTTCTTAGATTTACGTTTTAAACCATGTCTTAGAAGGGTTTTACATATCATTGTTTCTTGTGTGGATTATTGAGAAATTGGTGACCTAGAGCTTATTTTCAAAACATTTACATGGTGTATGAGCATGTTTATTCCAATGTTAGGTCTATTATTGTTCATAGATGTGTATTGTTGGTTTACTTTGCCAACATTGTTGATTTGGGTTGGAAATTTTCGAAAAATCGCCTAAACTTTTTCATCAGGCGGCTGTGCTTCGAACTTCTTGATCGCTAGGCTTCTCATGGCGTCTGCGGCGTCTTGGCGTTAGCGAGCTTCTTTGTGGGCACGAGGTGATCCCTCGCGACCACCCTCCCGACCGCGAGTCGGCCGCGAGGCGTCCCAGAATACGTTTTCCATGCGTTTTTGAGTTGTGTGTGTGTTCTCTCCCTTGTTTTTCCTTATAAAAATCATATGTTAGTATGGGGGGAGTTTTCTTTTGTTCAAGTTGAACTCTCTTATTGGGTTGACGTTTGATTTGATTTTATTAATACGTACGTGCGCTAACTTTGAAATTTTTTAGGTATATTATGTCGTGCTTGGGACACAAGCGAGGATAAGGAGCTTGTCTCTTCTTCACGTGACGAGTCATGATGAGTTCAACCCACGAATTTTGGGGTCATTGCCAAATCCTCGTCGAGGATCATTGGAGAGATTGATCTGGATGAAGCAATCGGCACTCAAGATTTATGTGCATAGAGACTACGCCAAGCCATGGGGATAGTTAACGATGTAACGTGGCTGGCGAGAGGGCGGTTTATATTCTATTATCACGACCAACTATCGACATATCGGATCCTCACTCTGGAATTCCTTTCGACCGTCCCGAGTACACAAGCGCGAGGTCGCCAGACTATATCACATTCGGATAGACAGCGAGCCTCGCCAACTCTAGATGGATGGGCTGAATGGTATCATCAATGGCCATCCGAGGTCAATACATCGGGGATCTAGAGACCTCGCCACAGAATGTGTGGCCATTGTTCGTGGACACATCTCTCGAGCAAAACCCGCACTATGATGCCTCCAGAGCCAAAGCCAGTTCCCTACGGAATCCAGCGGTCCGCTACTTTCACCACCTGCTTACCTTCACCATACATGGCCACAACAATGCCGGAACAGTCCTTTCACAGGACATGAGTCTCTTGATTGGGGCTGCGATGAACCAAAAGATGCATGCCGGCATGTTTCTCGCAACACTTCGGATGTGGCGGGGTTTGAGAGCATGCGAATATGCATATGGGGTTCATTACCCCATTGCCGATTTTTAGGGTAACGATTCGTGAGAGTCCTATATCTCAAGATATTTTCTGGACAAGCCACATACATACATCCGGCGTTCTTGAAGAGACATCAGAGCCATCACCTCAGGTTGCTATCGACAAACACGACCAATCTATATTTCTTTGCCCTTGCGAGCTCACGGTTAAGCGGTTTAGGCCACGGTTCAATTGGAACTTGAGCACTTTGTTCTAGCGCATGGGCTCGGTAAACCGTAATGAAATCGAGGGTGACAATGAGAAGAGGTAGTCGGCAAGTGGGAGGCTCCCGAGACAGTGCGCTACACCACAACCCGTTCAAGACAACCTCGAGATTTCTGACGTTTGGATCGCATAGATGGTCGTCTTGACCACATTGACAGGCGCGACATCCATTTTGTGACGAGGCCCAATTTGAACAACAACAAGCCCTTCTCGCCCAACACCAAGCACATCAAGAGCACCAAAGAAAAATGATGGAGATGATGTAGAGGTGGGATCAGTGGTGAAGATTCTATCCGCCGTCGGAGTAGTACGACATACGAGGTAAGGTCTCTCTCCCAACTACTCTTTTCTGCAAACCTTATTGCTTCCATTTCACACCTGTTCACAATAAGTTTGGGGGGAGTGGTCGAGTTTGGTTGGTTGAGAGTCCTGTTTATGTTTTTATGTTTTCTTGTAAAGTTGTTATGCTTTGGGGCTTTTGTCGTGTTTTGTTTTGTTGTCGTTTCTATCGATCAGCGAGTTAAGTGAAATGTGTTAATCCATGTGGCGATGATGATAGAATTTTTGAAATATATGTTGATTGTGCACATGATATGTTAGAAAATGACGCATGAATGACTTGAGATTGCTTAGCTTGTTGTTTTTCACCATTTGTTTAAAACCGTGAGACTTGAGCTTCACTGTATAAACATTTTGATACAGTTTCTTTTAATTATGTGATATCGTGCATGTAATCATCTTCTAGAACTTGCCATATGTTCTGTGTCGAGACTGTAATATGTATTTCGAATATGGAAAGGATAAAAGGCCATCTTTGTCAGCCACATATTTACCCATGCACTAACCCTATGATATATACCGGATGATATGAGGTGAGGATGGATATGGGAATCAACGGGAGTAAAAGTGGTTTTGATATATTAAGTTGGGATAAGAGATAGAAAGATACGTGTGTTGAAAAGAATGATACCTATGTTGAAAAAAATCGACCCTATAAGCTCTATTACAGAAAAAAAAAATGCAAAAGAAAAATATTTTGTGACTAGTGTGAGCATAAAGGGATTTGATGAGCAAAAGATTGGTATTTTGAGTATGCTTGAACGTTTAATTAGCATGTTGGAAAGAAAGGAAAATGGACAAAGTCCATATGAGTCGAAAGTATGAATGAGGGTGCTTAGAGTAAAGTTTAAGTCACTTAGCCGTATATCAACCTACCTCAACCAATGTGCCTACATTATAACCTATGAAAAGACCTTTTGATCCTAATTTGAGCGCATTTGATGTGGTGGAGATATTAGAAAGCAGCAAGCCTATGGCAAGATTTTGCATTGCATTGATGCGTGAGTGTATACCGTCCTTAATTTCATTATGAGTTTGAGTGTATCCTATATCTTACACACATGCCTTTGTGAGGTTGAATTGATTGTGATTTTGCTTTCAATGGTTGTACATTGTCGAGTTGACTAATGTCCTCATGTGCGCTAATGTTTTTGAGCTTTAAATTATTTCTGAGGCTTGATTATGGTAATCACCTTTGCTGACGCTCGTTGATCTTTCGTTGTGTCTTTCTTTCTTTCTTTCTGTTTTGTTTGGTTTGAGGACAAACAATGCTTCAAGTTTGGGGGTTTGATAAACGCTCTTTTTACACGTTTATTTTTTATAATTTAAGATGATTTTAGATCTATTAAGTGTGTTTATGTATCGGATCTTAATGATTTTATATATTTTTGGAAGATACTGCTCTTGGGTTCCCCTTTGATGTTTTGTAGGCTTATAAGATGATAAACGAAGCATGGAACGAAGCACGAGCAAAAGAAGGGCAAAAACAGGGGCTAGCGGCCACCGTCGCGACCGCTAGCCCAGTTGCGAGCCGATGATTGGCTTCTGGATGATGTCTCTCGACCTACCAAGCGACTGCTAGGTCGGCCTCGAGGAAAAACCATCGGCAGCAAGCACGCCCGCGACCGCGAGATGCCTCGAAGAAGAGTCTCTACCCGATTTCTCGCGACCATGGCTAGCGACCGTGAGCCAGGTCGCGAAGATCACCTAGCGGCCGCAAGTCCTGTCGCAAGCCAAAGAAGACGCGCGTGCGAAGATACCTAGCGACCGAGCTCGCGACCGCGAGCTCGGCCGCGAAGCATAGCGGATGAGCTGAAAATTAGGGTTTTTCTCCCTTTGTCTATAAATAGGGCATAGCCGCCTTCGCGCCCCCAAACCTCCCATGCACGTTTTGACTCAGTTTTTCATGTTCTTTCATATTTTTGCACTCTAGCTTTGATTTAGAACCATCTAGCATTAGTTTTGGCATTATTCTGCACTAGTTTTACGTATTGTCGACGCTTCGGAACGCTTTTGTCCGAATAATTTCCGTGTTTACCGTTTTTATTTGAGGTTGGGATCTGAACCCAATGATTGTTCTTCGGCGCTACACTACGGGTTTTATCTATTTAATTCTTATTTCTATGATTATTTCATATATTATTTCGTTTATTATGTCTAGCTAATTTCCTTTCTAATCCTAGGGTTTGCATGATTCTATCTTAAATGTTATGATTCATGTTATTGCTATTTACCTTCCAGGTATTGATTTATGATTCTTGGTGCTTAATTATATGTGTTAAGTTCGATCCATCTTGATGCATATATAGTTGCCGATTAATTACTTAACCGTTTTAATTGTCGATCGATCTTGAATGCATGTCTGAATAAACCATGAGTCGTATTGAGATAGGAACATTAAGTAGGAAGCATATTCTTTGTGATCCTTTTGGGTTACTTATTTTCACCAAGAGGCGTATGATAATAGGAAAATTAGTAATCAAGCGCCACAATTGTCGTAACTAAAATTGTTGGTTACATATGTGATCTTCCATCTTATGCGGATTAAAATTGGTTAATAGGAAGATGGATAAACATACGTTGTGGGTAGGATTAATGCATCCCTAGGGTTAGTCTTTCATTCTTATTCCTGATAAACGCGCATTATACACGTTTATTGTTGATATTTAAAGATGAGTTTAGATCATTTAATGTGCGTTTATGTATCGGATCTTAATTTTTTTATCTATTTCTAGAAGATACTGCTCTTGGGTATTCTTTTGGTGTTGTGTAGGTCTATATATTGAAAATCGAAGCAAGGAGCGAAGCACAAGCCAAAATGCACTGGCGCCCGATTTCTAGCGACCAGACTGGCGGTCGCTAGGCTGGCGCTAAGCAAGCCGGTGAGCGAGATCATCTGCGACCGCGACCTCGTGCCGCGAGCAAGCCCGGCTCAGAAGTCATCATGCGATTTATCGCGGCCGTGGCTAGCGACCGTAGCGAGCGCGAGCCAACCATGCGGCGCAAGGCGCCGCGGCGAAAAAGCGCGACACATGCCTCGCGGTCGAGCTAGCGACCGCGAGGTGGTCGCGAGCGTGCGGCGGAGGATAAAGTGGGGTTTGGGGTGTGCCTATATATGGCAACACCCGCGCGCCCAACTTTGCACACACGTTCCCGGACCTCTTTTTACGAGTTTTCATCGGTTTTACAATTTTAGCTTTGGCTTCCATCTAATTTCATTCTAGAGTTTAGTTGAGCATTGTTCTTCGTTAGTTTCGTATAGTCTACAATCCGGAGCGTTTTCATCCGGACAATCTTTGCAAATTTCCGTTTTATTTGAGGTTGGGATTGAGCCCAACGATTGTTCATCGAGGCAGCTTCAATACGGGTTTCATTTATATAATTTCTATTTTATGGTTAAATCGTATTTTATTAGTTTATTATGTGCAGCTAGATTTACTGTTCTAATCCTAGGGTTTGCATGATCCGATCCTATATGTTGTTATTCTGTTATCTCTATTTACCTTCCGGGCATTGATTCATGATTCTTGGTGCTTATTTATATGTGTTGATTTCGATCAATCTTGATGCATATCTAGTTGCCGATTAATTACGTAGCGTATTAATTGTCGATCAATCTTGAATGCATGATCTGAATAAGCGCTTGAGTCGTAGGCGAGATAGGATATTTGTAGGAAGCATATTCTTTGTGATCTGTTTGGGTTGCTTGTTTTCACCTAGAGGCGTAATGATAATAGGGAAAACTAGAAATCTCTGACCGTAATTTCCGTAATGAAGTTGTCGGTTATATATGTGATCTTCCATCTTATGCGGATTAAAATTGGCTAATAGGAGCAGGATAAACATCGTTGTGGATAAGATTAATGCATCCCTAGGGTTAGTCTTCCTTATATGTTTTTACCATCCGAGTGTTTGTTTGCTTTATTTTATTTTCTACATGGTTACATCTGCTTTGGATTAAATTCCGAAGCCCTAAAGTCTTACCAAACCAAATTTGTTGCTTGGATAATGATGAATTATTGTTGAGTTAGCTTCTGTGTTTTCGCATTACAATCCCTGTGGATATGATACTCTGCTTACCTTATACTTGCGCGTTTTCGTGTTAGAAAAGTGAGCGATCAAATTTTGGTGCCGTTGCCGGGGATTGTTAAGATCATATAGGAAAAACTTGACAATTTGGAATTATTAATTCAAGTTGTATTTTTATTTTTCATTTTTATTTCTTGCCAATCTGATTTCCTTCTTTTGCTCTAGGTAGTTTATGTTCATAAGGTCCCAGGGACCTCTTGAACTACACTTTGATCCGGAAATCGAAAATTCACAAAGGAGAAGGAGGCGGGCAGAAGAAAGGAAGCAATGGCAGCAAATCGAATAATCGAACAACAGGCGTTCTCCAAGTAGTGCTGCACTGCTAGCAGATTTCACAATCTGGCCTTGATTGGCGACCATGGGACTCGTTGTCCACGCTCGGGAGGCAAGACCGCTGAACTATATCTACAGACCTCCTCTTGAGCAATTTCAAGGAGGCGGATGGGGCCAGTAAGCGCTAATAACTTTGGTGGCCGGCCCTGTCGGCATGGTTCGAGGGAGCAGTTCGGAGGAGGAGTCACGAGAGGATCGAATGCCCGTCTCGAGACATATCTCGACATTTGTGACACCATCAAGCAGAATGGGGTGCCACAAGACACAATCCGGATCGCATGTTCGGATTTTCTTTCTTGTAATCGAGCAAAAGACGGTTGAGACCTTAGATCGCCTTTGGTATCAGCGGTTGGGCAACTACGTGTGAAAAATTTCTCTCAAAGTACTTTCCACCGGCTAAAGCACGAAGATCATAGCGAGATTTCCCACTTCTCCCGGTTAGGAGATGAATCTTTATTGAGTCGTGGGAAAGATTGAGGGGCCTATTGAGAAGGTGCCCGGCATGGATTTTCGAGGAGCGGCCAGTTACGGTTTTATAGCGGTGACACCTCACACGAGAGTATTGTTGATGCATCGGCGGGGCTGCCTATTGAGCAGGCGTGCGAGCGAGGCCGGTGCATCATAGAAGAGATGGCGGCCAGCAGTTATCGATGGCCGATGGAAGGACACCGGTGGTGAAGGCCTCTTGTTGAAAGCGATTGATACGATAATATTATGGAGAAGTTCACCACATTGAGAAGTCGATTTGAGAAGAAAGGAAAGGAAGGGGTGGCTCGGATAAATCTGCTGAGTCGGATATAAATGAGGTGAGGGCGTGAATTACATCAATCGGATGAACAACCGTCACGGGGAATCCGTACAATCGAACAAAGAAATCACCCAAATTTCTCGTCGCCAATCGATAATTTTCAACGACCTCGCTTGGGGTTCTCGTTCGAATGGAGTAATTCGAGGCGAAGAAGCCGGCGTGGAAGATCGATACAACAAATGGCGATCTGTGATTCATTTATAAGTAGCAGGAAGAAGATGAATCATTTGGAGTCCACGGTGGCGGCAATGGGAAGCATATGAAGATAATGGAAAATCAAATAAGTCGAGATAGCCGCATGCAAGAATGGGCGGCACAAGTCGGGCCAATTTCGAGTAATGTCTGAGGTAAACCCTAAAAATCAACATAATGCCATTCAATTGAGGTGGGCGGGCTATCAAAATCACGAGAAGGCGAGCGGTGGCAGGCCAAGAAAGAGGATCTCGCGATCGAGCTCACGGCCGCGAGCCCGGCGCGAGAATCTACGGTGTGCGGCAAGGGGATCTCGCGGCGGTTCGTGGCGCGACAAGTCGTCTGGCGCCCACGAGAGGTCAGTCGGAGGGCACCATGAGCGACCTAGCGGTCGCTAGTATCTGGCGACGCGAAACAAGGTAAAGCTTGAGCGCAAACTAGCGCCGAAAGAAAGACCGCGCGCGCCGCGAGCGAAGGGCGATGGCATCCAATTGCCTAGCGACCGCACGCGATATGAGCACGATCACGAAGGTCGCGGTGAAAAAATATCCGGCGTACGTGCCTCCAATTCCGTTTCCAAGCCGTTTAGCCAAGCCCAAATCGATGAGAAGTTGACGGGTTCATGGAGATGTTCAAAGGTGCACATCAATATCCCTTTACTTGATGCACTCGAGACATTCGGGTTACGTGAAGTTTTGAAAGATGCCGTTGCCAACAAAGAAGCTTGGGAAATTCGAGGCGATAAATCTGTCTCGAAGTGCGATCTTGTCTGCGAGAAGAAGTTGCCGCTCAGCGAAGGATCGGTAGCTTCACCATAGCATGTGTCATCGGAGGCAGACATTCTCCAAAGTTACGTGATTTGGGGCAAGCATCAATTTGATGCCGTTGTCCATTTTAATGATTGGAGATTGGGGAGATCAAGCCGACCACCATAGCTCTTGGATGGCGAGATACTTGGTGACTTATCCGAAAGGGATAGTGGAGGGCGTACTCGTGAAAGTTGAGATTTCATCTTCCGGTGATTTCGTTGTTCTCGATATGCGGAGGATGGGAATACACCTCTTATTCTCGGCGACCGTTCTAGCTACCGTGAGCAGTCGATCGGCGTGCAGATGGAATCTCGCCTCGAGTCGATGGCGAGGAGATGAAAATCTCTATATGATGCTATGAAAGCGACTGACGAGAAGACCATGGAAGGCGCCGGGTTATAGAGCGGTATCGCCCACTCAATTTGATAATCTAACCGGTGGAGTTTTGTATGCGAACTCGATTTTCTCACCATGAGACCTTGATGAGGCGTGTGATGAGATTTTAAGTACCTTGAGTCCATCGATGAAGTCGAGGCCCTCCCAGAAGTCGGTGCCTTATTTAGGCGTGAGGAAGCCGATTGGAGGAGAGGATGGCGTGACAACGAAGAAGGATGACACACCCAAGTTAGAGTTAAAGGCTGCGGACCACCTTGATATGCCTTCTTGGCGATGATGAGGCGTGCCGGTGATAATATCTTCGGCTTTGACGGATGAGGTCGCGGCGATGGTTGTCTTTGAGCGGTACAAGTCTGCGATTGGGTGGACTATTTACGATATCAAGGGTGACCCCTCGATTTGCATGCACGGATCTGTTAGAGAATGAATACAAGCGAAGGTGCAACCTCACGCCGATCGAATCCGGCGATGCAAGAGGTCGTCGAGAAAAGAAGTGTTGAAGCTCTTAGGACGGGCATGATCTATGCCATATCCGGCGTGAGTGGGTTAGCCCAACTCAGTGGTATCGAAAGGGGTATCACGGTGATCGAGGCGAGACAAGCGAGCTTGTGGCAACAAGACTCGTGACGAGGATGGCGGTTGCATCGACTATCGTGCTCTAAACACGACCCACGAGGAAGGACCATTTTCCCACGCCTTTATTGATCAGATGTTGGACAGACTAGCGGGGTATGAGTTCTATTGTTTTCTTGATGGATATTCGGGGTACAATCAGATTGCCATCGCCCCTGAAGATCAGCACAAGACGGCATTCACGTGCCCTTATGGAGTTTTTGCTTATAGAAGAATGCCGTTTGGATTGTGCAATGCTCCAGCCACTTTCCAAAGATGTATGATGTCCATCTTCCATGGGTTGATCGAGAATATTATGGAAGTCTTTATGGACGACTTTTCCGTGTTTGGCTCATCGTTCGACCATTGTCTCCACAACCTATCACAAGTCTTTGCAAAGATGTGAGGAGGCGAATCTTGTTCTCAATTGAGAGAAGTGCCATTTCATGGTAAAGGAAGGTATCGTGCTTGGTCACAAAGTCTCGGCGAAAGGTTTGGAAGTGGACCGAGCAAAGATAGTAGTTATCGAAACTACCTCCGCCCACAAATGTCAAATCGGTGAGGGTTTTCTCGGTCATGCGAACTTCTATAGAAGGTTCATCAAGGATTTCTCGGCAATCACGAAGCCACTATGCGGATTGCTCGAGAAAGATACAAAGTTTGTGTTCACAAGTGAGTGCTTGGGCGTTTGAAAAATTGAAGTTAGCCACGATCTCGAGCCAGTTTTGATATCACGGTTGGGTCAACCGTTCGGTGATGTGTGATGCGGTGATTGGGCGATGGGGCTGTGTTGGGCGTAAGCGAGATAAACTTTTCGAGTCATTTATTATGCAAGTAAGGCGTTTGACTCTGCTCAAATGAACTACACCACCACCGAGAAGGAATTACTTGCTGTGGTCTATGCTTTTGATAAGTTTAGACCTTATTTGGTGGGCACCCACACTATTGTCCACACTAACCATGCCGCCATTCGTCATCTGTTGGCGAAGATTGAAAGCCAGATTGGTGAGATGGATCCTCCTTCTTCAAGAGTTCGACATGGAAATTAAAGATAGAAAGGGCCGCGAAAATGTGGTTGCCGACCACTTGTCGCGATTGGAGAAAACCGATCGAAGGAAGATAAGAAGATTGGGATCGAGGAGAACTTTCGGGCGAGCACATCTTGGCGTCATTGATCGCACACCATGGTATGCAGATTTTGTCAATTATTTGGTGATTGGGTTTTACCTCCATCGTGCAAAGGTCATTTGAAAAGAAATTTCTCCATGATGTCAAGTTCTATTATTGGGACGACCCCGTCTCTGCCGATGTGCCGGCGAGTGCGATACGTCGATGTGTTCCCCAAGAAGAATGGGAGAATATAATCCACGAGTGCCATAGTTTGTTGAATGGAGGCCATTTGCGTGACAAGGCAGTGGCAAAGATTTGCCTGATGGATTCTATTGGCTTCGATCTTCAAGGATTGCGGTCTTTTATCGAGAGTTGTGATCGTTGTCGAAGAATGGGGAACGTCACTAAGAAAGGCGAGATGCCACGAGAAAACCATCATGGAGGTGGAACTATTTGACGTATGGGATCGACTTCATGGGTCATTCCCCATGTCTTGTGGCTACGTACATTCTACTTGCTGTGGAGTATGTTTCCCGTTGGGTAGGCGATTCCCATTGTCGCGAGCGACTCCAAGGTAGTGATCAAGTTCCTCCACAAGAATATTCGACTCGATTTGGAGTCGAGGCGTTGATCGCGATGGGGTCGCGTTTAATAATAAGTGGCTAGGCAATGTTCTAGCCAAATATGGTGTGAACATAGAGTCACCTCCTATCATCCACAAGAAAATGGGCAAGTGAGCTCGCCAACCGAGAGATCAGCGATTTTGGAGAAATCGGTTGTTCATCGCAAGGATTGGGCAAGCAATTAGATGATGCTCTTTGGGCATACGGACTGCTTATAAAGCTCCCAGACTATCTCCATATCAAATGGTATTTGGTAAATCTTGCCATTTACCGGTTGAATTGGAGCACAAAGCATATTGGGCGAGGAGAATCAACATGGATTTCAAGGAGGCGGTATGATGAGAAGTGACCAAGCTGTTGGAGCTTGATGAGTGGAGGAATGAAGCTTTTGAAAATTCCGGATATCTGAGGAAAGAGCTTAGAAATTCCACGATCTCCACATTAGTGCCAAAGTTCTCACCGGGTAATGAAGTTTTTCTTTACAATGCTCGACTCAGTCTCTTCCTGGAAAGCTCAGTCGAGATGGTTGGGGCCGTATCTGGTTTACGTGCACATGCGATGGGAGTTCTGACTGCTGACTCGGGTGGCAACATTTTTAAGGTGAGCGGACAATACCTCAAATCTACTTCAAGTCACACTTGACCGAGAAGTCAAGGTGACCAAGCAACGAACCATGATAAGAGTACCGTCGAGCTAGCGGCGATAATTCTAACATCGGTTGGGAGGTAACCAACAGTTTACATGCTTTTGTTTTGTTGTTTCGTTTTGTTTTTGTCTTTTTCTTTGTTTGTGTGGTGTCTCGTTGTTTTGTTAGGTCCCAAAGTTTTAATAGCTTTTATTCTTAAAAAAAAAAAAAAAAAGTACTAGCGACCACCCTCGCGACCGCGAGGTGTGGTCGCGCAAAAATGGGCGAACGTTTTATGGCTGGCGGCGAGCTCGCGGCCAAGCTTCGCGATCGCGAGCTCGGCCGTGAATCCGTCGACCAGCGCCCGCTTCTTGACCAGCGTTTAACACTGTTTCTCCCAATTTTTAAACCTACACGCACACGCATTGTTTTTACGAAAAAGCAGCCCTTCCCTCTCAGCACCCGAGGCACTTTTCTCTCCCAATTTTCTTGCGTTTCTCCATCAAATCCACTCAAGGTATGCTACATTTGCTTCATTCTTCATGGGTTTCGTTTCTTGAGCATGATTTGGAAGGATTTTATCCATTTATCCTATTGATGTGGGTTATCTAAATTTGAGAAACTAGGGCTTATTTTGTTAGATTTGTTTGGTGTTTGAGCATGGTTAGTCAATGTTAGGTTTATTAATGCTTATACACGTATATTGTTAGTTTAATTTGCCTACATTGTTGATTTGGGTTCAAAATTTGAAATATGCTTAAAAATCGTGCTGCTCTGTGCTCGTGACCGCTTTCGTGACGGTGGTGTCTGAAACACTGGCGACAGCGTGCGCGTGCTATGCCGACATTGTCTCCACTTCCTGACGAGCTACGATGAGCCCCACGACGAGCTACGATGAGCCTCACGATGAGCCTCACGGCGAGCCACGTAATCGCGCCAAGATGAATTCGATCCGGTGAATTTTGGAGTAAGGCGCGAATGACTCGTCTAGAAGCCGTTGGAATCGATTGGTGAGATTACGGCACGAGCATTCAAGGTTCATGTGCATCAACACTTGCGAAGATGGGTATAGGCAATGGCGTGGCGTGGTTGGCGAGAGATCGGGCTGTACTCGGTTATCACGGCCAACTATCTAACATACCGGATCGACTGCGGAATTCTTGTCGACTATCCATGTCCACAAGACAAGCGGAATGCGGATTACATCACGTTCGAGCTTGACAATGAGCCCGTCAACTATCCGTGAGCGAACTAAATGGAATAATCAATGGAAATCCGGAGGAAACTACATAGGGGCGTCAGTACGGTCCAAAGTGTATGGCCAAAGTTCATGGACTCCGGACTCGAGCACACTCCGTACTATGATGCCTCGAGATCGAAGGCTAGCTCGTCTGGAATCCGGCGGTCCGTTACTTCCACCGGCTCGTCACGTTTACCATACATGGCGTTCGAGCGCCGGCATTGTTCTATCACAAGACATGTGCATCACGATTGGAGCCATGTTCAACGGAAGATGCATGCGGCATGTTCCTAGCTCGACACTTCCACATGCGATCCACGGTTTGGGCGATTCAAAGATATACATAGAGTTCATTACCCCATTCGATTTTTTGGGATAACGATTCGAGAGAGTCCTATCTCCCGATATCTTCTTGGACAAGCCGTGCTTATCGTCGAGCGTTCACGAAGAGCACCCGGGCGTTACACGTGGGCGCTATATGATCAAAGCGGCGATCGGTTTCCGCCTACCCAATCGAGCTCGCGGTATAAGCCGCTACTTTCGCGGATGCCAATTGGAATTTGAGCTCCCTGCGCACTATAAATGGGCGCAGCGCGTGAGCAGCGCAAAGGCGGTCGAGGGCGAGCAACCGCGTGAGGAGCAAGCCGGCGGAAGTGGCTCAAAGCGGTGGCATATTGCACCCGCCACCCGTTCGAGGCGATCCGGGATTTATGATCGATTAGATCAAATAGATGGTCGTCTAAACCACATTGGCGGGGCGATCTCGATGATGGAGCAGCGACAAGCCCTCTTCACCCAACACGAGGCACGTCTCGAGCAACAACGTAAGATGATGGAGATGATGCGGCGATGGGATCGATGGTGCGGTTTTATCCGCCACCGAATGTGTGACATTCAGGTAAGTTTTCTCTCCCAACTACTCTTTTCTGCAAACCTTATTGCTTCCACATGTTCACAATAAGTTTGGGGGGAGTAGACGAGTTTGGTTGGTTGAGAATCCTGTATATGTTTCTATGCTTTGTTGTTAAGTTGTTATGCTTTGGGGTCTTTCGTCGTGTTTTTGTTTTGTTGTTCGTTTTTGTGTCTGTCGATCAACGAGTTAAGTGAAGTGTGTTAATCCATGTGGCGATGGCGATAGTTTTTGGGAAATTTAATGATAGTGCACATGATATCTTTGAAAATGGCGCATGAATGACTTGAGATTGTTTAGGCTTGTTGTTTTCACCATTTGCTTATCTATGAGACTTGAGCTTCTTTGTATACATATCTTGATCTGGTTTCTTTTAATTGTGTGATATCGTGCATGTGATTATCTTCTAGAACTTGCCGTTTCTCGTGTCGAGGCTATGATATGTGTTTGAATTTGGAAAGGATAAAGGCCATCTTTGTTAACCACATATTCACCCAAACACTAACCCGATGATATATACCATTTGTCGCCTTCTTTGAGCCTTTATTAGACTTATTCTTTCGATTAACGGATGATAGGAGGTGAGGATGGATATGGGAATCAAAAGGGATTGTGATGTAGTTATGGCGAGAAAAATTATTGCAAGAGAAATACATACGTGGTGAAGAATAATACCTTTGTTGTGAATGATAAACCCTATAAGCTCTAGAAAAGAAAA
Source organism: Salvia rosmarinus (assembly GCA_036937905.1). Classification (NCBI taxonomy): domain Eukaryota; kingdom Viridiplantae; phylum Streptophyta; class Magnoliopsida; order Lamiales; family Lamiaceae; genus Salvia; species Salvia rosmarinus. The sequence continues at coordinate 42,309,186 of CM072816.1, read as the reverse complement.
GAAAAAGCAATGATAAGTTCACTATGTGTTTTGAGCATAAAGGGTCTTTAATCAAGGTATAGGTATTTTATGAGAGATAAAACATCGATTTAGCATGTTGGAAAAGAAGAGGAAAATGGACAAAGTCCATATGTTTCGAAAAAAAAGATAAATGGGGGTGCTTGGAGTATACTTGAGTCACTTAGCCATATATTACCTACCTTAACCAATGTGCCTACATTACAACCTCGAAAAGACCTCTTTGATCTAATTTGAACACAATGGCCGGTGGAGATATTAGAAAGCGGCAAGCCAATGGTAAGATGTTGCCTTGCATTGATCGTTGAGTGTATACCGTCCTACATTTATTTATGAGTTGAGTGTATCCTATATTTTACACACATGCCGTTGTGAGGTTGAATTAAATGAGTTTTGCCGTCAATTGTTGTTTGTGTTGAGTTGACTAACGTCGTCATGTGCACTAATGTTTTTGGCGTTAATATGTTTACGAGGCTTAGAATGGTTTTCATCTTTGCTACGCTCGTTGATCTTTTCGTTGTGTCTTTGTTTTGGTTTTGTTTGAGGACAAACAATGATTTAAGTTTGGGGGTTTGATAAGCGCGCATTTTACGTTTATTGTTGATATTTAAAGATGAGTTTAGATCATTTAATGTGCGTTTATGTATCGGATCTTAATGTTTTATCTATTTCTAGAAGATCTTGCTCTTGGGTATTCTTTTGGTGTTGTGTAGGTCTATATGTTGAAAATCGAAGCAAGGAGCGAAGCCTGAGCGAAAATGCTGGCCCGGTTTCTAGCGACCGACTAGCGATCGCTAGGCTGGCCGCTAAACAACCAGCGAGCCAGATCATCTGCGACCGCGACCTCGTGCCTAAGCAAGCCCCGTAGCAGAAGTCGGCTGTATGATTTCTGACCGTGGCTGGCGACCGCTAGCCAAGCGCGAGCCAACCATCGGCGCAAGGCGACAGCGGCGAAAAGCGCGCGACACATGCCTCGCGGTCGAGCTAGCGACCCGCGGTGGTCGACCGCGGTGGTCGCGAGCGTGGCGGCGAGAGGATAAAATTAGGGTTTGGGGTGTGCTATATATGGCAACACCCCTCATATTCAACCGCTTTTACGTTCCCAGACCTCTTTTACGAGTTTTCATCATTTTACAATTTTTAGCTTTGGCTTCCATCTAATTTCATTCTAGAGTTTAGTTGAGCATTGTTCTTCGTTAGTTTCGTATTATCACAATCCGGAGCGTTTTCGTCCGGACAATCTTTACAAATTTCCGTTTTTATTTGAGGTTGGGATTCAAGCCCAACAATTGTTTATCAGACACTTCAATACAGGTTTCATTTATATAATTTCTATTTTATGGTTAAATCGTATTTTATTAGTTTATTATATGCAGCGAGATTTACATTCTAATCACAGGGTTTGCATGATCCGATCCTATATGTTGTGATTCTGTTATCTCTATTTACCTTCCGGGCATTGATTCATGATTCTTGGTGCTTATTTATATGTGTTGATTTCGATCAATCTTGATGCATATCTAGTTGCGATTAATTACGTAGCTGTATTAATTGTCGATCGATCTTAAATCGTAATCTGAATAAGCGCTTGAGTCGTGGTGAGATAGGATATTTGTAGGAAGCATATTCTTTGTGATCTGTTTGGGTTGCTTGTTTTCACCTAGAGATGTGATGTGAGGAAAACTAGTGTCTATGACCGCAATTAATAAATAATGAAGTTGTCGGTTATATATGTGATCTTCCATCTTATGCGGATTAAAATTGGCTAATAGGAGCAGGATAAACATACGTTGTGGATAGGATTAATGCATCCACAGGGTTAGTCTTCCTTATCTGTTTTACCATCCAGTGTTTGTTTGCTTTATTTTATTTTACGCATGGTTACATCTGCTTTGGATTAAATTCCGAAGCCCTAAAATCTTACCAAACAAAATTTTTTCTTGGATAATGATGAATTATTGTTGAGTTAGCTTCTGTGATTTCGCATTACAATCGCTGTGGATACGATACTCTGCTTACCTTATACTTGCGCGTTTTCGTGTTAGAAATGTGAGCGATCAATTATCTCTTCAAGTGTTTATTGTTTCCTTTTATTTTGAAGTTGTTACCCTTTGCTTTGGATTTAATATTCGAAGCCCTAAAACCTTTTAAAACCAAATCTGTTCTTGGATAATGATGAAGGATTAGATTGTCAGCTTTTGTATTTTCGCGTTACAATCCCTGTGGATACGACACTCGTCTTACCTATATACTTGCACGTTTTCGTGTTAGAAAAATGAGCGATCATATATCATGATTTTATTGGAATTTATTGGATACATATGCTAATTATTGCTAATTATCGAAAACATAGCAAAATGGTTAAGTATATGTTTAATTTTAGTGGTAATGATGTTATGATAGTTAATTTATAAGCTTGGTATGAATGGTTGTGATTGTGATGAATGAATGGAACTCTTATGCACACATACACAATGATATTTGTTAGAAATTAGGGTTTCCTAACGTTTTCGTATAGTTTATGTTGTGTATGATATTGTATAGTGTTGAATGGTTATGTTTATATTGTGCCGACAAACAAAACCCCACGTAAACAACATAATACTATATGCGAGAATCGAAAGAAATCGACCAATTTTGATAACTTAAGAAGGAGTTAACGAGAATCAAGTTAGACGTAAATTAGGGTTTGCTATTATTAAAGGATACTCAAACATGAGTTCCTAAGTTAGAAAAACCAAAAGCCGAGCTACAATGTTGATACTCGATAATGACAACCCAATCTGACGTTAGGTTGAGCGATTATATAACTTATACAATTCCGACGAGTTAAGAGAAACAAACAGCGTCATAAAGTATAAACAAAGATTCGAACATAAGATGTCGATCCTTATGTCCCAAAATTGAGTTAATATCACGAAGAATTTCATCTATTCCTAAGCACTTACTTACATGATAGCATGTGCTCGCTTAAATCATAAGTCGAGACTCATCTTTTATTTGTCGTGTTAATATGACAAGTCGTCGAGCATAACTTAATAGGGCGTAACTACAATTGTTAAGTCTAGTTAGTGGCTTGAGAATATCTAATTACCAATCATAATTTGATTCTGACAATCTATAACGTAATAACGTTTAGAATAACACTAAGGTTATGAGTCGAGGATAGACTCGGAGTATTTGAATCATAAGTTGAAGTTCACATATGAACAATGAAGTTATATGGTTTGGGAATTGAGAATGTAAGATAATAGAAATTATCTTAAAACAATCACATGAAATCATAAAGAAACCTTAACGGGAACCTTAAGTCGTAATTTATAAGCGACCTTGATCGATAGAAAGAATCTAAACGGCTATTTTTTTATGAAGTGTTTGAGCATACGTAGTCGACAAGGAAGGACAATCACACCTACTCGTTTAGAACCACTAGCTTTGGATTGGCAGGTGGGCTCTCTTGAAACAAAAATGATATGTATATCTATCTCAAGCATGATTTACAAAAGCTTTATGAAATATTATTACATAAGTTATTGACGCCAAATATTTATGTTTTGTTGTTATCCTATCGAGATTGGTATATCGATGTGGTATGTGAATGTGTTGGTCCTAGCGTTAAAAAGGTAGCGATCGGATCGACTTAGTTAAGGACTAACTTTCAGTTGTGTACGCGTGTGTTGTGTGTTAAGGTTAGCTACCTCGGCCGGTCACGGCGACTATGTGTAGGTGGCCACCTCCATAGTGCTGTGAATGAATGAATGATCGAGATATGGAAACAAGCGTGAATGAAATGGTCGGACACGGCGCTTTTGAGAAATGATAAAATGTTTGATAGGCATGAGTCTTTCAACTAAAATCCTCATGTGCTATTGTGGGCAGTTCAATAACTTTTGATAAAGAAAATATTTTCGCAATGAGTCCACTGAGTACTTTTGTACTTAGCCCTGCATCTCGTTTTTGATGTGCAGGTTGAGCAAGGATCGATGATGGATGCGAGGTGTTGCAAAGTAGTAGTTATTTTGTTGCTTATTAGAAAGGATTTCTAGAACCTTGGGCATGCATAGTCATATGCATGTCCACACGTTTATTGCTGCCTAACTCTGATATTATTTTTGATGTTTTGATTATAACTGCTTTCATACCGTATTGAACTTGAGGTCGTACCTCGTTCCTTGAATTGTGCCCTGATTGGGTTATATTTGAACCTTGAACCTTTTGACGAGTCCTTATACGACTCGAGTTGGTATTGAATAGCTTATCCCTTTTTAGTCTATGCGTTATCGAGTAGTTAAATGGTTAATTACATCGATTAGTTATATTTATATCCTCTGCTTTATCATACCAGTGACGATCCATATGATCCGTACTTCCTTGGGAAGTCGGGTCGTCACAAAGTGGTATCAGAGCACTTATTCGCTCTAAACCCTAGAAATCATTTCCTTGAATCCTAAGTTGAAAGACGAGTCTAAAAATTGTTTATGTTTGACTGCTATTGCATTGCACTCCATCGTCATCCTGCTCAACGAGGAAGAAGGTAACTATCTCAACTGAAAATTGTTTTGAAATGATGGAAGTTTATGAAATGTGAAATGGACTTACAAAAGTCGCATTGTTTTGAAGGTTGAAATATGTTTGAAAGTATAAAAGTCTCAAAATTTCAAATGGAGTTGTTGTTTCCAGTTTTGGAAAAAAAATGAATGATTGAAATTGAAAGTTATTTTCAAAATAGCGGTTGTTCGGTTGAAAAGAGTTGAAAACTACGGGAGATTGATAAAGGAATGATATGAAAATACATGTTTATCGTAATATATGTTATGAGTTGTGTTTACTCACTATATAAAGCATCTTAGAGGCATAATGTAAATGAGTATGTTTCCCATGAGAACATAGACTCTTAAGGCATGATCCTATTGCGTCGAACTTAGTATGAGAACATAAGGTATCCCGATGGAGCGGAATCCTAAGGAAGAATGAGAACATAGAAATTATAAGAATCCTAATCTGAGCGGATCGAGTATGACAACACGATGAGTCTATGATGTGGCGATTATAGCGGAGGTTCGCACTACTATGAATCCCAACATCTCTATGTCGAGGAATTCCGAACACCATCGTCTTATCTCTATCGTGGCGATAACGAAAAATCAAGTATTACGTTATGAAAGTATGAAAAGAAAGATCTAATTGTAAGTATTGAAAGAGCATATGATCAATGTTATAATGCGAATATAAATAAGAATTCGAGGACCCAATGAGAAAGGGTGACCACTTAGCCTTTACGAGAAGGCTAGACATCGAGCGTTTGTTCTATCTAAGGAACCATGCGGTCTCCTCCTAGAGACCAAACCATGAAAGTAGTTTCATAAGAACTTAGGAATATAAGATGTTTGGGCGGTTTTTACGACTAGGCTCCTTTATCTTCTAGAGTCATACAGGAGGTGGTGCGCTCTACCGTTTCTACGAGATGTGCCGAGGAGACGACCCCAGCGAGTTCTTGGTGTACTTCACCCGTCATTGGGCCGTTGCACACGCCCGAGGTACATCTCATTATGACGGTGTGCTTAGACTTATCATGAGACTACCATCCGACTTGCGGTATGCCGCGAGATATCTGCGGATTACATCTATCGGCCGAGATAGCCCGATGCGGAGGTGGACTGCCTCGATTTGCTAGCCATTTGAGCTATGTATTCATGGTTTCTGGCTGCACCACGTGGACCGTATCTCCCATGCGGGAATACACGCAGCGCGATGAGATTCGGAGTGTCTTCCTTTGGAGGTGCCCAGATTAGCGACCGGCGGACCCGTATTCTAGCCCGGCGGTGGCGGGGAATATGTTCGAGCTGAACCTTCCTTTCTCGACAACTCACTTTTTGGTCCCTCTTGCTGGTAGGATTGAGCCCATCATTAACGGCCGGACCATCGCTACCGATCATTCTATGTCGACATCGTCTCTACCTCTTGGCTCACTAGCTCGGTTGTCCCCGCTCGCATGGACCCCATACCATGATCTTGTGGAGGTTGATGATCCATGTGGCCTAGCTGCGAGCCTTGTGAGAGGAGCTTGTGCCCGTCTTGCTTCTTTGCACCATTTTCAGCGGCTGCTTTCAAGGAGATCACGGCGAGATCCACGAGACACAGCTATTATAGGAGAAGCTATGGTCATTAGAGTCAGAGGCCGTGGCTCCCACATTTGATCTTGAGGTTATAGAGGAGGAGGATCAGGAGGAAGACCACGAGGAGGACTGACTGGCGGCGATGAGATAGAAGGAGTAGGCGGTACCCATACTCCGGTTCGACTCCGACACGATGAGCCATGTCTATATAGGGAAAACTAATTTTAACCCTCTCCCGAGGATCTATCTTGGATGTTTAACTCACCATACATTGATTATATGCCTAGCATGCACCTATATAATTAATTACAACACGTAGGAGTTTTCTCGTGTTTACCTGCGAATCTGTCAGGGTAGAACAGATCAAGACTCGTGCTTTGATCTTCTGGACTGTATCCCAATTGCCTAATCTCCAATATCGAGTGAGGACAATCTATGGAGAATGCTATAGAAAATCACCCTCTTTCTTCTCTCTCGGTTTTCGAAAATTCTCACTATAATACTATAGTAATTCTCGAAAACATGGAATGAGCATTAGCCTTAATTTTCTCTCGCCTTATATTTATAATGCACTCCAAAATCCTATCTAGATAGGATTTATGCATATCTAATAAATATAATAATATCCTTTGGGATAGAGAGGATCAGTCGAGTCAGATGGGGTGAGAGAGAGATGGTGAAAATCACCTTAGCTACAGGCACTGGATGGGCCACCCGAGGATCAAATCTGAGGAATAAAGATGGGCCTCAAATAAATTAATTATCTTATGTTAAGCCCGAACATAAATTAATTTATAAACATTCATTCATGCCACTAGAGAATAAATGTTGACTTACCCTTTATTACGAAGTTGAGTCGGGCTTGCACTTAGACTTTACGAATCCCGTATTTAAGATATCGTCGTCCATTAATTATTTACAACTTTCATTGCTTAAAATAATTAATATCTTTAATTCCTTAAGTAGTACCACTCAACCTTATTATTGTACTTGAGATAACTCAACTGCGGGGTTTAGTACAATAAACCTTTTGAGCTCCTTAAGGGGCGTCATAATCCTAGCGGATATGGTGACTCGACACGGGTAACTAGCATGACATCTCAACACCTGCCACCGCCCGAGATGCGAGAGAATCTTGGGTTATCTCATGTAACCCTCACTCATAGCAAGTCAAGTGATGGTCGACAACTCATACTCACCTAATACCTTATCGAGGTTTAGATCAGCGTAAGTCTCGAGATCTAGGTTCTTCACATTGTCGGATAGAAGAACTCGTCTCGCTGTGATCCATCGATACGTCGAGGCGTGCGGTATAGACAAGCAACCAAGTCAGTCACTTCTTATCTATACGCGGCTATCACAGACAACTCATCCTCAAGTTGTCTCGGTGTGATACTTTTATATCTCATTAAACTTGACCAATCATTCGGACTTACGTGATCTTCTACACACGTATGATCTAACTTATATATGAGATAAAGGGACATACATTTGCAATCAAGTAAACAATTCGGATAGTAGATTGTAATAGTGGTAACATGAAACATTGTATACAAGCTCAACCAAGCGCTTTCGATATACAAATCAACAATCTCCCACTTATACTAAAGCAAAACTTTTAGTATACAATGTGTCTCTACTAGCTCTTACAAACAACACCATCACTTTACTTCTCCCACATACAAAGTTTCCTTTCTAAGTGGGTGCCATCTTCGTAATCGAGTCTCGAATATGCTCTTCGTAGACTTTTACGGCAGACTCTTCGTGAATGGATCAACTAGGTTATCCACTGTACCAATCTTCTCAATCAGCACGTCCCTCGTCTAACGATTTCTCGTATGACATGGTACTTTCTCTCTATGTGTTTCGTTGCCTTGTGGGTCCGTGGTTCCCGAGTTTGCCCTTGTGCACGAGTTATCACGATAAACTATGATACTCTTGGGCAAATTAGGTACCACGTCTAGATCCATGAGGTAGTTCTTGAACCATCTGACCTCTTTAGCTTGACCTCAAGGCGGCTACATATTAAACTTCCATGGTGGAGTCCGCAATGCATCATTGCTTTGCACTCGGCCGAGGATCTGACTCCTCTCCCAAGGTAAACACATAGCACGAGGTAAACTTCTTCTCATCACGGTCGACTTGGAAATCAGTGCAGAATAACCCAGGCATTAGACTATCGCATGGTAAACCGACTATAATCTCGAGTTCTTTTCGGTGCTTGAGTATATGCTTCCATGATCGATAAACTTGTCGAGTTTAGGCGATATCTAGCTACTATGACTACCGCATAGCGAGATATCGGGTCTCGTACATAACATTGCATACATGAGACTTCCTACGGCGGAGCATAAGGAACTTATCTCATTTCTCTATCTCGCTGTAGTCATAGGTGGTGTTGTTCCTTAGATAAAGGAGCGCCATATGCGAAGGTAGCAATCCTTTCTTGGCGGTGCTTACTAAAATGAGTAATCACGGTATCAATGTAAGGCGCTTGAGATAATCTCAACATTTTCCTCTTGCGATCTCGGTAAACCTTGATCCCGAGAATGTCTGCTGCATCTCCTAATTCTTTCATTTGAAGCGATCGGATAACTAACTCTTTCGTCGATAACAACTTCACATTGTTGCCAGTAGAAGGATGTCATCTACATAAAGTGCAGAAATACCACATCACCGTTGACATCTAAGCGATACACACAACTTTCGCTAAGCAGTTGGGTAAATCCATAGGACTTTACCACCTCGTCAGCGTAAGTTCGAGGATCGTGAAGCTTGCTTAAGTCCATAAATGGACTTCTTAGCTGCCATACTAGATGCTCTTCACCCGCCCACATAACCTTGGGTTGTTGCATATAGATGTCTCTACCTTCTTGAAGGTAACCGTTTAAGCGGTTTTCACGTCCATTGCAAACCTCAAGGTTTAAGTGGGCTACTATGGCGGAAGAATTACGATGGACTTGAGCATTGCTACGGTGAAAAGGTCTCATCAAAATCGATGCCCTCAATGCAGAGTGTACCCTTTCGCCACAAGCACGGCTTTAAAAGCGAAACCTCTCCATCTGAATCTCTCTTCTCTTGTATACCCACTTACTACCTATGGCTTCCTTGCCGTCGGTAGAGGTGTCTTTCGTATCATCCATAGGCTGTTATGGACTCATTTTCTAAGTCCATAGCGGTGTGCCGTGATCTTGCATCGATGTCGTGTATTGCCTCCTTTGTATGTCCATGGGTCGATTATTGCACCTTTCGTTTCACGGAACTAAATCCGAAGATTCACCCACGAACATAAATCGCTCGGGTTGACGAACAACCCTCCCACTCTGACGGCTCTTGGCACAATGGCAGCGGTGGGTGCGATAACTTGTGGTTCTCTATCTTGCACAACTTCTTGGATAGGACCCACTTATCACGTATCTCGATGGAACTCGACCCCTTCAATTTCTTGAAGTATCTGGTGTCGATCCCTTCCACTAGACACGACATCTCGTACCTTTGTCTTAATCGGTAGTGGAATACGATCATCTTCTAATTCTTGAAGAATGATTTCAACTTTGGATTTATGGTTTGTCATATAATCCTCAGTCCCTCTAGGATAATAATGACATTCTGATCCTTAGGACTATAGAATAAACCACATTTCGTCCCTCTGGATAGCGATAAGCGACCTTGCGTCGGATCTAGCCTCCAACTTGTCGACCTTCTACTTGACACATGTCTTTGGGCCCTTATATCATATGTGGCTTAAACTAGGCTTGCTCCCAAACCACAACTCGAAATGAGTCTTTTAAGTGACTTGGATGGTACTAGATTTGTAAGTATGCCGTCGTTTCTAAGGCGTACCCCGAGCGAAATAGGCGATGTTGCATAACTCGTCATCGATCTTACCATTTCTAAAGTGTCTGTTTCTTCACTCGACACACCATTTTGTTGTGGTGTGCTCGGTGTAGTAATTTGGGAGGTAATCCCACATTGCACCAAGTAGTCCATAAACTCGTTACTGAGGTATTCGCCACCACGATCAGACCGCAGTGACTTGATACTTTTACCAAGTTTCGTCTCCACTTTCTCCTTAAACTCTTTGAATTTCTCAAAGCATTCAGACTTGCGGTGAAGCAGGTATATGTATCCGTACCTTGAGTAATTATCAATGAAAGTGACAAAATACTCGTACCCTCCACGAGCTTGTGTTGACACAGGTCCATACAGTCGAGAATGGACTAGCTCCAACACTTCTTTGGCTCTATAACCCTTCACTTTGAAGGTGCGGTTGACATCTTCCCTTCTATCTGAGATTAAGTAGGTAGGAGCGAATGCTTGTGAGATCACTGTACGCTCCATTCTTAGCGGTCTTTGGATCCTATTTAGATTGATGTGACCTAATCTAAGATGCCGGAGAAAGCGTGGTGTCATCTTCGAAGAAAACTTTCTATTTTAAGGTTTGAAGAAGATCTGACATAGTTATAGGTATTATGTTTGGCAGAAATAGTATAAAGCGAATTATATAAAGTGCCACTGTTTAGTATGATTTTGTGAGTATTTTTCATATGTTTATGCATGTCGTTTCCCGTGGTTTGTCCTATTTATGTCGTTGGTTTGATTAGTATTTATCGAATTGGACTTATTTGGTTTGTTTCGATGTTTTGTAGAAAAATGACATTTAATAGGATGAAATGGAGCTTCCAAGATCTATCCTATATTGAAGAGCATCTCGATAGGAATCCTTAGGCGTAAACGGATCGCAATTCGGAGTTCGGACGAGAGAGAACGGAGTGAAACGGCGAAGTCGCGCACGCGCACGCACGTCCGACGCTGCGCGCGAGTCCGGCGCCGCAAACCCCCAAACGCGCGTTTCGCCTCTCCCTTCCAGCACAACGGTGCTGGAAATCACCAGCGCCCTCCGCCCCAGCGCCCTCCTCCTTGCTCTCCGGCGCCCGATCGGCGCTGCCGCACCGGTAAGCGCCGCCCTCCATGCTTCCCGTCCGGCGCTGCACCGTCGTCGTGCGCTTCATCCAGCGGGAAGCAGCTGACCTTGCCCCCGGAAGCGGTGGTGTTGGCCCCGTGTGCATCGTCGGAGATCATCTCCGTGCGGCTTTAGGTAGCACCAGTAGCTCGTCTGCCCTCCGTCCGTGGCGCTTGCCGGCCTGCGCCTCGTCTCGCCCGGCCGCGTCCGCGCTGCTCCTCTCGCCCGGCTGGGTGTTGCGACTCTTGATCGAGGCACCCGCGTCCGGCGCTTCATCGCGTCGGCTGGGGTCTTGAGGCTGTTTGTCGAGAATCATCCAGCGTCCGTGACTGTAGCTGCTCCTTCCGTATTTGGGCGTGAATTCTTCTTATATAAATCTTTGAAGCATGCGCAAAAAAAACCCTAAGTTCTAATTTTATTTTTCCTCATACGTCAGTTCTCTCTCCCTACGCACGCATTTCTTTTCTTTTTCCTTTCTTTTCCTTTTCTTTTCCCTTTAATCATTTTGTGCTTGGATTAACAAGTGGATTGTACGATTTCGGATATTTGGAAGATGAATTTATCTATGAAATGGTTGTAAGTTTTCCTAATTTTAATTATGTCTATGTAATTGGGATTAGAATCATTTCTACCATGAGATAAATTATGATTTGTAGAATAATATATGTTTAATCGTTCTTATCTTGAATTGCGATTAGTGAATTGATGATTTGTGATTTTCCTATTCGTATAAATTGGTTATTTCATGATCTTCATACATGGTGTTCGAAAGAATAGTGTAGGTTGATTGTGTGCTTATATTTGATTATGAAGATATGCGAGAGCAGATTTATATTAAATATGAGTTTGACAACGAAAGTGATCGAGAGATTGGTTTGTTGTTGGGTAATTGATATATGTGGATAAGGTTTTGCTATTGTGTGCATTTGTAGTGAAATATCCTTCGTAGTTGATGGTGGGGTGGTTGAGAGATCTCCTGTCATTAAGTTCGAGTCTAGCATTAGCGTGTCGAGAGGTTAGTTAGTGTTGACCGTTTGGTGAGGCGTGGGTATTTTATGCATTGTGTGCGGGTCTTTGATTTATTAATTGTGAGGATAGATTCGAACCTAGAACACCGTCTCCAATTCCGTGTATCGTCGATTCCTATTGTTGTCCAAGTGCATCCGCTCTTATCTGCTTATTTTATTTTCACTGCTTTCGTCCTTACCGTGATAGCCCCCTTTATGTTAGGGCGTTAGTATTTCTTTTCTTTTTCGTGTTTGACATAGAACCGTAGCCTGTTAAGCCTTCCTCGAGAGATTAGACTTGGGTCGACCTTACCATTCTATAAGGACCTCGTACTATTGTGGCGTTGAAAGAACAAATTGGTCGGAACAAATTTTGGCGCCGTTCTTGGGAAGGCTTTAGGCTTTTGGTTTTGTGTTGTTTCTATTTCTTCCCGTGCTTCTTCTTTTATTTCTTTCTTTTCTTTTCTTTGTTTCTATTTTCTCCAATTGGTGCGTGTGATCTTGTTTTTGTAGATGGTGTACATTAATGCGAGTTACGGCGTCTGAATATGGACATACAAGCGCGAGGAGAAAGCTCGTCGTATTGGGCAAATTCTTCCTATGAAGAAGGGCCCAATTCGACTATTGAGGATACCCATGATGCGTGAGTATCAAGCCTATGATCCCTCTGGGCATCCTCGAGTGCTTCATATAGTCGGGACCTTTTCTTCCAACAGCGATCGATGAAGCCGACATTGGAGGAGTCATTGCGGCGTTCCTTGAGCGAGTCGTTGGAGAAGCCGCGGTGAAGCCGACATTGGAGGAGTCATTGCGAGGCGTTCCTTGAGGCGAGTCCGCGGTGAAGCCGACATTGGAAGACACATTGGCGTCTTTAAATGCAGACGAGTCGACAAAGGTTCGAGAATTTGGAAACACCTATCGGCGTTTAGAGACTCAAGTCGATCGGTTGGCGGGATAGTGGAAGAATTGGTCCACAAACAAAGTGTGGAGGAGATGCGAGACAATTGGAGCAAACCTCTTCTATCATAGTCTATGAAGATGATGAAGTTGAGGGAAAATCGGGAAAGTTGATGAAAGTGAAGAGTCGAGGATTCATCAAACGCGACTAACCATGAACAACTGATATGTTCCGATCGGTTAGAGGATGAAGAGGACATGCATTGAGGTAGCATCTATAGTTTTTCAGCATCCTAATTCTCCAAAGTATTATGCTTTTAGAGTTGAAGTTATTTACTTTTCTTTGGAGAATAGGATGTTGAGGATCATATCAATTCTGACTACGTCATCAATATATCCTCCAACCAATTCGAGCTCTCCGAAGAGATTGATCATTTGCTCTACATGGTCATGCACTGAATCGCTTTCCTTCATTGAACTTGACATTATCGATTTTGTCAAATTATGACAAGCGATTCTGTCCGACTCCTCATACGATGACATGAGATTTAGCCATATTATGGCTGCATCTTCCATCTCTTGATGCTGGAGTTACAGGGACTCGCACATGGTGACCAAAAGATGGCATTTTGCCATTCTATTTGATTTGTCCCATTTCTCATGCTCCTTGCGCTCCTCATCAGTAGATAAATCGTCTAGAGGTTTGGGACGAGGTGTAGTGAGTACAAATAAATTTTCTTCGGCTGTAAGAACAATCTTAATGTTTCGTTTCCACTCGATAAAATTTGGACGGATAGAGGATTTTGTGCGAGCATATTGATAATCGGTGTAAGAGACATATCGAAAAGTAATGTAAACACATAAGCATCGATCGCACATAATTACGTAACAATAATATAGTAACCTTTTGATAAAACAATATTAATTGAAACCTCCAATCGCCAATGAATCCCACATACAAGCCACGCGTGTGAGCGTTTACATGAACCCCTTGACCGGACTAAAATAAACCTTTTAGTCGTTTAATTTCAATCCATGTCGACTTATCCTTATGATGAATGAAATTAATGATTGGACCTTACTAGACCACATCACTATCGCAAGAAGGGACTTGGCGGGAAGTTGTACTTGAGGTGATGTCTAAGCAATGACCACAATTTTAACGTGAAAATGAATTCTTAGAATTGACATACTCACTAGGACCATACGCTTCAATCAAATTCCTTTGTTATCTCATTTTAAATCTATCTCAGAGAACTTATGAAAAATCGCATATGCAAGCCACGCATGTGGGCGATTACACATGAAACTCCCTTCTCGATAGATTAAAATGTTTTATTTAGAAATCTCATCTAACAAACTTATGACAAATAGTGCAAGCAAGCCACGCGTGTGGGCGTTTACTCCTTTGTGCGTATCACTTTGTTTAGAGATAAAAAGTGGAGGTCTTGATATTTTAATTTAAAAATTAATATGTCGGGTTACTTGCTTAGTCTTTTGTTTGAAAGGTATGTCCATGCGAGATCACGTAATCTAGCATGCTTTTCTATAGAACTCGACATGTAAAACATGCTCATGAAATTCTAAAATATGCTTGAAAAGCGATAAACCTAGCATGCTTACTATGCTCGTCCAATTATGAAAACATATAACATGTTTATCTCGTAATTAAACATACATAGCATGTACGCATAATTTAAACATCCACGACATGCTTGAGCGATAAAAATAAAATAAAATCATTCATCGCGGCCCTTCGTGGATCTGTACTTCCGCCTAATTTATTACATAAATTTGAAAGTCGAGATCTTGATACTCGAAAAAGCAGGCCTTGGCGTGCAGGCGCGGACGGATTCGTCAAAATTGGTTGGGCCAAAAATTGAAAACCGCGGATCATTGCAGCAGGCGAACCGGGTCGAAAATCTGGAACGGGTCAAAAAATTGGATGCGGGCTGAAAAGCGGGTGAGGTCGGTTGGGCGGGTCGGCCCGATGTGAAGCGGGCCGTGTGCGCTGAAGCGCGACCCGTGCGCCCGATCGCGCATCTCGCCACTGCGTGTCTCGCCGCGAAGCGATCGAGGCTCGCCGCCGATCGCCCGACCCCGCCGGCGCGTAGCATCTTGTCGCCCAGGCGTTGTCGACTCGCCGGCGCCGTCGCCCAGCCGGTGAGAAACCGCCGTTGAGGTTATCTGCGCAGAATCACACGAAGCCGCCGTGCGTTGCGAGAATCTCGCAGCGTTGAGGTTTCCGCACGAGAATCGCGCCGAGGGCGCGGCGGCGCGAGGCCTCGCGCGACAATCGCGCGCCCTCGCGTCGCCCGCCGGCGCCTACGAGATACACCTGCGCACTGCGCCTTTGTTGTCGGCGCCGCCTTGTGCGCGTGGCGTTGCCAGCGCGACAAGACCTCGCTAAGGTTTCCCGACTCAGTCTGCCGAGACCCGTCGGCCGCGCTCGGCCGCGCCCGTACGCCCGGCTGCCGAGCCATGCCGTCTGCGCATGCCCGATGCGCCTACCGAAGACTCATGCGCTCGGTGCGGGCGTCTGCGGCGTCTGTAGTCGCGCGCCGCGCCTTCAGCTGCCGATGCCGTCGAGACTTCCTCGCCCGTTGCCGCCGACCTACCGAAAGCGCCGCGCCGCTAGGCGCGTGTCTGACGCCGCGCGCCTTCGTGCCGTCGCCCGTACACCGTCCGCCGTGCGTTCGGTTTCCGGTAGTCTCCCGTCGTCTCGTTCTTCATGCTTTCATCTTCGTTCTTCTTTTACAGATAAGATTTACAGGAAAAGATCTAATCTAACCACGGATTTTCTCGTGGTGAAAAATAAAATCGGACAAAAATAAAATGAGCCACGATGAGCAGCGATTCACAATTAATTAATTGCGCGTCATAATCAAGCGTGAATTAATCCAGCGAGCGAATACGGATCGGGCTCGATACCAATTAAGGAAAACTTATTTTAACCTCTCCGAGGATCTATCTTGGATGTTTAACTCACCATACATTGATTATATGCCTAGCATGCACCTATATAATTAATTGCAACACGTAGGGTTTTCGTGTTTACTGCGAATCTGTCGGGGTAGAGCGGATCAAGACTCGTGCTTTGATCTTACGGGTCGTATCCGGTTCCCTAATCTCCAATATCGGTGAGGACAATCTATGGAGAGCGCTATGAAAATCACCCTCTTTCTTCTCTCTCAATTTTGAAAATTCTCACTATAATACTATAGTAATTCTCGAAAATATGGAATGAGCATTAGCTTGATTTTCTCTCACCTTATATTTATAATGCACTCCCAAATCTATCTAGATAGGATTTATGCATATCTAATAAATATAATAATATCCTTTAGGATAGAGAGGATCAAGTCGAGTCCCAAATGGGTGAGAGAGATGGCGAAAATCACCTTAGCTACGAGGCTGGATGGGCCGGCCAGAGGATCAAATGCAAGGAATAAAGATGGGCCTCAAATAAATTAATTATCTTATGTTCAGCCCGAACATAAATTAATTTATAAACATTCATTCATGCAACTAGAGAATAAATCTTGACTTACCCTTTATTACGAAGTTGAGTCGGGCTTGCACTTAGACTTTCTGAATCCCGTATTTAAGATATAAATCGTCCATTAATTATTCTGACTTTCATTGCTTAAAATAATTATTATCTTTAATTCCTTAAGTAGTATCACTTAACCTTATTATTGTACTTGAGATAACTCGACTGCGGGGTTTAGTACAATAAACCTTTGAGCTCCTTAAGGGGCGTCATCATCCTAGCGGATACGGTGACTTGACACGGTAACTAGCATGACATCAAGCACTACCACCACCCAAGATGCGAGAGGATCTTGGGTTATCTCATGTAACCCTACCCATAGCAAGTCAAAGTGATGGTCGGCAACTCTTTACTCACCTAATACCTTATCGAGGTTTAGATCAGCGTAAGTCTCCGAGATCTAGGTTCTTCACGGCGGTCGGATAGAAGAACTCATCTCACTGCGATCCATCAATACGTCGAGGCGTACCGGTATGAACAAACAACCAAGTCAAGTCACTTCTTATCTATACATGACTATCTGAGACAACTCGTCCTCAAGTTGTCTCGGTGTGATACTTTTATATCTCATTAAACTTAACTAATCATACGAGACTTCGCGATCTTCTACACCTTGTATGATCTAACTTATATATGAGATAAAGGGACATACATATGCAATCAAGTAAACAATTCGAGATATGAGATTGTAATAGTGGTAACGAAACATTGTATCTGACTCAAGCAAACTACTTTCGATATCAAATCAAGCAGATCTACACCCGGCGATTATGGATCTAGTTATTAGGACAAGATGGTGTTTGTCTATATACCCTTGTATATCTTTTGATGCCTACGGAAGCGATGAGTCGTTCCGACATGAAACATATTCGAGATGACCATGGTAGCATTTAGATTTTTGTATGCACCGTGACTAGGTACTTGAGTGATGTTGATGTTAATTTTGGAGCATCATACTCCGTGCGACCTTTTGTGGATCTTAAAAGCGATGATAAAAGTCTTCGTAGAGACATTTGATTAGATATGATGATAGCTCCCAGAGAGTTTTGGTTTTTAAGGTTGTGATATGTGGTGTTCGATGACGTGCTAGATTTATGCTGATGATCATATATACATATCGTACTAAGATATTTATGATCCTGACGGATGGTATAAGAAGATATTTGATTACGTAAATTTATGAAAGATAGAATGCCGTCGAGAAACAGTGAGGTAACACCCGAAAGAGATGACACTCTACCACCACCACCGTTGGCAAGAAGGGTTGAGAAACTATTTCTCAAGCAAAACCCGCCAACTTTCAACGGGACTGGGAATCCCGTGGATGCTGAACTTTGGATTCGCACATTGGAGCAAATCTTTAACTTCCTTCACTGCACCTCTCAAGAACGCTTGTCATGCGTTGCCTTCGGATATTGGCGTCGCCGACTTACGGTGGGAGGCGAGAGAAAGAATATGTCAGGGGTGGAAGATTTCTCACAGGAGGAATTTAAGGAGGAGGTGTCGAGAAGTACATTCTAAGAGTTCTGGGAAGAGGAAGGGCATGAGTTCTACAACTGCGCGAGGAAAGACCACGGTCCAGATTACGACCGTGCCTTGCGAGATGTCACGGTATGCGCCTGGTGGTCGACAAGCGAGAAAAGGATGGAAAAATTTGGGCGGGACTCGCCATGAGATCGGGGTGTCGCTAGCTGGTCACGAAATCGACTTACCGTGAGGCCCTCGATCGGGCATTGGACATCGAGGCTGCTATGCTTGGGGGCGGGATTATCGTTGTGCACCCTCGAATCACCAAGGTGATCGTGGAAGAGGAAGTGGGAAGGACCCACCAAAGTCGAGGATCGACAGGCCGGGCCGATAGGAGGCCATGGCGAGGAACAACGTTTCATGCAGGCACGAGCAGGAAATGGATGCCCATGGTACCCGCTGGCGAAACCGAAATTTGTGAGGCTTCCGTATGCCCCGGATGCCATAGGGTCACAATGGGGCATGCGCATTTACAAATGACGGATGCTTGAGTGTAGCGGAAGGGCCCTACTCGAGAGCGCCACAGGATCGCCCGAGGAAATGGCGCCCAATATGCCCAACCGAGTCCGGCCGATCCGGGCTATCAAGCTCAACCGTTCATGCAACAACCCCGATTGATGCTTCCGGCCGAATCAGCGACCATATCAACCACGGTGACAGCGACAACAACAATGGCGACGACCGCATGATGCGATCGAAAGCCCCAACAACAACAATAGTAGAAGCAACGGCAACAACAACAACATCATCAACAACGACAAGCGCCACGCAAGCGGGGCCTACGACCTCAACCAATAAAGGGAGTTCCACGGGGCCGCCAAGGAACCAAAGAAACTTGGCGGTATGGAACACTACTCGATTACTGTTATCCTCTTGTTTGATCTTGCACCTCGCATTCTTTTATGGTTGAAGCATGCGTAGAGAAATTAGGAGTATATCTAAGCGCTAAACAAATTATGAAATTTCTTCTCGATTATGAGGCATAAAACGATAACCCACATATGCTCGAACACAGAACTTGGACTAGGCTTACTTAAGGTCTTGACGAGATAACCTTCATATCATACCTATGACGGATGTGGACATAATCCTAGGAATGGATTGGTTAATCGAACATAATCGACCATCACGTGTAATGAAAGGAAAATTTCTTTCCAACATCACGGAAGAAACCTATAGACTTTCACGGGATCGGCATGGGAGGAGAGTCCCAATCATATCCGCACTTCAAACAGGGCGTTCTTGAATAAGATAGAGAACCACGTCTACCTCCTCTATCTCCAAGATGAAGAAGCGAGAATGAGAGAATGAAAGAAGGCGTCCGATCACGAAGGAGAATCGATGTATTTCGGATGAACTACAGGGATTACCGCCAAACCGACGGATCAAGTTCACGATCGACTTGAACGAGTTACGCCCGGTATCAGCCCCACGGATGGCACCAAAGCGGAGGAATTGAAGATCAGCTGCAAGAACTCTTGGAGTTAGGTTTCATTAGACCAGTGTGTCTCCAGGGAGCATCTATCCTTTGTGAAGAATAAGGATGGTACAGCGAGAATGTGCATAGACTATCGAGAGTTAAACAAGATAACTCTTAAGAATAAGTATCATTTACCCGAATTGTGATCTATTTGATCGACAAGGGAGCATGAGTCTTGTCAAAGATAGATTTGAAGTCTGGATACCATCAGCTAAGGATTAGACCAGAGGATGTACCTAAAACTGCTTTCCGTTCAAGGTATGGTCATTTTGAATTCATCGTTATGCCCTTTGGACTTACAAATGCACCAGCAGTATTTATGGATATCATGAATAGGTTATTTCACCCATATTTAGACAAGTTCGTCTTAGTATTCATAGGCGATATCTAATATACTCAAGAATAACCAAGAACACAAAGAGCACTTGAGAGCGTCTTGCAAACACTAAAGCAAGAGCAACTCTTAGCCAGTTTAGCAAGTGTGAGTTTTGGTTAGGCAGTGACATTCTTAGGTCACATCGTGTCCGTCGAGGGAATCAAAATAGACCCTCGAAGATCGTCTGATTCGAGAATGGGAATCACCAAAGAACCGAATGAAATTTGGGTTTCTTAGGACTTGTCGGCTACTATCGAAGATTTATCGAAGGATTTTCAACGATAGCCGACCCATGACCCAAGCTGTTGAGAAAGGAATCAAGTACACTTGGACCGCCGAGTGTGAGGCTAGTTTCTAGAGATTGAAGGAGTTCTTGACAACAAACACTTTGTACTTTCATGATGCGAAGCGGATAAGGGTACACAATATACGGATGCTTCAAAGAATGGACTAGGATGTGTCACGATGCGAGAAGGCAAAGTTATTGCTTATGCTTCAAGGCGATTACGCCTACATGATTTGAACTATCCTACGTGCGACACAGGAATTAGCAGTGATCGTACATGCCTTAAAGATTTGGAACACCACCTCTATGGGGTTAGATGTGAGATCTATCTTGACCATAAAAGCACGAAGTATTTCTTTGAGCGAGAAAGATCTTAATATGAGGCAACGTAGATGGTTAGAACTAGTGAAGATTACGTGTGGTATCAATTACCACCGAGGCAAGGCTAATGTTGTAGCCGATGCTTTGAATCGAAAATCCCACCCTAGTTTGGGATGTCTCCTCGGTCGTGAGGAGATCTTATAAAGGAATTCGGAGGATGAACATGAAGTCATAGACCCGTCTCGACAATAGAGGCTGTATTACAGCGTTGATTGCAATCCGGACTTAAGTCGAATCTTAGAAGCTCGGAGGAAGAGCAAGAAGCTAGAGGAAATACGAGCTAAGATCGAGGACAACAACCACAAGAATTTCAAAGCAGACAGATAACATTTTGTTGTATGGCGGGAGGTGTGTGTCCCGAGGCGAAGGGCTTAGGAGTGAGATCTTGAAGGAAGCCCATGAGACTTCTTACACCGCACACCCTGGAAGCACCAAAATGTACCAAGATCTCAAAGAGAAATTTTGGTGGGATGGAATGAAGTGAGACGTAGCTTCATTCGTAGAACGTTGTTTGACGTGCCAACAAGTGAAAGCACTCCACCAACGTCCGTATGGAACCTTACAACGGCTAGAGATACCGGAATGGAAATGGGATGATATAGCCATGGATTTTGTTATCGGGCTACCCAAATCACAAAGAGGAAATACCGCTATTTGGGTCATCATCGATCGTTTGACCAAGAGTGCGTATTTTCTACCCATTCGATAACACATGGATCAGACAGACTAGCACAGTTGTACATTAGAGAAGTCATACGTTTACATGGAGTTTCGAAGACTATCACGTCTGATAGAGATTCGAAGTTTACATCCAGATTTGGATGAGTTTACAAAAAGAATTGGGGACTCGACTACATTTCAGTACCCCGTTCCACCCACAGACGGATGGACAATCTGAGAGGACCATTCAAACGCTTGAAGACATGTTGAGAACCGTTGTCCTCGATAGGGGAGGAAGTTGGGAACAAGTGTTACCACTGGTGGAATTCGCCTACAATAACAGCTACCAAGCAACTATTGGAATGGCCCCGTATGAAGCTCTTTATGAAAAGAAATGTCGATCACCACTCTACTGGGATGAAGTGGGAGAAAGGAGAGTATTAAGACCTGACTCTGTGGGCGAGATGATTGAGATTGTGAGACAGATCCGCCAATGGATCAAGGAGGCCCAAGATCGAAAAAAGTCGTACGCCGACAAACGTCGCACAGAGCTGCATTTTGACATGGGAGACAAAGTCTTCTTGAAGATTTCTCCGTCAAAAGGAATCGTGAGATTTGGAATAAAAGGGCAGCTATGACCACGTTTCATAGGACCCTATGAAATTTTGGAAAGGATAGGGCATGTAGACTTGCATTGCCGCCAAACTTTGGGAACGTGCACAATGTGTTCCACGTTTCACAACTAAGGAAGTACATACATGACCCCAGCCATGTGATACCACCGAAAGATATTGTCCTCGATGAAAATATGATTTCGTGAGAGCGCTACGAAAATCATAGACCGATGTATCTAAAGCTAAGGAACAAAGAGATCTTGTTAGTGAAAGTTCTATGGAACACCATGGACAAGAAGAAGCAACACAGGAACTAGAATCGACTATGAAGAAATACCCATATCTTTTCAAGGTTAGCAAATTTCGGGACGAAATTTATTTTAAGGGATGGTATGTAATAACTCGAAAAATTTAAAACATTTATTAGTGATGTTTAAATCAATTATTTGTGGTGCTTAGACCTTAATTATGTTTAAGGTAACCAGCGAAGCAATTAGAATCGATTCGGAGATCGAAAACTAGAAAACAAAAACTAGTGACTAGTCTCTAGGATTAGGGTTTTGAATAGCTTTGAACATAGAATGAAAGATCGAGAATGAATCTTAACAAAAGGATTTCATTTCTAGAATCCTCTCACGAAACATGTGAGAAGCGAAGAATGAGAATTTTCGGACATCTTGCGGTCGGTCTTAAAGTACTATTCACGAGCGGAATAATTTCCAGTCCGTACTAATCATGAAAATTAATGATAACAATCAAAATCATGAAGTAATATATTATTATGAATTTAGAAATTATAAGAATCAATTTCTGAAAGAAATTCCTGAAGAACTTAATCGAACGTCGGGAAAATATACCGGAAAAACCCTAAATTTGTCCGGACGACCCGAAACTCAAACCAAGGGTTTAAATCAATAAAATATGATTTATAGGACTCAAATTAATTATGAAAGCTCAAGAATTCAATAGAATTTCGAATGAGCATAATTTAATCGACGGACGTTGTTTTTCCGCGATAACTCGGAATTGACTTATCGGATGCCATCCAAACTTCATGAAATTATTATGAACATTGAAATAAGTATTTTTAAGGCTATTTAAGATAATAAAACCTTAAGTTTCCGAGAAATTAATCGAAAGCGCGTTAAAACTTAAAGAGTTCGTATTAACATGCCAAATCGGGTAATTTGACCATTCCTTCTCCCAACTACAACCAAGACCACCCCAAATGGGTTAATGACAGCCCTTTAGGCTGCCAATACAGTAGCCATTCGTCCACTACAGCCTTCACCTTTGGGAGCCATTTTTCTCTCTTTTCAAAATTTTCTCACTTGTTCTTCAAGCTTTTGAGCTTCAATCCCCATTCAAACCATTCCAACTCTCAAATAATTATTCTAAGACCATAGAAAGGTAGTATTCATCATCCTCTTCTATCCTAATGGGTGGAATTTTGGTTTGAATTTTTTAGTTTGAAACCTAGTTTTGCTCCTCATTTTTCGTGACTTTTGAGCCACCAAATGCTCTCAAGATATGAATGAAAAATGCTTAGAATAATTTTCTAAGGCTGAAGTTTAAGTTTGGTAATTTTGGAGCATTTTAATATTTTTCAATTTATGTTTTATTTCTTTTTATATGAGATAAAGCATGCTATTGTGAATATTATTTGATATTGTTGCTTGTTGATGTATTAGGAGCATGTAGAATAAATATAGTAAATTTTAGAATATTTTTGGAATTTTCTTGTATTTGTTTAATTTTATTTGTTGAGAAATAATTGAGGTATAATGTTTAATATATGATATGAACATCATATATTAATCTTGAAATTTTAAAACACTACTCCTATTTTTAAAAATGGGCGAATTTATTTAAGTAATTTTAAGCCATTGTTTGATTTCATTTGTTGAGAAATAGTTGAGATATAGTATTTAATATATGATATGAACATCATATATTAATCTTGAAATTTTGGGACACTACTCTATTTTTATGAAAAGGCGAAACTTAATATATATATTTTAGGATTTATTTGATTTTTAATTGTTGGGAATAAAATGATATGTGATATTATAAATATTGGTTGATGTTTAAAGTTAATATTACATGTTTATTGCATATTATAAACATATGGTGAAGTGAATTGAATTTATTGAATATATATGTATATATATTATAATTATCGAAAATATACATGTAGTAAGAAGCATGTGTTTTAATTTTAATGTATGATATGTGATGATATTTCATGCTTAGTATATTATATAAGCATGATATAAATTTTGTGGAATTTATTGAACACCAATGCTCATTAAATCATGAATACCGAAAACTATATGCTAAATTAACCCATGGTTTAAAATTTTATATGATGATATTGAATTGGAAATTAAATTCTATAGTATGATAGGAATATATCATGATTTTATTGAAATTTATTGGATACATATGCTAATTATTGCTAATTATCGAAAACATAGCAAAATGGTTAAGTATGTGTTTAATTTTAGAAGTAATGATGCTATGATAGTTAATTTATAAGCTTGGTATGAATGGTTTTGATTGTGATGAATGAATGGAACACTTATGCACACATACACAATGATTGTGTAGTATGTTAGAAATTAGGGTTTCCTAACGTTTTCGTATAGTTTATGTTGTGTATGATATTGTATAGTGTTGAATGGTTATGTTTATATTGTACCGACAAACAAAACCCCACGTAAACAACATAATACTATATGTACGAGAATCCAAAAGAAATCGACCAATTTCGATAACTTAAGAATGAGTTAACGAGAATCGAAGTTAGACATAAATTAGGGTTTGCTATTATTAAAAGGATTCTCAAACGTGAGTTCCTAAGTTAGAAAAACCCAAAAGCCGAGCTACAACGTTGATACTCAATAACGACAACCCAATACGACGTTAGATTGAACGATTATACAACTTATACAATTTCCAACGAGTTAAGAGAAACAAACAATGTCGTAAAGTATAAACAAAGATTCGAACATAAGATGTCGATCCTTATGTCCCAAAGTTCGAGTTAATATCCTCGAAGAATTTCATCTATTCCTAAGTACTTACTTACATGATAGCATGTACTCACTTGAATCATAAGTCAAGACTCCTCTTTTATTTGTCGTGCTAATATGACAAGTCGTCAAGCATAACTTAATAGGACGTAACTACAATTGTTAAGTTTAGTTAGTGGCTTGAGAATATCCTAATTTACCAATCATAATTTGATTACCGACAATCTATAACGTAATAACGTTTAGAATAACACTAAGGTTATGAGTCGAGGATAGACTCGGAGTATTTGAATCATAAGTTGAAGTTCAACTATGAACAATGAAGTTATATGGTTTGGGAATTGGGAATGTAAGATAATAGAAATTATCTTAAAACAATCACATGAAATCATAAAGAAACCATAACTGGGAACCTGAAGTCGTAATTTATAAACGACCTTCGATCGATAGAAAGAATCTAAGAGCGGCTATTTTCTTATGAAGGGTTTGAGCGTACGTAGTCGGCAAGGAAGGACAATCACACCTTCTCGTTTAGAACCACTAGCTTTGGATTAGCAGGTGGGCTCTCTTGAAACAAAAATGATATGTATATCTATTTCAAAGCATGATTTACAAAAGTTTTATGAAATATTATTACATAAACTATTATTGACTGCCAAATGTTTATGTTTTGTTGTTATCTATCGAGATTGGTATATCGATATGGTATGTGAATGTGTTGGTCCATAGCGTTAAAAAAGTACCGATCGGATCCGACTTAGTTAAGGACTAACTCGGATTATGTACACGTGTGACTGTGTGTTAAGGTTAGCTACCTCAACCGGTCATGACGACTATGTGTAGGTGGCCACCTCCATAGTGAATGAATGATCAGATATGGAAACAACGTGAATGAAATAGTCAGGCCTGACCCTTTTGAGAAATGATAAAATGCTTGATAGGCATGAGTCTTTCAACTAAAATCCTCATGTGCTATTGTGGGCTGTTCAATAACTTTTAATAAAGAAAATGTTTTCGGCAATGAGTCCATTGAGTACTTTTGTACTTAGCCCTGCATATCGTTTTTGATGTGCAGGTTGAGCAAGGATCGATGATGGGTGCGAGGTGGTGTAGAGTAATAGTTATTTTGTTGCTTATTAGAAAGGATTTCTAGAACCTTGGGCATGCATAGTCATATGCATGTCCACACGTTTATTGCTGCCTAACTCTGATATTATTTTGATGTTTTTATTATAACTGCTTTCATACCATATTGAACTTGAGGTCGTACCTCGTTCCTTGAATTGTGCCCTGATTGGGTTATATTTGAACCTTGAACCTTTTGACGAGTCCTTCTGTGACTCGAGTTGGTATTGAATAGCTTAACCCTTTTTAGTCTATGCGTTATCGAGTAGTTAAATGGTTAATTGCATCGATTAGTTTTATTTATATCCGCTGCTTTATCATACCAGTGACGATCCACATGATCCGTACTTCCTTGGGAAGTCGGGTCGTCACATAATTAGTCTATAAATTCATAATCTCAAAAATTATAAAAAATAATTCCTTTATCATTAGATATAAATAAAATAAATTTATTTAAGCCATTTAATAGCTTAAACATTATTTCATTTCATTTTATAATTAAATCTCACATAAATAATAATTAATGCATTTCTTTAGAACATTTTCTATTTAATGAAATTTTTCATCCAAACATCTGATATTAACCAAATATTTCCTATTTTATCAAAATAAAACTTATTTCTAAATTATCTCTACTTATCTAAATTTTATTCATTCGATTAGTAATTAATCGAATTTCTATCGTTTACTAATTTATTATGCACTTCTTTATAAATTTTAGGGTTGAAATGCCTTTAGGCCCCTAATTAGTACTTAATTAGGCTCTAATTAAGACTAAGAGATTTTCGGGTTGCTACATCACCTTTTGAACATTGTTCCAAAATCTATTAATTCTTTTTGTGTTATCAAAGAAACTTGTTGCTAAAGGTGACCACTTTAGTTAATTCACCCTAACGAGAGAGTTGGAGTGCGAGCAAAACTCCTACTTGTTTATTTGATATTTTCACAATCTCGATTTGTTTCACATTAACTTTGAATATGTATTCACCAAATTTGGGGAAAAGACAGAAGGGGTTTGATGGATTGGACAAAGAGTGAAGTGCATGAGTTATTTTCTATTCTTATTAGTATAGACTTTGCTTGAGGACAAGCAAATGGATAAGTGTAGGGGAGTTGTTTAATATGATTTTGTGCTTATTCTTCATATCTTTGTGCATGTTGTTTCACATGGTTTGCTCTATTTATGCCATCGTTTTCATTACTATTTATCGATTCGGACTTATTTGGTTTGTTTTGATATTTTGTATGCTTGACATCAATTAGGTAAAATATATTTGCGAAGTTAAAGTATATTGAAGAGCGTCTCAACAAGAGTCCGTAGGTGCAAAGGATATTAATTCGGAGTTGAGCGAGGAAAAGCAGGCGAATCGTCAAAGTCGTGCACATGCACCCTGTCGCACGCCTCATCCCCCTCGATAGCGCCCGTTGCGCTCCACCCGGCGCTTCGACCAAGCACCCGCGCTAGCGCCCGCGCCGCCGGCGTTCGCGCGCCCGCCAGCCGCTGCCTCCAGCGCCCCGTAGTGCGGAGCGCGCGCCACGCCCGCTCCGGCTTCGCGCGCTGCCGCCGGCGCCCGCTCCAGCTTCCACGCAGCGCGCCGCGCCTGCCTCATCCGGCGCTGGCCATCCAACGCTCGCTCACCCTTCATCCGGCGCCCTACCCACGCGTCCGCTCGCCCAACACCAGGCGCCCAGCCCGTGCACCCGCTCGCCCAGCCCGTGCGCCCGCTCTCCCAGCACTCAACTTCACCGCGCGCTGCGTTTGCCAGGCTCGGCGATCTTGACCAGCATCCATTGCCCGCTCACGTTGCTCCACCTTGTTGTTGTGGTTGTGGTTGAGAAGATTGAGTCTGCATTTGTGAAAAGGAAGCATCCAGACTATGTAGCAGAGGTGGTTGAGGAAATTGATACTGGAATTGTTAATGATATCCAGTAATAGCTTTCATTGGTTGCATTGGCCTGGAAGATTTTGGCCATTCACCACGTCCGGAGAATTTTGGTCGATAAGGACAAGTGGACGAGAAATGATAAAACTGTCCACAAGTATAACAATTGTTGCTTCCAAATCTACAGACACCTGAATGTACTCGATTGCATTGTGGACGGGTTGGTGGTCTCGTCGGGTTCTGAGAAGGTTGGAATTGTCGTGGAAATGGTGGCCGAAATGATCTCAGTGGAGTCGGTCCTTGCTTCAGAAACGGTTTCTTATTTGGAAATCCTTTACTTTCCCACTTTCATTTGCCTTTAAACTTCTGCTCTGCTTGAGAAAATTTTGGTGGAATCAAACTCTGGGATAAACCGAGGTTAGCTTCCAAAGTAGTTTTCTCAGTTTGCATCTCCATTTCCATGTCTAATGCCCGGTTCAGAGTTTCAGCATACGACATCGGTGGTTGAGCACTAATATAAGCTGTAATTTCGGTGCAATCCAAAGCGAACATGTCGACCATCTTCTTGCCATTTCCACCTTTAAGGTGCATATCGAGACAAAGTACAAAATTCTCGATCATATTCCGCTACACTCCTATTCCCTTGCTTCAAGTTCATAAATTCCATTTCTTTTTTGCTTCTGATAACTTCGTGGGATAAACTTTGTGTATAACTCTTCCTTGAATTGTTCCCAAGTGAAATTGGCTAACTGTTCAGGAGCAAGAGTCTTTTGTCGCGCTTCCCACCAGAAGTCTGTTGGTCCTTTCAGCAAGAAGGATATGCATAATAGACATTCTTGGTCGCTGCATTCCAGAAATTTGAATATCCTTTCTATTACTCGCACCCACTCTTCAGCCTCAGCAGGACTACCACCCAGTAAAGTTTGGTGGGTTTTGCCGGAGAAAGAGTTCAGCTATTTTTCGATTGGGTTGAGGAGATGTAGCATCAGGTATATTTTGAGGAGTTGTTTCACTCCCTTGACCTTCAGAGATTGGGGTTCTTCTTTGGAGCGGCATACTGGATTCAAAAGAAGAATATAATATTTGCAATAATTGGTTGAACATCGATGCAAAGGAATAAAGGTTCATTTTACAATTAAATTCATGTGTAGGAAAATTTAGCATAGAAATCATTCAATCACAACAAGAGCAAGCAATAATGTAGAATAATTCATAGTTTATATCAAAGAAAATTGCCTCCCCGATGACTTTTACAAAAGATAAAATTGGCCTCAATGATACTTGGGGCTGATAGTGCTGCTTCCCTGACTATTTTATAGCACACATAACTTTTATATACACCATGCTTCACATTTCTACTTACACTTATCACTATATGTACATATCACCTTACTATTCTCTTACTATCTTACCTAACTAACTACTATCTAGTCTTAATAACTAAAATCTTAACTCGCATCGGTATCATCATCGACTTCTTATGTTCTTGGTGTCTACGGTTGGGTTCCTCGATGCGAAGCGGCCGATGGATGGCGGGCGGGCTCTCCGGGAGTGACGAGGATGGATCGATGCGGTGGCATCTCATTGATGGGTAAAGGCTGCAAATTCGAGATACCAGTGGCCGACACTCGGACTCGATGTTTGTATTAGCGGAGGTGGTGATGAAGGACTTAAGGCAAAAGGCTGACCATACAATTCTAGTTTAATGGAAGTCGGTTCGATTCTATACGATGTTCATAATCAAAAGGATAGTTTGAAACAATGACCGCATCCAAATCAGGACTATGCTCATTGGGTTCATCGGTATCAGGTTCATTCCTACTCTTCTCTTGAGCTAGGATATCAGCTAGAATTTGATGGACTACAAGGATAAAATGATCTAAAGAAGGATATTGACCAGGAGGATTCCCAGTCAAACTAAACTATTCTTTAATGAGATCAATGAAACCAACAAGGTTACCAGTGACTCTGGCTTCCATGCCAGGATGTAAAAAATTCAAGGCAGACACAGAAGCCCATCCACGCCAATTAGGAGGTAAAGCTTGCACTAACTAGAGTAACCCGTCTAGCTCAGTAACACTGTGCTTCCTTACCAATGCCCATACCTACAGTTACTAATTGAGTAAGCGGACCATATTCTGATGCTCACCCATTCTAAACGAATAGAATCTATCCGTCCTTCCTATAGCAGTCAATCTAACAGTTTTTGTCTTCCTTGGAGTGGTTCTTGTTCGTGCCATCCTATAATAAAATATAACTTAAATACTAACCAAAGGCATATATATATATATATATATATATATATATATTGCTATCCACTTTCTGTACCCAAACTTCTTACTTTTTCTTACAACACATTTGTCTTTCATCAAACCTTTTCAAACATATCACATCACATAAATTCACATCATGCTCATCAAACTTTTTCCAATACATGCATATTTAATGCTTCTTATAACAAATCATAACATATCTTACCTGGTTGAGCTGAAGAGATGGATTTGGAAAGCTGAGATACTATCAATTTCTTTCTATTTTAAGACTCAAGGTTTGCAAGAAAAGGTTAGGATCAAGAAAGAAAGATTCACAGGTCTAGAGCGAACAACTGCTCTGATACTATTCTGTCACAACCCGACTACTTAATTAAATGATTAACTAAGTAATCAGGCTATGACTGGGTTATGAGACGAGCATAATAAATTCAAATTTTACAATGACTTTCGCTATAAACGAGTTTAACTATTTAATCGATAACTAGCAGAAATCCAAGCCGACATTTAAAGTTTACATAATACAACTTTAACATACAATAGAGTATCTTGTAGACCAACAACAAAATCATATGAGTTTGACAACGGAAGGGTAGGCGAATGTCATGTATGAAGACATGACATTCTGTGGCAAGTATATGCGGCAAAATAACCCTAGCTCAACTTCCTACTCCATCGCCATCTCAAGCTCAACTGCGCATATTCGAAACCAAATGCGGGCGTGAGTACTAACAAGTACTCGGTGGTTATCGCCAACAATTTAAACTTTATTGACTTACCGAACTCTATCAGCGCAAAGGTTAAGATAAATAATACCTCAATCAATTTTCATTGATGAGGTGAAACAATGCAATCTCATGTGATAATATGCTATCTCGATATTATTTTCTGTGTTGGCCCGAAGGTTACCAATCACGATCACGCCTATCTACGTTCTTGATAATGAGTAGTAGGCCTCTTCTCAATACGACCGGTCTACACAACTATAAACTTCACGGTCATTAACAAAATTCTTTCCTAGATAGGTAACATGATCTTATGCTAAACAAATAACAAGATATTATGCTCAACAAGTACATGATCTTATTTTCAACATATAGAAAGTCGATATTTCACAATAATATGCAAGATATAGATGAAATATTCAATATTATGCACACGTTAATGAAAATAAAACCCACAGGCATCGTCACTCTATGAGTTCCTCCTTCTCATCCTTGAGTTCCGCGCCTTACTCGATCCTTGTAAATAAAATAATTATCTAACTTAGCAACATTCTTATTCACTTGAACATATTACATCTTATTTTTAGTTTTACTAATTTCTAAGATTTAAGTTAGGCTATTGCATCCCTTGATAATTTATGTCCTTAGTAAATTTTAATTTTAGTAAGTTACATAACATGCCATAATCAAAATAATTTAAGTAACTTATACTTAGTTTCATTAATGCATAACATTTTGAACCTTAAGACAATGAAGTGAATAAATCTCACCTATACACTTATCAAAAGTTTACTAATTTAATTCTCAAAACATCTTATTATTATACCAATTCTAAAAAATTTGTGAGTAAGTTTTATAAAATGAATCGCCATTTCATTCCCAATTCAACCAAACTCATCCAAAGTCTCCCAAATCATCACCATATGCCTAAATATACACTTAACAACTCAAAACAAGTTTAAACTCATCCATCTACACCATACTTTTACTATGCCCTTCAACCACATTATTATGTAAATAAATGAATTTATCAATCTACAATCCATTTAGTTTCAATCAACTCATATATATGCTTATCCATCATCAATGATCACCAATCCATAATCAATTTAAATCTTAATCAAACTCATCATATAATTCTAGCAACTTAACATAAACTTTAATATTTCAACTTTCAATATATAAGTCCATAAAATTTCATAAATTCAACTTAAGCATTATTTATATCATAGATCTCAAAAATCATATCAAATACATCAAATAAAATCAAGAACTGAAAGATCATCCAACCTTATTATTTTCAAAAATTTGAGAATATGCATGCATTCAATTTATTCCAATTTCTTCCACTAAATCATCTTTATTTCCACTTAATTACACATATCTAAACTCAATTTAATCAAATCATAACAAATAATTAACATGAAAAATGAGGGTTTATACATGCTTACTTGATTTCACCAACTTCATGAATTTCAAGAATTTAAACCATAGATTATGATATTTAAGTATCATAAGCATAAAGAAATCAATAAACATAACAAAAATTAAACAATTCAACCTTAATATAAAACTTGAAATTTTTGAAATTTATAGCATGTGAGAACATTATGTTCTTCAAATTTAACCACAAAAACTTGGATTAAATAAGGTATTTACCTTCTTTGGAGTGATTTCCACTTAATTATACACTTAAATTTTGGATTAAAAGTGAAGAAAAATTTGTGTGTGTGTAGTGTGTGTGTGTTCCAAAATGAAGGAGAAATGGAGCTTGAAGAAGATCCAAATGAATATTATTCTAGAAGATGCATATATATATATATATATATATATATATATATATATATATATATATATAGCTTTATTTATTTATTTATTCATTTTCTTTTTATTACAATTTTCTAAAATTGTATATGTATTTTCTAAAATTACTAATGTTGAACATTAATATTCTTTAATAGTAAAAACTTAATTTTCTCATTAATATAAAGATCCAAAATAATTAAATCCATTATTGGAATACAAATCATATAAATATAGATTTAATTCTTTCATATACAAATAATCAAATAATTATTCTATTTATTCATAAAATTCAAAATTATAGAAAATAATTTCCTTATCACTAGATATTAATAAAATAAAATTATTTAAGCCATTTAGTAGCTTAAACATTATTCCATTTCATTTTATAAATAAATCTCATATAAAAATAATTAATTCATTTCTTTAGAACATTTTACATTTAATGAAAATTTTAATCCAAACATACAATACTAACCATATATCTCCTATTTTATCATAATAAAACTTTTTCTAAATAATATCTACTTCTTCTAAATTCTATTCATTCGATTAGCAATTAATCAATTTCTATCATTTCTAATTTATTATATACTTTATAAGTTTTTAGGGATGTAATGTCTTTAAACCCCTAATTAGTACTTAATTAGGCTCTAATTAAGACTAAAAGATTTTCGAGTTACTATAAAGTTGGATGTAATTGGAGAAAGACGTGAAATTTTAAGATTTTAACGTCGTTATTTTCATTCAAGTACATCTCTGTTGGATTTGTATACTGAAAACAGAATGATTGAGCTTGTATACAATGTTTCTGGTTACCACTATTACAATCTCCTATCTGAATTGTTTACTTGATTTCATATGTTTGTCACATTATCTCATATAAAAGTTAGATCATACAGTGTGTAGAAGATCACATAAGTCTGTATGATTGGTTAAGCTTATTGAGATATAAAAAGGATCACAGCTGAAAAAACTTGAGGACAAGTTGTTGGTATAGGCTGCAGTATAGATGTCACAGCCGCTCTAATCCAAAGGAAAGATTAGAGAGAACTGGAGCTTGGAATAGTGATTACCAAACAATTGATAAGAATAATCGAAGATTTCAAAATAACATTTATCGAACTTCGATAATCAAACCTTATTTACAAGGTAAAAGCAATTCAAACCTTATTTACAAGGCATAAGTCATATCTGATAAAGGCTACAAGTTCCTTTATGATGGGTTGATAATTGAGACAGATCTGTTGTCATCAACAACATACAAAATATTCGAATATGCGTGAGCATGTGAATGCATATGACGATATGCACCCAAGGGTATTTTCTTTCAAAACATATATAAACACCAAAAGACCTCTGACTACCCAACATCTTCGCTCCATCACATCATCAAGCTCAATCTGCACATTTAAAAACAAATATACAGGGCTGAGTACAAATAATGCACTCAGTGGCTCATGCCAAAATAATTTATCAAGTTTGAATTACTCTGCCCCATCACAGTAACACACGAGGTTTTAATTTGAAATACTCGTGCTTACTAAATATTTTCTGTCATTTTCAATAAATATCGTTTGGCCAAGCATTTTCCACGTATGTATGATCCACATCCACCACAACAATCATTCACAACAATTCCTGCGCTAGAGTGAGGCCTCTCTCAGACGCCGTGACCGCCGAGCACCCTTTTCAAAGACACGATACAAATAATCGGTGCACAAAATCTCGGTCATCTCGGCACGGGATACGAATTCTCCATCATCCTTGGGGGTACTTCCAAGAATACGAATTCAAGCATGTCATAAGTGGGAGCTACCCAACGTTATGCATCAATAATCATGGATTGGATACATACATAAAACATAAATACTTTGGGCAGGTAATTAAATAAATCAGTTCATAAATATTTGTTTGCAATAAAGCATCATAAATAAATCATTTGGTAAATTCTACCAGTTTGAGTATAATAAAGCCCACCTTGACTTTTAAACTTCGAATTTCGGTATGCGTGTTCTTCTCCTCGTTGCGCGTGAGTTTCACGTCCCACCTTTACGCAAAAATTTATGTTTAGCACGTTGGCACGCTTTTCGAGATTTTCAAAGTTCGTTCAACTTCGATAAATAAAATAATTCGAAGTTCTAATAAACTCTATACGTAGAAATGACGTATTTCAACAAAAATAATTCTCGTATATCGAGGGAGACGTAATATGATCTACAGTCTCATTTTAACCTTTTAGGTTAAATAATTAACGCATAATAACGTTATTCGATAAAATGATTTCAATTATGAAATCTTTTCTCACAATTGAGATACTAAGATAAAAGTAATACGTTTTTCACGTATTAGGGTATTTAACGAACGTATTTCGTACGTTAATTTCGAAAGTCAACCATTTTGACTTTTCATTATAAATTCTTAATAAAACATATTTTAATGAATAAAATAAATATAAATCGATTTTCAATCGATTTCTTTTCATAAAGCTTTAATCCTCGATTTTTCACGCAAATCGATAAACTTGATTAATATTTTCTTTCAATATTAATCTTTTAATACATTAAGCATTATTTATGCTTTTAACCTTATTTAATATAACGTTTCATCGTAACCATAATATTCTATGTTTAATAAATCTCGAAAATTCAATTATGTCTAATATAATTTTTAGACATATAATAAATTATTATTCATGATTAAAAAGGAATTAAAATTCCGTATTTAACACATATAGCTCACGGCTATATCACAAAATTTTAACCTTGTTCCAAAAATTCTCTAAATTCATATAGTGTATTATTTTACACTATGATCATTAATATGTATTAATATCACTATAGAAAATTTGGAACACACCTATATATATACTATAGCGCTCGATTTTATCAAAATAATATCAATAATTTTCCAAAAATTCCAATAATTATACACAAGCCTCAAATATTAATATGTGACATAATTAAAACCTATAGTTTGATAAAATCAAACCATACACCAAGAAACCATCAAAGTAGCTCACGGCTACTATAGTACAATAAATACCAAACAATTTTTATAAAATCCTATAAAATTACACTATGCTCATATGCTATCATATAGCACTAATACATCATAATATTATGCAATAACGTTATACAAACCAAAATTCTTATGCCTTAGTTTTCGGCCCTAGGGATTAAAAATTTGTACATAGGTCCAAAAATTCTAATAAATTCCTACATCAACTAATTAATACCCTAGATCAATAATATGCTATTATATCAAGCATATAAAAATTATACACCAAGGCATAACCTTAGCTTATTCTCGGCCATGTTCAAAAATTACACCAATGGTTTTCAAAAATTTCTAGATTAATACCATGCACTACTACAACACTATAGATCAACAACCCAACATCAAAAACATCCTAGCAAAAATCGAGCATCACTAGAATAAATTAAATAAGTTGCTAAGCTTAGTAAATAAATAATCTATGCACATATTAACATATGTAACATAAATTCTAGACTTATAACATGCTAACATGATTTATTGCATAATTAATACATGCTAAAAATAATAATTTAAGCAGAGGATTATTGAAAAGATAGGTTTTATCGAAGCTTGTTCGATATCTAACCTCGTTAACGGTTTGGATTTGTTGTGAAAGGATTTAATGTCAAGCTTTGGTGAAGAAGAGATGAAGAACACCAAGGGTTTTCTTTTGGTTGTTCACGGCGGTGTGTTTAAGAAGAAAGAAAATGTAAAGTGTTTGGTTCAAGACTTACTATCTAATATATATCAAATGAATTATTTCACACACAATTCCCTCGGCTATACACTCACACAATGCAAGACAATATAATTTTTGAGAGTCAACATGTGTATGTCATCAATAAAAAATATCTCTTACATGAAGTTAATACATGGCATAAATTTTTTTTTTTTTTTTTTTTTTTGAACAAAACAAATATTTTTGACCCTTAAAAAGCTACTGCCGTCGACACTACATAAGGAAGAGAAGAAATTCAGATTTTTCATTGCTTTGCATGTATAAATATACTACACTCTATCCCAAAAATAATTGTAATCATGTAAAAGAGAAAATTAAGCTTCCAACCTCAATTTAGAGTCAAACATTACGGCTAAGTCACAAGACAATTTCATCCCACTTGTTTTATCACTTAAAAACCTTGGTAAGCGTGTAATAAAATCCTACTTATTTCATTAATTTGAAGATCACATAACAATTTGTTCATTGAAGCCTTATACAATATTATACACGGCACTTTCATATTAAGCGCCCAACATTTTAAATCTTCTTGTTATGTAGATATATATATATATATATATATAATATGTCCTAGAAGATAAATTATATCATAGGAAAAATTATTGGAATCAATCCATAGGTAGAAAAGCCTAATTCTCGATTTAGGGTTTTCGAGAATCTTAAATAATCAAAAATATTATTCTAAAATTTTCTAGCATTAATTCAATGCTAAATAATATTCTAATAACATATAATAATCATAGGAATTTAAATATCATAATTCCTTGATCGTTAGACTTGATTCTCAAGTCATCACAAAACGTTAACGTTTGAAACGTCTCAAAACGTTAATTATCGACTCATCTCAAAATGGTCGTAATAAAGTCGTAATCACTTTATTAAATTATTCCAATAATAATGGAATTAAATTCTAAGCTTAAAAACTTAGAAAATATCATGAGCATTTAATCATCGATACGTAATCGACGTAGAAATAGTACTGTTGAAATACATTACATATTCGTATTTCTCAATTCACATTCATTTGTGAATAAAACATAGGAATTTATTATTCCAACAATAATCGAAATCATTATTCGATATATTAAATAATCAAATTATTATAATAATATTCTAATTTACGAAATTAATATCGTAATTAGGCGTTTAAATAATCGGGGTATTACATTCCACCCCCTTAAAGAAATTTCATCCCAAAATTTACATACCTCAGAAAAGATCGGGGTATTTTTCTTTCATCGCATCCTCAAGCTCCCACGTGGCTTCCTCTTGTCCATGATGTTTCCACAACACTTTGACTAGTGGAATCGACTTATTTCTCAATTGCTGAACCTTGTGGTCTAGAATGGCCGTAGGTTCTTCATTATAGCTCATATCTGGATTGAAGATCACGTCGTCTTGATGGATTACATGCTTCGGGTCGTACACGTACTTTCGGAGTTGTGATATGTGGAAAACATTATGTACGTTTCCCAGGCTTGGCGGAAGAGCCAATCTATAGGCGATTGGGCCTACTCTTTCTAGGATTTCATAAGGTCCGATAAAGCGGGTCTTAATTTTCCTTTACTCCAAACCTTATAATCCCTTTAGATGGAGAGACCTTCAAAAAGACTTTATCTCCATTTTCAAAATGTAGCTCAGATCTTCGCGTATCAGCGTAAGACTTCTGTCTATCTTGAGCTTCTTTTATTCTTTGCCTAATTTGGCGAACGATCTCAATCATTTCACTTAAAGCGTCAGGCCCTAAAATTCTCCTCTCACCCACTTCATCCCAGTAAAGCGGTGATCGGCATTTTCTTCCATATAAGGCTTCATACGGGGCCATATCGATCGTCGCTTGATAACTATTGTTGTAGGCAAATTCGATGAGAGGTAAAACCTCTTCCCATTTTGTACGTCGATCCAACACTACAGTTCTCAACATATCTTCGAGTGTTTGGATCGTCCTTTCCGATTGTCCATCGGTCTGAGGGTGAAAAGTTGTGCTGAAATTTAACTTCG
The DNA here is from genome assembly GCA_036937905.1 of Salvia rosmarinus. Classification (NCBI taxonomy): domain Eukaryota; kingdom Viridiplantae; phylum Streptophyta; class Magnoliopsida; order Lamiales; family Lamiaceae; genus Salvia; species Salvia rosmarinus. The sequence continues at coordinate 42,270,688 of CM072816.1, read as the reverse complement.
TGCCCAATTCTTTTTGTAAGCCAGTCCAGAATCTTGAAGTAAACTTTGAATCTCTATCAGATGTGATAGTTTTCGGTACTCCACGTAGGCGTACAATTTCTTTTACGTACAGTTGGGCTAGCTTATCAGACCCGTGGGTAATCTGAATTGGCAGAAAGTGTGGACATTTGGTAAGTCTGTCCACTACTACCCATATAGCAGTGTTCCCTCTCTTAGACTTTGTTAAACCCGTAACAAAATCCATAGCTATATCTTCCCATTTCCACTCGGGTATCCCCAAAGGCTGTAGTTTTCCGTAAGGATGTTGGTGTAATGCTTTTACTTGTTGACAACAAGACAACGCTCTACAAAAGAGGCTATGTCTCTTTTCATACCTTCCCACCAGAACTTTTTCTTCAAGTCTTGGTACATATTTGTACTGCCTGGATGGGCTGTATAAGGTGTGTCATGAGCTTCACTCATGATTTCATTCCGAAGATTGTTGTTGTCTGGGATACACAACCTTCCTTCAAATAATAAAGCATTATTTGGTGCTTTTTGAAAAATTTTCAGTCCCTCCGTCCTTACTTTGGCTCTTGTTTTTTCCAACCTTTCCTCCATCCTTTGTCCTTCAAGGATTCTTTTCCTTAAGTCAGACGTCAATGTGAGTGTAGCAATACAACTCGTGATCGTCTCGGTTGTTCAACCAATTCAATATTCATCCTTTCAAACTCTTCAACGAGTTTTCTTCATTTGTGAAGAGACATCCCAATTTGTTTTGACTTCACGACTCAAGGCATCGGCTACAACATTTGCCTTGCCGGGTGATAGTTTATACCACGATCGTAGTCTTTTACCGATTCGAGCCATCTCTTTGTCTCATGTTCAGATCTCTACGCTCGAAAAAGTTTTCAAACTTTTATGATCGGTAAAGATTTCACATCTTACTCCGTATAAATGACGCTCCATATCTTTAAAGCATGTACTCTGCCGCTAGTTCCGCATCATGTGTTGGGTAATTCAATTCATGCGGTCTCGGTTGTCGAGATGCATAGGCTATCACTTTTCCATTTTGCATTAACACACACCCTAATCCATTTTGGAAGCATTTGATAGACCACGTACTCTTGATGCGCTCTGGGCGCTAGCACAGGCGTGAGTTAACTTTCCTTGAGCGTCTGGAAATTCGCCTCACACTCATCAGTCCAAGTGAATTTAATTCCTTTTCTGAGTAGTTGGGTTATTGGTCTCGCTATCTTTGAGAATCCTTCAATGAATCTCCGATAGTAACCCGCAAATCCCAAGAAACTTCTAATTTCATTTGTGTCTTTGGCGATTTCCATTCTTGGACCGCTTCTACCTTGGCGGATCAACTTTAATCCCTTCTACCGACACAATGTGTCCAAGGAACATTACTTCCTTTAGCAAAATTCACATTTGCTAAACTTAGCAAAAGTTGTTCATCTCTCAATGTTTGCAAAGATCGTCCCGAGGTGTTCCTTGTGTTCTTCTTCGTTCTTGAATAGATAAGAATGTCGTCTATGAACACTAAGACAAATTTGTCTAAAATGGGTGGAACACCCTATTCATGAGATCCATGAATACCGCTTGGCGCATTGGTCAATCCGAAGGCACAACTATAAATTCATAGTGGCCGATCTCGCTCGAAAGCGTCTTTGATACAACTTCAGCCGCACTTTAAGTTGGTGATAGCGACTTGAGGTCGATTTTCGAGAACACGCTAGCTCCTCTTAGTCGATCAAACAAGTCATCTATCCTGGAAGTGGATACTTGTTTTGAGCGCCATTTTGTTCAGCCTCGGTAATCTATACACATCCTCAAGGAACCATCCTTTTCTTTACAAATAACATGGTGCTCCACAAGGTGAAACACTAGGTCCGATAAAACCTAGGTCTAATGACTCTTGAATTTGAATTTTCAACTCTTCCAGTTCTTTCGGAGCCATTCGGTACGGTGCCTTTGACACTGGAGCCGATCCGGGTTCCAAGTCAATGGTAAACTCCAGTTGTCTATCAGGAGGCAATCTTGGTAGATTTTCAGGAAAAACATCTGAAAATTCTCGTACAATCTCTACATCTTCAACTTTTATCGTGGTTCGATCTTCTCCGTTCAAATAAACAAGAAATGCATGGCATCCTTTCTTCTTTATCATACTTCTAGCCTTCAATGCTGATATTATTGGGATCTTCCTTCCCATGTTGATTCCGTAAAAGCTTGTAGCTTCTTTTCCAGGAAAATGGAATGAAATTTTCCTTTCTTTACACAGGATCGTAGCATGATTTTCAGCCAACCAGTCCATTCCCAAAATTATATCTACATCACCCATGGGTATTATGTTTAAGTTATTTGTCAGAACCTTAAGTGATCCTAAGTTCAACTCTAGGTTCGAGCAAATATGTGTAACGGTCATAATCCCTCCTATAGGTTAAGAGATGTTCATATCCAGGTTTGCTTTCTCAGATCTAAGTTCCAATAGATCTACACATGTTCTTGCTACAAAATAATGTGATGCCCCCGTATCGAACAAAAGTATAACAGGTACGTTGAGAAGTGTTCCCATACCTGCCAGGTTTCCTTGGTTTTGTTCATTTTGCCTCCGGTGCAGAGCATATGCTCTGGCTTGAGCCGACTGAGGCTGACGGGGTGCCTGTCTTTGTTGATTCTGCTGTGGCTGCTGCTGTTGGCGTTCTTTCTTGATTACGCCCGCGGTGGTTGTTGTCGCTGTTTGTTGAAATTTCTTTGTTGTGGTTGAGGTGAAACCGGATAGCCACGAGGGTTGGGCGTTCGGGCTGATTTGGCCTTCCCACCGCCCCGCTGTATCCCCCGGCAACTATTTACGTAATGACCCTTCATTCCGCACTTAAAGCAATTTACCAAATGACAAACTCCTTTGTGAAACTTCTGGCACTTTGGGCAAGGAGTTGTCCTTGCTTGCTCTTGTGGTCCTCCCGTCTGAGGGAAAAAGACTGGTTTCTTCCATCCCTGTCCTTGCGGTACTGTGTTCCCTTGCCACGGCCGCTTGTTATTAGTATTTTCAAAAGTTCCTCGGTTGTTATTTCCAGAATTTCCTTCCCATTTTCTCTTCCCTTTGTCCCCTGTATTCAACGACTGTGTTTGAACTGACTTCTCTTCTGGCATAGCTGCCTCGTTGTCCAAAGCTCATCCGAGAGATTCGGTGTAAGTCAGATCTCCATGGCTGGCTAGAGATAATCTTATCTCTGATCTCAACCCAGACCTGAATTTTTCTACCATTTTCATATCCGTATTCACCTGATCAGGGGCATATCTAGACATATCGCAGAAGATGCAATCATAATCTGTCACAAACATTTTCTCCTGTTTCAGATTATAAAACTCATGTTCCTTTCTCTTACGATAACTCTTCGGAACATATTTCTCATACAGTTCCCCTTTAAACTCTTCCCAGGTGAATTCATTCATCTGATCCTGTAGTAAAATCTTTTGTCGGGCTTCCCACCAAAAGTCGGCAGTCTGTCGGTTGAAAAGGTAATACAGATAGTCGTTCTGCTACTGCGGCAATAAGAAAATCAAATATCCTTTCCATAGCCCTGATCCATTGCTCGGCACATCCGGGCTTCCTTTTCCATCAAAGGATGGTGGGTTCTGCCTAAGAAATAATTCCTCGATCCTACGATCGGGTGGAGGTGGTGGTGGTTGGGGTATATTCGCAGGTTCTGGTACAGGAATTCTTCCTCTGCCTCTACCTCTTCCCCTTCCCTACCTCTTTGTGCAGGATCCCGTCTTGGCGGCATTCTGTTGTTTAAACATACAATAAATATTGAAAATCATTTTCACAATTAACATATATAATATCATCATACGCTTTTGTAAAGCGGCTTTAATTCAAGCTTATTCATTCTTATCACAAAATCATTTCGCCGTAAAAGCCCGCTTGGGTTATCGATATATACATCGAAAATTTGTGCCTCAAAGAGGACTATTTCGCATAACAGCTTGATACAAAAAGAGATAATGTACAATAGATGGCATCTCAAAAGCTTAACCCGCATCGAACAACATACGGGATTACAAGATAATACAAAATACAACCGTTCACTTTCCTTTTTCCAAAATACATAAGCAACCTACACACATACTGGACTATATACGTACAGACTAAAGTCTAACAAGGCTGGTCAACAGGTGCATCACTCGTCGTCATACTGATCCTCCTCAGGATCCTCCTCATCATCTGAATCGTCATCATCCGAATCATCGTCGTCTGGGTCGTCCTCACGGCGGCGTACTCTGGACGGTCCCGCCCCATCATCCCCAACCATAGGAATGTCGCGGATCGGACTGAGGTCATCATGATCATTAGAGACTCTAATCACGGCCGTCCCGCGACACGGCACATCTTGGCGGTCTTGGTAATCGTCATAGGCGGCAAGATAGGGAGCGGTGGGTGTATGGGGTGTCCAATCGACAGCGGGGGAAACACTGGCATCCCCAATGCTCTGGGCCGAGATGCCCTCTCTACCTCTGCAAGCCTACCCTCGTCCTCCAGGAATCTGGGCCCTACCGGGTCCACTCGACGAGGTACCTCCAAGTAAAGCCATTCGGGTGACTCATCTATCCACGTATACTCCCTCGGAGAGAGGTACGGTCCTCTCGGGGCTACCCCGTAGATGCTGAAGACATAGGTCAGATGGCTCACAAATCTCGGTAGATCCGCTTATCGATCATAGTCACCAACAAGACGGTAGATATAATCTCCGAAACTTCCCGTGCGTAATCCTCCCGCCCACCGCAACCGCGGCGAAGGCGCCACGCCATCGAAATCACCACTCCATGCTCGTGCGCCTCCCTCCAATGACGAAGGTAGTGATGAGAAACTCTCCGAGATCATCCCCAACACATCCGTAACCGGTGCACTGTGAATAATCTCTGCTTGGGTGGCCTCGGTCCTAGCCTCCGCCTAGTGGTGTGTCGAGTCCCGCCATCTGCACGCATAACCATCAAAAGTTAAACTAAATAAAGATATCCGATACGTATAAAACTAAACTTAACGCATCTATAAAGCAAAAGGATAAACCGGACAGTCTATAAAGCGTATAAACAATCCAAACACCTCGATAAAATGATAAATGTTATAATGGAAATTGTTCTCATATACAACGACGCGTTGTAGCTTTCCTACCATACTAGGAAACTTGCTATCTAGCAAGATAAAAAAATCTTATCATATAACTAAATTCTAGTTCAATAAAACTATGAGCTAGCTTCTACTGGCTCTCGTGATTTCTGGAGAAGGAAACAGGGGATCTGTCCTTCATAAGAAATAGAGTACAGTCCGTTAGGAGTACGTAGGCGAAAACCATGTGCAAATCGGAGTCCAAACGAAAGAGAACGGGCCCGAACAACAATACTGCACAAAGCAGAAAAATTTCACGCGTTTGCGTCGAGATCGTAGGCAATGCCGATATCGAGGTCGTGGATGCCGTTGCCGAGGCGGACTGCCGAGGCCGAGGTGACGAGGTGACAAGGTAGTCAGCTGGTCAATCGAAATGAATTACCAAACTTGAGATAAAAGGCCGAGCTCGTATTAGTCGTAATCGAGGTCGACTTTCCGAAATGGATTTGCCGAGGCGAAATACGTCGTTGTAAATTGCCGAGATGAAATCTTTGAACTCGAAGTGGATGTCGAGGTTGACACCAAGTAAACGCCCAGGTCGATGCCAGGGTGAATCAATTGAAGTCGCGCAATGCCGAGGCGCTCAACTGGTCAGCCGAGTCGAGGTAAACTCTGGGTTGACTTCAAACGAGGTGGAAAGCCTTAGCTTTTCAATTTGAGCTCGATTCTTTTGTATTCGAAAGAAATGGAGAAGAGTTCGTACATTTGTTCGTCTATGTTCTTTTCAAAGAGGGATCATGCATCTTATTACGTCTATGTTCCATTCGGGATGACATAAGCATTAATCAAAATCAACATTGAGAAATGATGAATAATTATTCAATACGCGAACATAGTTCGTTTTTAAATGTACGCATTTCTTGAAAAAATTTCATCAATAAATCAATAGATCAATAATTCATGGTTATTTACAACCATTTTCATTTCATTTGTCGATAATGTTCTATCAACACAAATCATTTGTCGATAATGTTCTATCGACATAAATCATAAATCATTTGTCGATAATGTTCTATCGACAACAAATCAAATTCATAAATCATTTGTCGATAATGTTCTATCGACAACAAATCAAATTCATAAATCTCAAACTTTTCTTTTCAAAGATGAGAAAATATTTTACCTTTTTCCCGGTTGAACTTGAAATATCCCGTAGAATTAGATGCCTAATTACGGTTTTTGAAACCCGTAAATTAGGAATTCGCTGTGACGATTCAATCAGTAAGATAGTTAATAATGGTTTCGATTATTTACGAAGGAACGAATTCCTATTTTATATTCACTGAGAATTGTGAATTTAGAAATAGAAGTTTGTAAAGCATATCGACAGTATTATTTTAACGCCGATTACACATCATACGTTAGTATTTTGTGAAATTTTTGAGTAATAAGATTGGAATTAATTTTCATATTAATTCCTATGTTACTAGAATATTAATTATAAAGTAAGTTCAAACTTATGCGACTATTTTGAGATGAGTCGATTATGATCATTTTGAGACGTTTTGAACGTTAACGTCTGAGATGTTTTGAGAGATGAGTTCAATGATCCGGAAATTATCCCAATTAATTTCCTATCATTAATTTATATAATTACAGTAATATTAAATATTAAAATCAATTTTTGAGTTATTAAAACTCGATATTTATGAAATGGGTTTCGAAAACCCTAATTATACAAATTAGGGTTTTCCTTGCACAAAATGTGCTATAATTTTATCCTATGCTATTAATTATTATCTAAATCATATATTATGATATATATGATCGAAAATTACATGAGTATCAATAATAGGTGTAATTGATATTTTTAATCCTATTTTTTCCAATTTAGCTTCGATAATTTCGAATTATTGGCTAAGGTATGATTTAATTATTTTTATGACTTGTATTTTATACCTATGATCATGTATGATATATATATTGCATTAATGTACAAAAAGAAAATAAATCCTACCTATTTGGACCCCTAAACCTTAGGCCATCATGAATGGACAAGGCATGCTTGTCACCTCCTTTAACACCCAATGCATGGAAAGCCTTTCTAGCCTACACTAATCATCACCACACTCTACACACTCAACCATGATTCCTATTGTGTGTGTGTGTGCCTAAGAGAGAGAGAGATACATGGGAGAAACTCTTCCCATACACTTCATTTCACTCATAATACATTTTCTCCTCTCTCCCCAAAATTTTCAGACCTCTCCTCTCCTTTCCTCTCTTCTTCTTCTCCTACACCATTTCCACCATGGAGAGAGAGCTCAAGCTCCATCTCTCTCATTCATCTTCAAATTCGTGACTAAGGTATAACTATCTCCTATGACTCTTAGACATGATTAAATCATACTTGCATGGTTAGATTGATGATCTTGGTGGTGATTTGGGGTGATAGATTCACCATTTTCGTGGTTATATGAAATGCATACATAAAGAATAAGCTTAAAACTGAAAACTGGAAGTATATTACGAAAACAGTAACTTCATAAAATTATTTGACTAAGTTACAGTGGTCCGATGAATGTGAAATTTTACTATGTTGAAATTAAACATGTCTATTACGTCTCTGTAAAATTTCAAGTCAATAAAACTTGATTTTCTATTTTACTTCTATTTTCAAAACACTGCACAAATCTGTAAAATTTCGGTGTTCATCACCCACGGTCCGTGGCTTTCGTTTAGAGTTTGGCTAATGGTAAAACTATAAAAATTGGCATAAACATAAATTAGCGTGTATAGAAGATCTATGTAAATTTTCAGAATTTTCTAAAAATGTTTACTATTTATTCCAGATTTTTCAAACGAACTGCACAACACTGTCACTGTAGTGATAGCTTGTAGTAAAATATTTTTATCTCCCAATCTATTTTGAATCATTGAGTAAGGCTTTTTCTGGATTAAACTAGACTTAAGTGGCTTGTCAATATGATTGGTTGCATTCCTAGATTCCTTATAATGAACTCATGGTGAATTTTTAAAGTTGACGCATTACAGTAAGCTTTTTGGACAAACTGCCTTAGTAAAATTCTGTGCTAAATGACTGTCCGTGTACGACTTTTGCGTGAGATATTCGAACCGTTTGTAATCCGATTTTGACTTTGGTTTCTTCATAAGAAATGTTCCTTACCATGTCTAGTTGTGATCTGAAAAGTTTGATCCCAAACCAAGCCTTATAAGTATACTGTTCACTGACCCAAAGTCACCTACTTGAATGTTGTCCTTTCCAACTAGTCAACTTTGAACTTACGTATTTCTCGATGCATCAAGTATCTTCCAGTACGGTCTTCATGAAACATGTAGTTCTTATTATAAGGTTTCTAAAATGGTATCTTTCGGTCATTTTGGTATTGTGAGTCAAAGTTACGAGCCTCATAAAATCCTCGTCGTTAAGTTAAATCTGAAAATCTTGAAAAATTTTCTAAGTATAGAAGAAGTCAGTTCGAGTTGCCCACTTTGAGAGCCTATATCTCCAGAACCACGACTCTTTTGGATCGACTTCCTTCTTAGAACTTATATTACATATTTAGAGGTTTCCAGAATGTGTCTTTGTGCGGTCATACGTATTTTTAATCAAGAGTTATGAATCGTCAAAGTATGACACTCTAAATCTGGAAATTCTGAAAAATATTCTAAGTATAGAAGTCAGTTCGAGTTACCCACTTTGAGACCCTATATCTCCATAACCACGACTCTTTTGGGTCAACTTCATTCTTAGAACTTACAGTACATGTTTAGAGGTTTCCAGAATGTGTCTTTGTGCGGTCATACGTATTTTTAATCGAGAGTTATAGATCGTCAAAGTATGACACTTGGGTTGTTTTAAGTCTGTTTTGCTGAAAATTAAACACTTGAAATTTAACTAAGTGTTGAAACTCCCTATGTGAAACATGCCTTATGTGACTAACATGCTATTAATTGATGCATTCATATGATATGTCGAAGGTACATTAAAGCATTAATAAGATGCATGAATTTAGGATAAAACAACAATATGATATTTTTACCAAGACGCCTTAACGTGAAATATTTGACTAGCGCTACTACATGATCAATTGATTGTATATCATGCCATGATATACACTCAAGTAGAAATATGGGTTCTAAGACCCGATGGATGTTTCAACTCCAAAACCTCAAAGCCGTGAATAGATAAGCTAAGCTGGGACTCGCAATCCAAGAAATTGGTTAGACAATCTACGATCCGGTGGGCTTTATCTTCAAAATGTGGGCCTTTTCACCCCACTAAATGTGACTTTAATGTTATTCCAAATGAGTTTATTTACGACTTATTCTACAATCTGTTATCAAATGTTTTCTTGCATTACCGCCAAAAATATTTCGTTTTGTGTATGGATCTATCATTTGCGGGTAGGCTGTGGAGATGGTTGGAACTTTATTATGACAAGTTATGTCATTTGGGTCGCGCCAACCTTTTAATGTCGGGTCCTGTGCGGATGATAAATGCCAGCTAGGATTGGCGTGAAGGTTGGAACTATCTGTTGTGTTAACATATGCTTGCAGAGAGTGTCTTTGTCAGACGGGATTTCGGCCGATCACGGCGTCGTAGATGGGAGGCCTCTCTCGACGCGTATTATTTATTATTATTATGTATTGTGACTATGAGATACGGACCATACACACCAAGAAAATGCTTGGCAAGCTACTTTATGAATCGAATGATTTTAGTAAGCCAAGGCCTTTTAACTAAAACCCTTGTGACTTACTCGACATTGGCGTAATTCGAATATTATCAAATGTTTTGGCATGAGTCCACCGAGTGCATTCTTGTACTCACCGCATGTTTGTTTTAAATGTGCAGTTGAGCGAGATGATGGATGGAGCGGTGTTGAGCAATAGGAATATTGTCATTTGAAAGGTTTATACCTTGATAGTACATCGTCATATGTACATATCACATGTTTTCCGCGCAATAACTTAAGTTATGTACTAAAGTCCAAGAACATGCTTGTCATATGAATTACGGTTTTGTTAAGGAGACTTCTGCTTAATTATACTGTTTAGAGTTACAATCCTTCTAAATCCTACTTAGGATACAGGGGATGTGATGAGCTGGATGTGATGGAGTGTGGCGTGGTCCGATGATTTCTAGAAGTCTAGTGACTAATCTAGACTTAACTTTCAAAGAAAGTTTAGGTTCATTAAGCAATAGGCTCGATACCACTGTCACGTACCGCTCTAATCCAAAGGACAGATTAGAGAGAACTGGAGCTTGGAACAGTGATTACCAAACAATTGATAAGAATAATCGAAAGATTTCAAAATAACATTTATCGAACTTCAATAATCAAACCTTATTTACAAGGCAAAAGCAATTCAAACCTTATTTACAAGGCATAAGTCATATACAGAAGTAAAGGCTACAAGTTCCTTTAACAGTAGGTTCGATAATTCAGACAGATACAACTGTCATCAACAACATACAAAATATTCAGAATATGCAGCGGAAAGCATGTGAATGCATATATGACGATATGCACCCAAGGGTATTTTCTTTCAAAACATATATAAATACCAAAAGACCTCTGACTACTCAACATCTCCGCTCCATCACCATCACCAGCTCAATCTGCACATTTAAAAACAAATATGCAGGGCTGAGTACAAATAATGCACTCAGTGGCTCATGCCAAAATAATTTATCAAGTTTGAATTACTCTGCCCCATCACAGTAACACACGAGGTTTTAATTTGAAATACTCGTGCTTACTAAATATTTTCTCATCATTTTCAATAAATATCGCCACAAGAGCATTTTCCACGTATGTATGATCCACATCCACCACAACAATCATTGACAACAATTCCCTGCGCTGGAGAGGAGGCCTCCTCTCACAGACGCCGTGACCGGCCGAGCACCCTTTCAGCACACAGTCACAAATAATCAGTGCACAAAATCCAGGCCATCTCGGCACAGGATACGAATTCTCCATCATCCTTGGGGGTACTTCCTAGAATACGACTTCAAGCATGTCATAAGTGGGAGCTACCCAACGTTATGCATCAACAATCATGGATTGGATATATACATAAAACATAAACATTTTGGGCAGGTAATTAAATAAATCAGTTCATAAATATTTGTTTGCAATAAAGCATCGTAAATAAATCATTTGGTAAATTCTACCAGTTTGAGTATAGTAAAGCCCACCTTGACTTTTAAACTTCAAATTTCGGTATGCGTGTTCTTCTTCTCGTTGCGTGTGAGTTTCACGTCCCACCTTTACGCAAAAATTTACGTTTAGCACATTGGCACGCTTTTCGAGATTTTCAAAGTTCGTTCAACTTTGATAAATAAAATAATTCAAGTTCTAATAAACTCTATACACGAGAAATGACGATTTCAATAAAAATAATTCTCGATATCGAGGAGACGTAATATGATCTATAGTCTCATTTTAACCTTTTAGGTTAAATAATTAACGATAATAACGTTATTCGATAAAATGATTTCAATTATGAAATCTTTCTCACAATTGAGATATTCAGATAAAAGTAACACGCTTTTCACGTATTAGGGTATTTAACTAACGATTTCAGACGTTAATTTGAAAGTCAACCATTTTGACTTTTCATTATAAATTCTTAATAAAACATATTTTAATGAATAAAATCAATATAAATCGATTTTCAATCGATTTCTTTTCATAAAGATTTAATCCTCGATTTTCACGTAAATCGATAAACTTGATTAATATTTTCTTTCAATATTAATCTTTAATACATTAAGCATTATTTATGCTTTTAACGTTATATAATATAACGCTTCATCGTAACCATAATATTCTATGTTTAATAAATCTCAAAATTCAATTATGTCTAATATAATTTTTAGACATATAATAAATTATATTCATGATTAAAAAGGAATTAAAATTCCGTATTTAACACATATAGCTCACGGCTATATCACAAAATTTTTAACCTTGTTCCAAAAATTTCTCTAAATTCATATAGTGTATTATATTTACACGATGATCATTAATATGTATTAATATCACTATAGAAAAATTTGGAACACACCTATATATATACTATAAGCTCTCGATTTTTATCAAAATAATATCAATAATTTTCCAAAAATTCCAATAATTATACACAAGCCTCAAATATTAATATGTGACATAATTACAACCTATAGTTTGATAAAATCAAACCATACACCAAGAAACCATCAAAGTAGCTCACGGCTACTATAGTACAATAAATACCAAACAATTTTTATAAAATCCTATAAAATTACACTATGCTTATATGCTATCATATAGCACTAATAAATCATAATATTATGCAATAACGCTATACAAACAAAAATTCTTATGCCTTAGTTTTCGGCCCTAGGGATTAAAAATTTGTACATAGGTCCAAAAATTCTAATAAATTCCTACATCAACTAATTAATACCCTAGATCAATAATATGCTATTATATCAAGCATATAAAAATTATACACCAAGGTATAACCTTAGCTTATTCTCGGCCATGTTCAAAAATTACACCAATGGTTTCCAAAAATTTCTAGATTAATACCATGCACTACTACAACACTATAGATCAACAATCCAACATCAAAAACATCCTAGCAAAAATCGAGCATCACTAGAATAAATTAAATAAGTTGCTAAGCTTAGTAAATAAATAATCTATGCACATATTAACATATGTAACATAAATTCTAGACTTATAACATGCTAACATGATTTATTGCATAATTAATACATGCTAAGAATAATAATTTAAACCGTAGGATTATTGAAAAAGATAGGTTTTATCGAAGCTTGTTCGATATCTAACCTCGTTAATGGTTTGGATTTGTTGTGAAAGGATTTAATGTCCAAGCTTTGGTGAAGAAGAGATGAAGAACACCAAGGGTTTTCTTTTGGTTGTTCACGGCAGTGTGTGTTTAAGAAGAAAGAAAATGTAAAGTGTTTGGTTCAAGAATTACTATCTAATATATATCAAATGAATTATTTCACACACAATTCCTCTCGCTATAAACTCACACAATGCAAGACAATATAATTTTGAGAGTCAACATGTGTATGTCATCAATAAAAATATCTCTTACATGAAGTTAATGCATGGCATAAAGTTTTTTTTTTTTTTTGAACAAAACAAATATTTTGACCCTTAAAAAGCTCTGCATCGACACTACATAAGGAAGAGAAGAAATTCAGATTTTCATTGCTTTGCATGTATAAATATACTACACTCTATCCCAAAATAATTGTAATCATGTAAAAGAGAAAATTAAGCTTCCAACCTCAATTTAAAGTCAAACATTACGGCTAAGTCACAAGACAATTTCATCCCACTTGTTTTATCACTTAAAACCTTGGTAAGCGTGTAATAAAATCCTACTTATTTCATTAATTTGAAGATCACATAACAATTTGTTCATTGAAGCCTTATCTGATATTATACACTGCACTTTCATATTAAGCGCCCAACATTTTAAATCTTCTTGTTATGTAGAGAGATATATATATATATATAATATATGTCCTAGATGATAAATTATATCATAGGAAAAATTATTGGAATCAATCCATAGGTAGAAAAGCCTAATTTCGATTTAGGGTTTTCGAGAATCTTAAATAATCAAAATATTATTCTAAAATTTTCTAGCATTAATTCAATGCTAAATAATATTCTAATAACATATAATAATCATAGGAATTTAAATATCATAATTCCTTGATCGTTAGACTTGATTCTCAAGTCATCACAAAACGTTAACGTTTGAAACGTTTCAAAACGTTAATTATCGACTCATCTCAAAATGGTCGTAATAAAGTCGTAATCACTTTATTAAATTATTCCAATAATAATGGAATTAAATTCTAAGCTTAAAAACTTAGAAAATATCATGAGCATTTAATCATCGATACGTAATCGACGTAGAAATAGTACTGTTGAAATACGTTACATATTCGTATTTCTCAATTCACATTCATTTGTGAATAAAACATAGGAATTTATTATTCCAACAATAATCGAAATCATTATTCGATATATTAAATAATAAAATTATTATAATAATATTCTAATGTACGAAATTAATATCGTAATTAGGCGTTTAAATAATCGGGGTATTACATTCCACCCCCCTTAAAGAAATTTCGTCCTGAAATTTACATACCTCAGAAAAGATCGGGTTATTTTTCTTTCATCGCATCCTCAAGCTCCCACGTGGCTTCCTCTTGTCCATGATGTTTCCACAGCACTTTGACTAGTGGAATCGACTTATTTCTCAATTGCTGAACCTTGTGGTCTAGAATGGCCGTAGGTTCTTCATTATAGCTCATATCTGGATTGAGGATCACGTCGTCTTGATGGATTACATGCTTCGGGTCGTACACGTACTTTCGGAGTTGTGATATGTGGAAAACATTATGTACGTTTCCCAGGCTTGGCGGAAGAGCCAATCTATAGGCGACTGGGCCTACTCTTTCTAGGATTTCATAAGGTCCAATAAAACGGGGTCTTAATTTTCCCTTTACTCCAAACCTTATAATCCCTTTAGATGTAGAGACCTTCAAAAAGACTTTATCTCCATTTTCAAAATGTAGCTAAGATCTTCGCGTATCAGCGTAAGACTTCTGTCTATCTTGAGCTTCTTTTATTCTTTGCCTAATTTGGCGAACGATCTCAATCATTTCGCTTATAGCGTCAGGCCCTAAAATTCTCCTCTCACCCACTTCATCCCAGTAAAGCGGTGATCGACATTTTCTTCCATATAAGGCTTCATACGGGGCCATATCGATCGTCGCTTGAAAACTATAGTTGTAGGAAAATTCGATGAGAGGTAAAACCTCTTCCCATTTTGTACGTCGATCCAACACTACAGTTCTCAACATATCTTCGAGTGTTTGGATCGTCCTTTCCGATTGTCCATCGGTCTGAGGGTGAAAAGCTATGCTGAAATTTAACTTCGTGCCCAATTCTTTTTGTAAGCTAGTCCAGAATCTTGAAGTAAACTTTGAATCTCTAACAGATGTGATAGTTTTCGGTACTCCATGTAGGCGTACAATTTCTTCTACGTACAGTTGGGCTAGCTTATCAGACCCGTGGGTAATCTGAATTGGCAGAAAGTGTGCTCATTTGGTAAGTCTGTCCACTACTACCCATATAGCAGTGTTCCCTCTCTTAGACTTTGGTAAACCCGTAACAAAATCCATAGCTATATCTTCCCATTTCCACTCGGGTATCCCCAAAGGCTGTAGTTTTCCGTAAGGACGTTGGTGTAATGCTTTTACTTGTTGACAAGCAAGACAACGCTCTACAAAAGAGGCTATGTCTCTTTTCATACCTTCCCACCAGAACTTTTTCTTCAAGTCTTGGTACATTTTTGTACTGCCTGGATGGGCTGTATAAGGTGTGTCATGAGCTTCACTCATGATTTCATTCCAAAGATTGTTGTTGTCTGGGATACACAACCTTCCTTCAAATAATAAAGCATTATCTGGTGCTTCTTGAAAATTTTTCAGTCCCTCCGTCCTTACTTTGGCTCTTGTTTTTTCCAACATTTCCTCCATCCTTTGTCCTTCAAGGATTCTTTTCCTTAA
Organism: Salvia rosmarinus; assembly: GCA_036937905.1. Taxonomy (NCBI): domain Eukaryota; kingdom Viridiplantae; phylum Streptophyta; class Magnoliopsida; order Lamiales; family Lamiaceae; genus Salvia; species Salvia rosmarinus. Next base: position 42,254,948 of record CM072816.1, on the reverse strand, counting down.
GTCAGACGTCAATGTGAGTGTAGCAATACAACTCGTGATCGTCTCCGGTTGTTCAACAAATTCAATATTCATCCTTTCAAACTCTTCAACGAGTTTTTCTTCATTTGTGAAGAGACATCCCAATTTGTTTTGACTCTTATGACTCAAGGCATCAGCTACAACATTTGCCTTGCCCAGGTGATAGTTTATACCACAGTCGTAGTCTTTTACCAATTCGAGCCATCTCCTTTGTCTCATGTTCAGATCTCTTTGCTCGAAAAAGTATTTCAAACTTTTATGATCGGTAAAGATTTCACATCTTACTCCATATAAATGATGTCTCCATATCTTTAAAGCATGTACTATCGCCGCTAGTTCGCATCATGTGTTGGGTAATTCAATTCATGCGGTCTCGGTTGTCGAGATGCATAGGCTATCACTTTTCCATTTTGCATTAACACACGCCTAATCCATTTTGGAAGCATCAGATAGACCACGTACTCTTGATGCACATCGAACTGCTAGCGAGGCGATGGTTAACTTTTCCTGGCGCCCGAAATTCGCCACACTCATCACCCAAGTGAATTTAATTCCTTTTCTTAGTAGTTGGGTTATTGGTCTCGCTATCTTTGAGAATCCTTCAATGAATCTCCGATAGTAACCCGCCAATCCCAAGAAACTTCTAATTTCATTTTGTGTCAGCGATTTCCATTCTTGGACCGCTTCTACCTTGGCGGATCAACTTTAATCCCTTCTACCGACACAATGTGTCCAAGGAACATTACTTCCTTTAGCAAATATTCACATTTGCTAAACTTAGCAAAAGTTGTTCATCTCTCAATGTTTTGAAAGATCGTCCCGAGGTGTTCCTTGTGTTCTTCTTCGTTCTTGAATAGATAAGAATGTCGCCTATGAAGACTAAGACAAATTTGTCTAAAATGGGTGGAACACCCTATTCATGAGATCCATGAATCTTGTCGGCGATTGGTCAATCCGAATGGCACAACTATAAATTCATAGTGGCCGATCTCGCTCGAAAGCGATCTTTGATACATCTTCAGCCGCACTTTAAGTTGGTGATAGCGACTTGAGGTCGATTTTCGAGAACACGCTAGCTCCTCTTAGCTGATCAAACAAGTCATCTATCCTTGGAAGTGGATACTTGTTGTTGTGCGTCATTTTGTTCAGTTCTCGATAATCTATACACATCCTCAAGGAACCATCATTTTCTTTACAAATAACACGGTGCTCCTAAGGCGAAACACTAGTGCGATAAAACCTAGGTCTAACAGACTCTTGAATTTGAATTTTCAACTCTTCCAGTTCTTTCGAGCCATTCGGCACGGTACCTTTGACCTTTCGAGCCGATCCGGGTTCCAAGTCAATGGTAAACCCGATTGTTCATCGTGAGGTAATCTGGTAGATTTTCGTGAAAACATCTGAAAATTCTCGTACAATCTCTACATCTTCAACTTTTATCGTTGTTCGATCTTCTCCGTTCAAATAAACAAGAAATGCATGACATCCTTTCTTGTTTATCATACTTCTAGCCTTCAATGCTGATATTATTGGGATCTTCCTTCCCATGTTGATTCCGTTAAAGCTTGTAGCTTCTTTTCCAGGAAAATGGAATGAAATTTTCCTTTCTTTACACAGGATCGTAGCATGATTTTCAGCCAACCAGTCCATTCCCAAAATTATATCTACATCACCCATGGGTATTATGTTTAAGTTATTAGTCAGAACCTTAAGTGATCCTAAGTTCAACTCTAGGTTCGAGCAAATATGTGTGTGATCATAATCCTCCTATAGGTGAAGAGATGTTCATATCCTGGTTTGCTTTCTCAGATCTAAGTTCCAATAGATCTACACATGTTCTTGCTACAAAAGAATGTGATGCCCCCGTATCGAACAAAAGTATAACAGGTACGTTGAGAAGTGTTCCCATACCTGCCAGGTTTCCCTGGTTTTGTTCATTTTGCCTCCGGTGCAGAGCATATGCTCTGGCTTGAGCCACCGAGGTCGACGGGGCCCGCCTTTGTTGATTCTCGCCGTGGTCGCTGCTTTGTTGGCGTTCTTTCTTGATTCGCGCCGTGGAGGTTGTCATTCTTGTTGTTCTTTGTTCAGGTGCTGGCTGTTGTGGTTGAGGCTGAAACTGGATAGCCCTGAGGGGTTGGGCGTTGCCGGGCTGATTGGCCTTCCCACTGTCCCCGTGCGTATCCCCGGGCAACTATTTGCGTAATGACCCTTCATTCCGCACTTAAAGCAATTTACCAAATGACAAACTCCTTTGTGAAACTTCTGGCACTTTGGGCAAGGAGTTGTCCTTGCTTGCTCTTGTGGTCCTCCCATCTGAGGGGAAAAGACTGGTTTCTTCCATCCCTGCCCATGCGGTACCGTGTTCCCTTGCCACGGCCGCTTGTTATTAGTATTTTCAAAACTTCCTCGGTTGTTATTTCCAGAATTTCCTTCCCATTTTCTCTTCCCTTTGTCCCCTGTATTCAACGACTGTGTTTGAACTGACTTCTCTTCTGGCATAGCTACCTCGATGTCCAAAGCTCGTCCGAGAGATTCGGTGTAAGTCAGATCTCCATGGCTGGCTAGAGACAATCTTATCTCTGATCTCAACCCAGACCTGAATTTTTCTGCCATTTTCATATCCGTATTCACCTGATCAGGGGCATATCTGGACATATCGCAGAAGATGCAATCATAATCTGTCACAGACATTTTCTCCTGTTTCAGATTATAAAACTCATGTTCCTTTCTCTTACGATAACTCTTCGGAACATATTTCTCATACAGTTCCCCTTTAAACTCTTCCCAGGTGAATCCATTCATCTGATCCTGTAGTAAAATCTTTCGTCGGGCTTCCCACCAAAAGTCGGCAGGTCCTGTCAGTTGAAAGGTAATACAGGATAGCCGTTCCTGCGCTGTGCAGCGAAGAAAATCAAATATCCTTTCCATAGCCCTGATCCATTGCTCGGCATCATCCGGCTCCATTTTCCATCAAAGGATGGTGGGTTCGCTTAAAATAATTCCTCGATCCTACGATCGGGTGGAGGTGGTGGTGGTTGGGGTATATTTGCGTGTTACGGTACATGAATTCTTCCTCCGCTTCTACCTCTTCCCTTCCCCTACCTCTTTGTGCGGGATCCCGTCTTGGCGGCATTACATTGTTTAAACATACAATAAATATTGAAAATCATTTTCACAATTAACATATATAATATCATCATACAATTTCTTTTGTAAAGCAGCTTTAATTCAAGCTATTCATTCTTATCACAAAATCATTTCTGCCGCAAAAGCACGCTTCGGGGTTATCAGATATATATACATCATAAAATTTGTGCCTCAAAGAGGACTATTTCGTACAACAGTTGATACAAAAAGAGATAATGTACTATAGATGGCATCTCAAAAGCTTAACCCGCATCGAACAACATACGGGATTACAAGATAATACAAAATACAACCGTTCACTTTCCTTTTCCAAAATACATAAGCAACCTACACACATACTGGACTATATACGTACAGACTAAAGTCTAACAAGGCTGGTCAACAGGTGCATCACTCGTCGTCATACTGATCCTCCTCAGGATCCTCCTCATCATCTGAATCGTCATCATCCGAATCATCGTCGTCTGGGTCGTCCTCACGGCGGCATACTCTGGACGGTCCCGCCCCATCATCCCCAACCATAGGAATGTCGCGGATCGGACTGAGGTCATCATGATCATCAGAGACTCTAATCCTGGCCGTCTGGAGATACGGCTCTGCTGGCGGTGCTGGCGCTGTCATAGGCGGCAAGATAGGGAGCGGTGGGTGTATGGGGTGTCCAATCGACAGCGGGGGAAACACTGGCATCCCCAATGCTCTGGGCCGAGACGCCATCTCTACCTCTGCAAGCCTGCCCTCGTCCTCCAGGAATCTGGGCACTACCGGGTCCACTCGATGAGGTACCTCCAAGTAAAGCCATTCGGGTGACTCATCCGTCCACGTATACTCCCTCGGAGAGAGGTACGGTCCTCTCGGGGCTACCTCGTAGATGCTGAAGACGTAGGTCAGATGGCTCACAAATCTCGGTAGATCCGCTATCAGATCATAGTCACCAACAGCACGGTAGATATAATCTCCTGACACTTCCCGTGCGTAATCCTCCCAGTCTACCGGCAACCGCGTCAGAAGGCGCTTCACGCCATCGAAATCAGTCACTCCATGCTCGTGCGCCTCCCTCCAATGACGAAGGTAGTGCATGAGAAACTCTCCGAGATCATCCCCCCAACACATCTGGTAACCACGGTACCTGTGAATAATCTCTGCTGGGGTGGCCCTCGGTCCTAGCCTCCGTCTAGTGGTGTGTCGAGTCCGGCCATCCATCACGCACAACGATCAAAAGTCAAACTAAATAAAGATATCCGATATAGATAAAACTAAACTTAACGATCTATAAAGCAAAAGGATAAACTGGACAGGTCTATAAAGCAGATAAATAATCCAAACACCTCGATAAAATGATAAATGTTATACGGAAATTGTTCTCATATACAACGCACGTTGTAGCTTTCCTACCATACTAGGAAACTTGCTATCTAGCAGCATAAAAAAAAATCTTATCATATAACTAAATTCTAGTTCTATAAAACTATGAGCTAGCTACTACTGGCTCTCGTGATTTCTGGAGAAGGAAACAGGGGATATGTCCTTCATAAGAAATATAGTACAGTCCGTTAGGAGTACGTAGGCGAAAACCATGCGCAAATCAGAGTCCGAACGAAAGAGAACGGATCCAAACAAAAATACTGTGCAAAGAAGAAAAATTTCGCGCGTTTGCGTCGAGATCGTAGGCAATGCTGATATCGAGGTCGTGGATGTCGTTGCCGAGGCGGACTGCCGAGGCCGAGGTGACGAGGTGACAAGGTAGTCAGTTGGTCAATCGAAATGAATTGCCGAACTTGAGATAAAAGGCCGAGCTCGTATTAGTCGTAATCGAGGTCGACTTTCCGGTGGATTTGCCGAGGTAAATACGGCGTTGTAAATTGCCGAGATGAAATCTTTGAACTCGAAGTGGATGTCGAGGTTGACACCAAGTAAACGCCTGTGTCGATGCGTGGTGAATCAATTGAAGTCGCGAATGCCGAGGCGATCAACCGGTCACCAGTCGAGGTAAACTCTGGGTTGACTTCAAACGAGGTGGAAAGCCTTAGCTTTTCAATTTGAGCTCGATTCTTTTGTACTCGAAAGAAATGGAGAAGAGTTCGTACATTTGTTCGTCTATGTTCTTTTCAAAGAGGGATCATGCATCTTATTACGTCTATGTTCCATTCGGGATGACATAGGCATTAATCAAAATCAACATTGAGAAATGATGAATAAATATTCAATATAGCGAACATAGTTCGCTTTTAAATGACGCATTTCTTGCAAAAAATTTCATCAATAAATCAATAGATCAATAATTCATGGTTATTTACAACCATTTTCATTTCATTTGTCGATAATGTTCTATCAACACAAATCATTTGTCGATAATGTTCTATCGACACAAATCATAAATCATTTGTCGATAATGTTCTATCGACACAAATCATAAATCATTTGTCGATAATGTTCTATCGACAACAAATCAAATTCATAAATCATTTGTCGATAATGTTCTATCGACAACAAATCAAATTCATAAATCTCAAACTTTTCTTTTCAAAGATGAGAAAATATTTTACCTTTTTCCCGGTTGAGCTGGATGTGATGGAGTGTTGAGCGTAGTCAGATGATTTCTAGAAGTCTAGTGACTCAATCTAGACTTAACTTTTGAAAGAAAGTTTAGGGTTCATTGAGCAATAGGCTCTGATACCACTCTGTCACAGCCGCTCTAATCCAAAGGACAGATTAGAGAGAACTGGAGCTTGGAACAGTGATTACCAAACAATTGATAAGAATAATCGAAAGATTTCAAAATAACATTTATCGAACTTCAATAATCAAACCTTATTTACAAGGCAAAAGCAATTCAAACCTTATTTACAAGGCATAAGTCATATACAGAAGTAAAGGCTACAAGTTCCTTTAACAGTAGGTTCGATAATTCAGACAGATACAACCGCATCAACAACATACAAAATATTCGTAATATGCAATGAAAGCATGTGAATGCATATATGACGATATGCACCCAAGGGTATTTTCTTTGAAAACATATATAAATACCAAAAGACCTCGACTACTCAACATCTCCGCCCATCACCATCACCAACTCAATCGCACATTTAAAAACAATATGCGGTCGAGTACAAATAATGCACTCGATGGCTCATGCAAAATAATTTATCAAGTTTGAATTACTCGCCCCATCACAAGAAACACGAGGTTTTAATTTGAAATACTTGTGCTTACTAAATATTTTCTATCATTTTCAATAAATATCGCCACAAGCATTTTCCACGTATGTATGATCCACATCCACCACAACAATCATTCACAACAATTCCTCACTATTTGGAGAGGAGGCCTCCTCTCACAGACGCCGTGACCGACGAGCACTCTTTCAAAGACACATCACAAATAATCGGTGCACAAAATCCAGCCATCTCAAGACGGGATACTAATTCTCCATCATCCTTGGGGTACTTCCAAGAATCTGAATTCAAGCATGTCATAAGTGGGAGCTACCCAACGTTATGCATCAATAATCATGGATTGGATACATACATAAAACATAAACATTTTGGGCGGTAATTAAATAAATCAGTTCATAAATATTTGCTTGCAATAAAGCATCATAAATAAATCATTTGGTAAATTCTACGGTTTGAGTATAGTAAAGCCCACCTTGACTTTTAAACTTGAATTTCGGTATGCGTGTTCTTCTCCTCGTATGCGTGAGTTTCACGTCCCACCTTTACGCAAAAATTTACGTTTAGCATGTTGGCACGCTTTTCGAGATTTTCAAAGTTCGTTCAAATTTGATAAATAAAATAATTCGAAGTTCTAATAAACTCTATACGTAGAAATGACGTATTTCAATAAAAATAATTCTCGTATATCGAGGGAGACGTAATATGATCGACCGTCTCATTTTAACCTTTTAGGTTAAATAATTAACGTATAATAACGTTATTCGATAAAATGATTTCAATTATGAAATCTTTTCTCACAATTGAGATATTCAGATAAAAGTAATAAGTTTTCACGTATTAGGGTATTTAACGAACGTATTTCGTACGTTAATTTCGAAAGTCAACCATTTTGACTTTTCATTATAAATTCTTAATAAAACATATTTTAATGAATAAAATCAATATAAATCGATTTTCAATCGATTTCTTTTCATAAAGCTTTAATCCTCGATTTTTCATGCAAATCGATAAACTTGATTAATATTTTCTTTCAATATTAATCTTTTAATACATTAAGCATTATTTATGCTTTTAACGTTATTTAATATAACGTTTCATCGTAACCATAATATTCTATGTTTAATAAATCTCGAAAATTCAATTATGTCTAATATAATTTTTAGACATATAATAAATTATTATTCATAATTAAAAATGAATTAAAATTCCGTATTTAACACATATAGCTCACGGCTATATCACAAAATTTTTAATCTTGTTCCAAAAATTTCTCTAAATTCATATAGTGTATTATTTTTACACTATGATCATTAATATGTATTAATATCACTATAGAAAACTTTGGAACACACCTATATATATACTATAGGCTCTCGATTTTTATCAAAATAATATCTATAATTTTCCAAAAATTCCAATAATTATACACAAGCCTCAAATATTAATATGTGACATAATTACAACCTATAGTTTGATAAAATCAAACCATACACCAAGAAACCATCAAAGTAGCTCACGGCTACTATAGTACAATAAATACCAAACAATTTTTATAAAATCCTATAAAATTACATTATGCTTATATGCTATCATATAGCACTAATAAATCATAATATTATGCAATAAGGCTATACAAACCAAAATTTTTATGCCTTAGTTTTCGGCCCTAGGGATTAAAAATTTGTACATAGGTCCAAAAATCCTAATAAATTCCTACATCAACTAATTAATACCCTAGATCAATAATATGCTATTATATCAAGCATATAAAATTATACACCAAGGTATAACCTTAGCTTATTCTCGCCATGTTCAAATATTACACCAATGGTTTCCAAAATTTCTAGATTAATACCATGCACTACTACAACACTATAGATCAACAATCCAACATCAAAACATCCTAGCAAAATCGAGCATCACTAGAATAAATTAAATAAGTTGCTAAGCTTAGTAAATAAATAATCTATGCACATATTAACATATGTAACATAAATTCTAGACTTATAACATGCTAACATGATTTATTGCATAATTAATACATGCTAAAAATAATAATTTAAACCGTAGGATTATTGAAAAAGATAGGTTTTATCGAAGCTTGTTCGATATCTAACCTCGTTAACGGTTTGGATTTGTTGTGAAAGGATTTAATGTCCAAGCTTTGGTGAAGAAGAGATGAAGAACACCAAGGGTTTTCTTTTGGTTGTTCACGGCAGTGTGTGTTTAAGAAGAAAGAAAATGTAAAGTGTTTGGTTCAAGACTTACTATCTAATATATATCAAATGAATTATTTCACACACAATTCCCTCTCGGCTATACACTCACACAATGCAAGACAATATAATTTTTGAGAGTCAACATGTGTATGTCATCAATAAAAAATATCTCTTACATGAAGTTAATGCATGGCATAAAGTTTTTTTTTTTTTTGAACAAAACAAGTATTTTGACCCTTAAAAGCTCTCGTCGACACTACATAAGGAAGAGAAGAAATTAAGATTTTCATTGCTTTGCATGTATAAATATACTACACTCTATCCCAAAATAATTGTAATCATGTAAAGAGAAAATTAAGCTTCCAACCTCAATTTAGAGTCAAACATTACGGCTAAGTCACAAGACAATTTCATCCCACTTGTTTTATCACTTAAAAAACTTGGTAAGCGTGTAATAAAATCCTACTTAATTCATTAATTTGAAGATCACATAACAATTTGTTCATTGAAGCCTTATACAATATTATACACGACACTTTCATATTAAGCGCCCAACATTTTAAATCTTCTTGTTATGTAGAGATATATATATATAATATATGTCCTAGATGATAAATTATATCATAGGAAAAATTATTGGAATCAATCCATAGGTAGAAAAGCCTAATTCTCGATTTAGGTTTTCGAGAATCTTAAATAATCAAAATATTATTCTAAAATTTTCTAGCATTAATTCAATGCTAAATAATATTCTAATAACATATAATAATCATAGGAATTTAAATATCATAATTCCTTGATCGTTAGACTTGATTCTCAAGTCATCACAAAACGTTAACGTTTGAAACGTTCAAACGTTAATTATCGACTCATCTCAAAATGGTCGTAATAAAGTCGTAATCACTTTATTAAATTATTCCAATAATAATGGAATTAAATTCTAAGCTTAAAAACTTAGAAAATATCATGAGCATTTAATCATCGATACGTAATCGACGTAGAAATAGTACTGTTGAAATACGTTACATATTCGTATTTCTCAATTCACATTCATTTGTGAATAAAACATAGGAATTTATTATTCCAACAATAATCGAAATCATTATTCGATATATTAAATAATAAAATTATTATAATAATATTCTAATTTACGAAATTAATATCGTAATTAGGCGTTTAAATAATCGGGGTATTACAATAGATAAGAAGTGACTTGACTTTGTTGCTTGTCTATGCTGGTACGTCTTGACGTATTGATGGATCACAGTGAGATGAGTTCTTCTATCTCACCGTCGTGAAGAACCTAGATCTCGGTGACTTTGCGTTGATCTAAACCTCAATAAGGTTTTAGGTGAGTATGAGTTACTGACCATCACTTTGACTTGTTATGGGTGAGGGTTACATGAGATAACCCAAGATTCTCCGCATCTTGGGTGGTGGCAGTGCTTGTATGTCATGCTAGTTACCTGTATCGAGTCACCGTATCCGTTTAGAATGATAACGTCCCATTAAGGATCTCAAACTGTTTATTATACTAAACCCCTGAAGGTTGAGTTAACTCAAATACAATAATAAGGTTGAGGGTACTACTTAAGAATTTAAAGAAATTAATTATTTTAAGTAGCATAATGCTATAAATAATTAATGGACATGTGATATCTTAAATACGGGGATTCTTAAGTCTAAGTGCAAGCCCGACTCAACTTCGGTAATAAAGGGGCAAGTCATGATTTATTCCCTAGTGGAATGAATAAATGTTTATGAATTAATTTATGTTATGGACTGAGCATAAGATAATTAATTCATTTTAGGTCCATCTTTATTCCTTGCATTTGATCCTTGAAATTTGGCCCATCAAGGCATATTCTTTGTTGAAATTTTGCCACTCCTAGTAGAGTCCCATGGGACTCGCATTCGATTCTCAAAGATTCTAGATAGATATTATCTGGTATGAATAGATATCAAGAGATATCATATGATATCATTAGATATCAAGAGATATTATCTTATATTATTAGATTTCAAAAGATAATTATTCTAGATATGTTTTATTTGCAAAGATATGATTGTATTTATTAGATATGTAGAGATCCTATCTAAATAGGACTCTAGGAATGCATTATAAATAAAAGTTGAGAGAAAATCAGAATTAATCCTTATTATTTCTTCTTGAGATTTTCGAAAATCTCATAGTGCAAAAAAAGAGACGAATTTTTGCAGTATTCTCCATAGATTACTCTCACTCAACATTGGATACTAGGCATTCGGGATACAGTCCAGAAGATCAAAGCTAGAGTTTGCCATTAATCTTATTTCATTGAAATTCGTAGGTAAACACGAGTAAACACATACATATTGCAATTAATTATATAGATGCATTCTAGGTATATAATCAATGTATGGTGAATTAAACATCCAAGATAGATCATCAGAAAGTGGGTAAAATCAGATTTCCCTACAATTGGTATCTCGTATGTAAATTATGTTTGTTTAATCTCAAATGCTTTGAAGTTCTAGAAGTATTCTTGATATATGTCTCACAATTCGATATCCCATTTTCTTTGTACGCTTCTTAATTCCCGTTCCAAGTGATAGTCCCTCCTAATCTGTCCTTAGGAATAGTGGGCTGTTACAAAGTGGTATCAGAGCAGTTCATTTCCCTTGAATCCAAAACTTCCTTCAAGTTAAGTCTAGATCGAGTCACTAGACTTGTAAGAGGTCAGTCGACTATGCTCAACACTCCATCACATCAAGCTCAACCAGAATGAGGTAAATGACTTTTTCTCAGTTTGGAAATGAAAAGTTTAAAAGTGAAAAAGGGATTGAAATGATGTTTTAAAAGAAATGAAAGTTATGGAAAATGGTTGAGAATGAAACCTATGGAAAATGGTATGGACATTGAAGTGTCAAAAGTGATATGTTTGAATTCTTGAAATTCAAAGAGATGAGTTGTTATAAATGAGTTATGTTATTAATGTTTGAAATTCTTATTCAAATTTCAAGTTGATTATGACAATGGATATGTTATCCTAAAAGAACATAGACTGTATAAGACGCATGATCCCTTTTGCGAAAGAACATAGAAGTATGAATTTTGAGAACTTTATTTCATCATGAGAACAAAAGCAAAGGTTGAAATGAGAACAAAAGCGAAGATGAAATGAGAATAATACGAGTTGACAAACGAGAACAACGAAAACAAAGTGAAGAAAACCAAAGGATCGAGATGGAAATGATGATGGCGACAAATGAAGGATGATTTTGAGATGATTAATGTCCCTATGAGATAGTGACATGAGTATAGTCTTTCCTTTGGGTGTTCACGCGCGACGGAACTCAAAATTGACTATGACTTTTTCGTTAGAAACGAAATAAAAATGTGATCAAAAAATCAGTTGAGGCTAGTTTTGTGATTTACATAGAATGAGAGATCTACAGCGTGATAGGAATCTTAGAATGCTATTTGAGAGTAAGGTTCTCCAGTAGTACAAGTAGAGATATGATGTGTGTAGTATGTAAGAACCTTTGCTGTTAACATTTATCTGCTTATCAGATATGTTTAGATTGATTTATCTGCTTAACATATATGTTCAGATTGCCTTATCTACTTATCAGATGTGTTCATATTGATTTATCCTAGTATTGTCTATTTTTAGATGGTGAGGACTCGATATACAGCAAAGAGGAGGTTAGGACCACGAGCTACACCAGAGGAAATTATCTGGGCATATCGTACCTATAAGATGGTGTGGGGCGACAGCGTAGGGGAATTTTTGACACATTACCTCCACCACTGGATTGCCGCCCACGAGCACGGCATGACTGATTTTACGGCGTCAAGCACCTTTTGACCCGACTGCCATGTGACAGGGAAGGATATGCTACAAAGATATCGGGTGATTATATCTACCGTATGGAGGGTAGCTTTGATCTGATTGCGGACCTGCCTAGGTTTTTCTGCCATTTGAGCTATGTTTACAATGTCTATCAGGCTGCACCCAGAGGACCCTATCTTCCACCACGAGAGTACACATGGCGCGAGGTCTCACCAGAATGGCTATATCTGGAGGTTCCCCGAGAAGTTGATCCCGTAGTATCGAGGTATCTAGAGGACCGACCTGTGCATGTGGATAGGGCATCACGACCGAGGGCATTGGGAATGCCGGTTTTTTCTCCACTTTCAGTTGGACATCCGACCCGACCACCCCTTCCTGTTTTGCCACCGATGACGGCGCCACCAGCTCCAGCAGAGCCCTACCCGTAGACGGCACACATTAGGGTATCCCGGTACGCGATGTGTTTGCAATAGGAAATGAAAGAGCTAGACCTTCTCGCACATATGCCAGTGAGGAGGATCTAGAAGAGGATGAAGACCCGGAAGAGGAGGAAGATCCGGAAGAGGAGGAAGAGGATCCGGATGAAGATGAGGATCTAGAGGAGAATCCGGAGAATGATGGGAACCAAGATGAGGATATGGAGGATGGTGAGAACGACGAGTTTGATGAATGGTAATGAACCGTGAGCGATAGACGTGATAGAATATTAAGTCGTGGAGTAGTATATGAGTAGTATGTGTGTAGTGTGTTTACACACATTGTCTAATCACAACTTCCTAATCATATCCCACAGTTCAAATTGACACCTAAGTTTCATCACACTAAAAAGGATATATACCAAGACGAAATGAAATTCAGATCAAAACACAATTAATCCCACTTTAAGCATAATTCTTCACGCGCCATTTATTTCAAGAACATAAAATCATCTCTTATCCAAACAAAAAGCTAAAAACAAAACACAAACGACAAAACATAAACAAAACAGAAAATAAACCCCCCCCCACACTTAAAACAGGCAAGGTTCTCATTGTAGATAAATATATAAGAGAAAAGTAGAGGCGACTTCACTGAAAGCGAAGAAACGGAACGGCGAGGCGTCAAGCACAAGACAAAACCTACAAAAACAGCAAACAAAGACAAGCAAAACAACTAAAGCAACACGACGCACACAAAAACAGAAATAAACATATACTCCAATAGTGATGAATCACTATTGGTCAGACGGCGGTGGTGGAGGAGGAGCGTCATGAAATGTGGTCCAAGCTTTCCACTGAGCCTCAAGAGCAGACATGCGCTGATTCTGCTCGATCATCTGATTGTTATACTGATTCTAGCGCTGGTTCTGCTCATGCTACAATCGATTCTGTTTGTCAAGACGTTGGTTTTGGTCGTCAAATCGGGAATAGATATCTTGACGAAATTCAGTCCAATGGCCAACTAATTCACTCCTAAACTGGCTAAGCTCTTCACAAATGAAGTTTTACCCTTGTCCCGATGCTCCTTGCTGATAAGGCAATTATGGATGATTGGGATCGACATTGCTCTGAACGGGCTCTGTATCATTTCTTACCTCCGTATGCTCGTCGCCTTTATCTTCGGATGGAAGAGTAGTATCAAAAATGATCATATCGCCTGTAGGCGCATGAGATGGTCCTGCACCTGCTGATTGGGCTTCTGTGAGCCGTGCATGCATATATCTCTTCACACAATTCCTCGAATGATGAGATACAAGAGTTGTTTCATTATACGCAAAAGGGCCTCGAAGCTCACTAAGATTAATCATTTTAGGCCGGATAAAATCTTGCCCTGGAATAGGTCGTCCTTCATTATTCATGATCCTTAAATGTACTGACAGACCAGTAGGGATTTGACACAAGGTTGGCCGACATTTCTTACGCCGCTGAACCAACTGCAAGTGATCCCAAATGAAGAATGTCGGCGAAACCTTTGTCTTCTTGATCGCGCATGTGAGCAAGTAGACCTCAGCAGTGTTGACCTTGTTGGCCTACTCAATCCCGAAAACATTAAATGCGATGAATTTATGCGCCATAGCCAATGCTGCATCCTTAATGAATCCACTCGGCATTCCTACTGATGACCAGTTGTTAAATGCCGACAATTCTTGCCAAGCCTCTCTAACATTAAATGAAGGTGGTACATCGTGTGCACCTGAAGTTGGAAATCCAAATACCCCCTTCATAATACGAGGCGTGACAGCATACTTTTGACCAAACAGACGACATGTCATAGAGTTGGATTCATCATCAAAATTCATCGTGCAATAGAATTCAATCAATAATGGGGAATAACCCGGCAATTCCATCATAGCATATTGAAGAAGTCCTAAGTTCTTTAAATATTTCTTAATCTTATCTTCAATACCCAAACTTTGCATCAATTGCCAATAGAATTGACATGAGGAGTTATCTCTTGATGTATAAAACGACGATAAAGTGTACCTTCCATATGATTGTAAATGGGAATTGTGACTGAGTACATTCTACCGATATCTTCCAAGGATTCCTCCATAGGAACATCATCATCTCGAGGGTGACAAGAACTGGACCCAGCAGCTTGCTTTGTTCGAACCATATCGTTATACGTACGAATGGGCATAGGACGAACGTAGGGAAAAGACGGACGGAGCTGAAGCTCGGAGGGAAACGTCGGACGGAGGAGAATGGGCGTTGGGGCGCGTGGCGCTTCGGGTAGCGCCGGATGGAGAGAGACGGGCGCTGGGTGTGGAGGTGAGCACCAAACTGGATCGAGCGCCAGACGCTTGCTTTAGCGCTGGAGCGCGGCGCTGAAGATAGCACCGGACGGAGATAGCACTGGGCTCGGAGGCACGGAGCTTGAACGCCAGATGATGGGGCGCTGGTTGCGGCGTGCTTCGCTTGGGTGATAGCGCTGGACGAAGGTTGAGCTGTGGGGCACGTCGTGCGGGCATGGACGGAGATGATGCGTCGGATGGAGCTTGCGCTTGGCGCAGAAGCTTGGCAAACGTCGGACGAAGAAGAGGAAGTCGGCGCTTGGGGCTGGACGTGGAGGTGAAACGCCAGAATGAGAATTGTAGGGGTACGAACGAAGAGAGATGTCGGGAGAGAGAGCGCGGCACTGAAAGAAAATGAGTGGTAAAGTTAGAAACCCTAGCTGTTATAATATAAATAATTATTATAATTTTAAATTTTTTTTTTCAATTGGGCCGAGAGCCGATTTCACTACGTCCGACGCTGGGCGATGTTCACTGCCCCTTTTAACGTTTCTCACCCAGCACCAGTTTTAGCGCATTCGGCGCTGGGTGAGCTCCCTGGACTCTTCTTCAATAGTACCCCAGCGTCAGTTTCGGTGCGTCCGGTGCCTGGGGTGCCTCTCTGGACGTGATTTTGCATGCACTCAGCGCCGGTTGGCCTGCGTCCGGCGCTTGAATTCCTTTCTTCTGTGCAAAACCATCATTCTTCATCTCGATTTTTGTTCTTCACATACCCGAGACTCCTAGATATACAACTCTAAATCCTGTACCACACAAAACCAAAACAAGAAACGAAAACACAACAAAAAACAAAACGAAAAGAAAACGAGAACAAAGGAAAAAAAAGCATGGGTTGCCTCCCACGTAGCGCTAGTTTTAACGTCGCCAGCCTGACCATTGATTCCTCATTTTGTTAAATTTTTTCGGGTGAGAAGCTTCGATCCGACTCTCATTATCCAACGTGCCTTTGCTAGGCGATAACCATACTCCGGTGAGTAAGGTGGCAGCTCATTCAACTTATTCTTGAATTGTACTTCACCCAGATCTTTCTTACACTTAGTTTGGAGCTTAGGGTCAGTCTTTTCACTGTTGATTTCTTTAAGACATGATTCATTGTCAACTTCTTCCTTAGACACCTGTACCTGTAACACCTTATTCCCGTCCGCAATATCAAGTGCAGTTATAGAAAAACATGATGCAGTAGTAGAAACAGTAGAACTATCACTAGTACTACTAACTTGAAATGTCTCCGTCATTCCCAACACAGTCAAACTTATCATTCCCTTATTAAAATCAATAAGGGTATTTGTTGCAGCCATAAATGGCCTACCTAGCAACAACGGATGTCCACTCTCATGTTTTTCAGTCCCTTCTCCCATATCAATAACAACAAAGTCAACTGAGATTAGAAGATTACCCATTCTTATTAGGACATCTTCGATCACACCTTTCAGGTGTCGAATAGTTCCCTCAGTAAGTTCTAACCGCATGCGGGTTTGTTTTAAATCCCCAAGTTTTAATGAGTTAAACAAAGAGAAAGATATTAAATTGACCCCGGCACCCAAATCAAGCATTCCCGATGCAGATTTTCCATTACCAAACGCAACATTAAGAGTAAAACTACCTGGATCGCGTTGCCTTTGTTTTGGTTGGTGCTGAATGGGCTTCTCCGACTTAACCTCTGCTTTCTTCACATCCCCTGCTTTCTGCTTGTCGACTATTAAATGACTCGGGAATGGAACAGGTGGCTCATAAACTTTGTGAGGCTTAACGTCTTCCACTTTGATCTCTTCATCAACCTCACACTTCTCATTGTCACTTGCATAAGCAGTAACGGCCTTGGCATGCTCCGATTGGCTGGGAAACTTTCCCTTTTGGTCTCGTCGCACTAATTGTTCAACAGTCCCAGCCAACTATCCCACTTGAGTTTCTACTCTTTTCATAGATGCTTCCAAAGATTCAAATCTCAAGCTACTTGCCTGGATAAAAGTCTGTAGAAAATCCTCAAGCGTTGGTTTTTTAGGTGCATCAGGCTGCTGCTGAGGTTGCTGTCTCAACTGGGCTCCCTGACTTGATCCCCATTGATTTTGACTCCAAGAGAAATTAGGATGATCTATCCAACCAGGGTTGTAAGAATTTGAAAAGGGATCAAATCTAGGCCTCGACTGATAACCTTGTTGATTACCTCGTTGGAACCCTTGCATGGCATTAACTTGCACTTCTTTATATGCCATCTCATTGGCTCTTTGGCACATGTTGGCTTCCGTCCCCGCTTCACCACAAACACCACAAGTTTCCATTGACATTACTTGTTGTTGTTGGAATTGAGGTGGTGTCTGAGGCTCGTTTTCTCTCAATAGTTGAACTTGGAAAGTGAGATCTGCCAATTGCTGTGTCATTTCATAGTTGGGCGTCACCTCATTTGCTGCAGCCGTTCTTCGTCCTGCACTTCTCCTTTGCGACTTTGCAGTTAGCGTCTCCAAAATTCGCTAACATCATCGGCAGTATAATTACCAATGTCTCCTCCAGCCACATTGTCTATCATGTATTGGAAGTCCATCATCAATCCATCATAGAAAAACAGATTAAGGAGCTCAGCTGGGTAATGGTGATGCGGACATTGCTGCTGTAGCGACTTAAAACGATCCCATGCCTCATGCAGAGGTTCTCCAGCCATCTGCTTGAAGGTAGCTATCTTAGCTCTCAGCTCTTTTGTTTTCTGGTTCGAGTAGTATTTTCCCATGAATTTATCATATACGGCTTGCCAACTCGTTAGTGAACCAGACTGTAGAGACATCAACCATGTCTTGGCACTATCATTTAAGGTGTAAGGAAAACACCTCATTCTCAGCGTATCTTCTCTGAGTCCGTTCAACGGAAAAGTGTGACCACTGCATAGAACTCCCGGATGAAGTTCAAAGCATCCTCACTTGGCATCCCATAGAAAGAAGGTAGAAGGTTGAAGTGGATGGGCTTCAACTCGTAGTTTCGGACCGGATCCCCGAGGACTATGCATGACGTTGTCACCCTAATGATGGGTCGAGCAAAGTCACGCATCCACGGGTTTCCTTCCTTGTTGACTCCTCCATTTGCTGCCATTTCCTCTGGTACGAATTTCTCACTCGGAGATCTAGTCTCCAAATTCTCGTGCTCAACTGTCGCTGAATTCGTCTCACTTTCAGACGTGCTTTCTTCTTCCGAGTTCGAAAGATTAAAATCTCTCACCATGTGAATGTTGTCTATCACCGGTGCCAACTTTCTTTTAAGACTTCGATGACCTAACATACACAAACACAAGATGTCACGCCCCAATTCCCGAGGGAATGCACGGATGTCAGGGTGTGATTAGGGGTGGGGGTTAAGAAGTAGGGAAGAAGTGGGGGATACATAAAGCATACATAATAAGAAGATACGACCATAAAATCGGACAGCATCTCCTCTATACTAGGACATATCCTGAAGGGAAGGGGTAAGCAAAAAATCCACCAACAGATTTATATCGACATCATAACTTCAATGAACGTGATCTTGAATAAATATTAGTAATGCAAGGAAACAAAATAGCATTACATCCTGTTGACTAGACCGGTCAACCACATAGCATGCTCTTGTCGAGACTCACATCATAATAACATAATAGCGAATCTTGTTCCCAATCATAGAGCAAAATAAAGGAACAAGAATACATCAACAACAGAATACGTAGATTTAACACAATATCACGGAAGCAGAAAGCATGAAAGAATCCACAGCTAAACCACTCAGCGTCGCCCGTCCAGCCCTCCTCCATCTGTGAAAAACATTTGAAAAGAAGTTTGGGGTGAGTACTAGCGCACTCAGCTGGGGTTTTTAATAGAAAACAAAATCCATGATACCGTGTTTAGAGCACTTACCTTAGAAGGTTTTAAAACGTAAACCAACTTCTAAGTAAGCAAAAAAGAGATTTTCCTTTTTGATACCTGACCCGTTATTATTGTTACTCCAATCATAGAACCACGGCTTGGAACGTATCCCGCCAGCCCATCACATCCCTCGGCCCGGAACATATCCAGCTAGCCCACAATATCTCGGCCCGAAACATATCCAGTCGGCCCACGCCCGGAACGTATCTAGCCGGCTAAATCAGTGTGGACTTCAGGGGTCAATCCCCGTCAGAACCATAACCACATCATTACCATTTCCGTGTGGACTTCCGGGGTCTATCCCCTTAAGAACCATAACCACGTATTCAGGGTCTATCCCCTTACGATCAATACTCAAGATGGTGATCAACCTACCAAATAGAGATCCGTGCACAATCACATTCGAACCACATCTCGGATCAGAGAACAGTAATAACTTCGTTAAAACATTTTCACGGAGCACATGTTTTATTTTGAAATATCAGAGTAAATAACTCAAAATAAGCATATATAACCTAACCTGAACAGTCGAAAACGTCAACTGGGAGATATCCACAGATCCAACAACTTCACCGATCGCACTGGTAGGTACCTGGTAACAAGATGGAACAACTTTTGGGGTCACATCCTTCAAATCAAGGCAACAACGTGATCCAAATGAAGATCGAAATGAAACGGGGGGTTTCAAATTTCTGAACCCACATTTGGCACTCTCCGGGTTTTCAAATCAACTCGATGCAGAAGGGAAATATATTAAGGGCATTAAGACCTACAATAGGGTACCTTCAAAATATGCATGCATGCAAGTTGACATAAATCTTAGCAACGAAGAAGCTTCAAAAATCGATGCCTATCCTCAAATCCAGGATAAACCTTCCAAAATCGATGCTGAAAATGGAAACATAAGCAATATGCTTAATGAGGAATATGGAATGAAAAACTATGTTGAAAATGGATAACCCGGGCATGTACTTCCTTTAGAAATTCGAAACGACAGAAAACATCCCGACATGCAAAAACGTGAAAAACGAAAAAACTGAATCGGTACTTTAGTAGAACACATAGCCCGGAACTCAAAACCTAAAGGGCCCATAGCTAAAAAGTAGCCCGTTGGCCCCAAATTGGCGGCCAACAGCCACGGCGGTGGAGGTTGGCGGCCAAATCGGCCGACCTCCGGCCGTTTCCGGCCGATTTCTCGTCCCGTCCCTTTAGAAACCCGAGTTCTATGCTATGCTATCTACTAAAAGGCGGAATCAAAACAAGAAAAGGACAAAAACAAAAAAAATAGGTCTGTCGAGAAGGGGGTGATCGGCGATGGTGGCCGGTAGCAGCGTAATGGCGCCGCCACCGAGCCTCCCCGGCTCGATCCCCACTCCTCCAGGGCTTCCGCAGCGTACCTGGAGCTGCTCGGCTCGTCTATAAACACAGAGAGACGAAGAAAATGAAGGTCCTAGCCCTCTATTTATAGGAAAAAGTAGGTGGCTGTGCAGCTGCTTGCGCAAGCGGCCTTTTTCGAAACGCAAAAAGCGATGCATCTTTTGCAAACGGACTCTAAATTAAGCAAACTTGGTACCCATGGACTCAAAATAAAATACCGGACTCAATGACTATAAACAAGATATGCTTTTAAAAGACCCATGAAAAGTCCGGTTTTTTGATAACTTCCCCGGTGTGCCAAACCTTCGTGGGTGGTCGAAAACCTGCATACTTAGTGTCTATGAATTCGTCATAAGACACTCTTCACACCGCCTAAGGTTTTGTGATGGTCGCATCACCGAAACAAAAAGTCAACCTTTTGACCTTTCTCGAAAAATGTACCATGCAAACATGAAACGTAGGAAGGACGGGGTATTACACAAGACAAGAAAGCGGATTACGCGCACCTATGGGAAGAAAACAACCAAACGAAAATAAAATAAAATAAAGAAAAATAGAAGAAAATGAGGGGAAAATAACACAATCAAAAATGCCTAAAGCCTTCCCCGGCAACGGCGCCAAAATTTGTTCCGATCAAATTATTTTTCTAAGTCGCTCGCAATAGAACGAGGTCCCTATAGTGTGGTAAGGTCGACCCAAGTCGAATCTCTCGAGGAAGTTAACAGGGCTTATGATGTGTTACGATTAAAACAGTAAATCTAAATCCTAAACTTGTTTACGGATGATGCTTAACTAAAATTAACAGGAAAGTAAATCACGAATACGATTCAAACCAAGCATTCCAAGCAATTCAATTGTAACAGGAGTAATTCAAGATTGTGAGAAAGACTAGGGCATTAGGTTCTTCGCCTTGATTAATTGATTAATTCTTGCTTAGGAAATCTACCTACTCATGCAATCCTCTAACCTTTAATTCAAACACTCGACTTTCGTTCCGTGGATTAAACCTAAGTTATAAGATTTAACAAATAGATAAACCATTAGAGTACTCGTTTCAGGTAACGTCTAACCCAATTGATTCCTATGGATGCAACGTATCTATCTCTCGATAATACACGAAACATAAATAATTAAATGGTGATCAATCACTTAACAGTAAACCCTACGATTCAAATGGTATACTCAATCACAACAAATAATCAATCAATCAATTTGAATCACCAAACCCTAGAAAGAATATTAGTTCATGCTCATCTGACGGATCAAACAATTGAAATCAATAAACATCATTAATTCAATAATCCAATGGAAAAAGAGAATAATAATCCTTACAATCGCAATAGTCATTGATGAATCTCTTCAATCAATATTCTTGAATCACAAATAGCAAAGGAAATAGAATGAAGAACTTGGAAGATGAAGTTCGCGTGGAGGAGGCGCACATACAAAAAATAATACTGAAGATAAAAACCGAATGAATATAAAATAAAACGAGGGTTCGTGTTTTAAAACATATATATAGTGCCTGAAATTTTACGCCCAGCACTGGACGCAAGCCCAGCGCTAGACGCGTGCCCTTCAAAACAAGGCAAAATACGGCTCACCCAGTGCCGGATGCTAGGCAGCGCCAGACGTGGCTGTTCTCGAAAACAGGGACCGGCGCCGGACGTGTGGACTGTCGGGACAACTTCAGTGCCCAACGCCGGACGTAAGCCAGCACCGGACGCGGGCGCTCTCTGGACAACTTCAGCTTCAGTGCCCAGCACCGGATGCATTGCAGCGTTGGACGCAGGCGCTCTCTGGACTACTTCAACTTAAGCGCCGGACGTGCGGGCGCACCGGACACGGCCTTTTCGATCACTTCCTTACGAAGTTAAGGCACACCCAGCACCGGATACGCCGAGTCAGGCGCTTGGGTGCGCTTTTATGCACAAAATGCTTTAAACACGATCATTCCCTACACAAAACAAAAAAGAACATGATTCCAACAAAAGATATTCCAAAATAAACAAATAGGAACCAAATCGTCTAAAACAACCATTGAAAAACATAACAAAAACATGCAAAACACATGTGCACACGAGGCCCGTTTCGAGATTTGAAGATCTGTACTTTGCAAATTTATGTAATAAATTAGGCAGGGAAGTACAGGATCCACGAGTGGGCCGCGAAGAACGAATTTATTTTATTTTATCGTTCAAAGCATGTCATTGATGTTTAAATAATGCAGAAGAATGCTATGTATGTTTAATTACGTAGATAAACATTTAATATGTTTTCATGATTGGATGCGTATAGCAAGCATGCTAGGTTTATCGCGTTTTGAAGCATGTTTTAGAATTTTGCGAGCATGTTTTACATGTTGAGTTCTATAGAATGCATGCTAAGATTACGTGATCTGCATGAACAAACCTTTTGAAATAAAAGATTAAGCAAGAAACCCGACATATTAATTTTTAAAATTAAAAATGTCAAGACCTCCACTTTTTGATCTCTAAACAAAGTGGTACGCACTGTGAGTAAATGTCCACACGCGTGGCTTGCTTGCACTGTTTATCATAAGTTTGTTAGATGAGATTTCTAAATAAAACATTTTAATCTATTGAGAAGTGGGAGTTTCATGTGTAAACGTCCACACGCGTGGCTTGCATATGTTATTTTCATAAGTTATCTAGAGATAGATTTAAAATGAGATGACAAAAGATTTTGAATTGGAAGCGGTATGGTCCGAGTGAGTATGCCAATTCTAAGAATTCATTATCTGCTGTTAAAATTGTGGTGAATGCTTAGGCATCACCTCAAGTACAACTTCCCGTGAAGTCCCTTCTTACGATAGTGATGTGGTCTAGTAAGGTCCAATCATTAATTTTATTTTTCATAAGGATAAGTTGACATGGATTGAAATTAAGCGACTAAAAGCTACTCCCTCCGTCCCGCTTAAAGTGTCCCATTTCTTTTGGGCACGAGTATTTAGGAGAAAGGTATAAAGTAGTTAAAGTGTTAAAAAGTGGGTAGGGTCCACAATTTTTGAAGGGATAATTATTTCCTAAAATGGAATGATACATTTGTAACGGAACAACCCAAAAAGGAAAGTGAGACATTTTAAATGGGACAGAGGGAGTATATTTCAGTCTGGTCGAGGGGTTCATGTGTAAACGTCCACACACATGGCTAGCATGTGGAATTCCTTGGACGATTGGAGGTTTCAATTAATATTGTTGTATCAAAAGGTTACAATATTATTGTTACGAATTATGAGCGATCGTATGCTTATGTGTTTGCATTACTTTTCAGATATGTCTCTTACACCGATTATCAATATGCTCGCACACAACCCTCTATCCAGTCCAAATTTTATCGAGTAGAAACGAAACATGAATATGTTCTTATCGCAGAAGAACGCATGTTTGTTCTCACTACTCCCAAACCCGATGCCCTTACTGACGCATCGACGAATGAGCAGCGAGAGTCAAGCAAACTTTGGCATAAGTCAAATAATATGGCCAAATGCTAAATGATGACAACTATGTCCAAAGGCTTGTAGCTGCAGCATCAGTCAATGGTAGACGTGACTGAAATATGGTCAAGTCTCGAGAGTAAGTTTGGGCAGTCGGATCGGACAGTCCGCTTCCACACAATGAGAGAAATCTTGGCGTGTAAGATGGAAGAAGAAAGTTCGGTCCATGAACATGTCTTTCACATGACTCATCTCATGGATAGTCTTGATCAGTTGGGAGAAGATATCGACGATGAAGCCAAGGTCGATATCATCATCAACACACTGCCCAAGTCTTTTGAGAATTTTTGCATGAACACAATCATGAGCAAGACCGAGTATACACTTAGTCAGTTGCTAAATTATCTCGTGGCCGCAGAAGAAATCATGGGAAAAGGAGCACATGCCCTTGCTAGCACATCTAAGGGTCCAAATTTTCCATTGAAAAGTGGAAGAAGAAAAAGGGGTACCAAAGGTGGTAGAGGCAAGGGAATCAGTGGGAGCAAGAACATGGTTGCCACCGTAGGCTTGAAAAAGCCAAAGGAGATGGGCATGTGCTTCAAGTGCAACAAGACTGGGCATTGGAAGACTAAGTGCCCCATGCTCAAGGTACGCAATTTTCTTTAGTAACGGAAACATGTTTAGCAACTTGTTCTACTCATTCATGGGTAGTAGATACGGGTGCTACCGATCATGTTTGTTACACCTTGTAGGGGTTCCTGGGGACAAGGGAGCGGTTTGATGGAGAGATAACGATCTCCATAGGCAATGCGGTGAAAGTCGAGGCCGTTGCAGTCGGAGATGTTTCTTTATGTTTTGATAAAATAGTTTTAGTATTAAAAGATGTTTTGTATGTGCCGGAGTTTCGACGAAACCTTATTTCGGTTTCCAAACTATTTATACATGGATATTTTGTTTTTTTGATAAAGGTGTTTCTATCATAAGAAATGACGAAATTATCTGTGGTGGCACCTTATATAATTCGCTTTATACTATTTCTGCTAAACATAATACCTTTAATTATGTTGCATCTACATCAAACCTTAAAAAGAGGAAATTTTGTTCGCTAGATGACACCATATTTCTTTGGCATCTTAGATTAGGTCACATCAATCTAAATAGGATCCAAAGACTGGCTAAGAATGGAGCGTTGGGTGAAATTATAGTCACTTCGTTCCCAGTCTGCGAATCCTGTTTAGAAGGTAAGATGTCGACCAGACCCTTCAAAGCGAAGGGGTATAGAGCCAAGGAAGTGTTGGAGCTAGTCCATTCTGACCCATGTGGACCAATGTCCACAAAAGCTCATGGAGGGTACAAGTATTTTGTCACTTTCATTGACGATTACTCAAGGTACGGATACGTATACCTGCTTCACCGCAAGTTTGAATGCTTTGAGAAATTCAAAGAATTTAAGGCAGAAGTGGAGACGAAGCTAGGTAAGAGTATCAAGTCACTGCGGTCTGATCACGGTGGCGAATACCTCAGTAACGAGTTCATGGACTATTTGGTGCAGTGTGGGGTTACCTCCCAGCTCACTACACCGGGCATACCACAGCAAAATAGTGTGTCAGAGCGAAGAAATAGGACTCTCTTAGAAATGGTTAGATCTATGATGAGCTATGCAACATTGCATATTTCGTTCTGGGGAAATGCCATAGAAACAACAACATATTTGCTCAATCTAGTACCGTCCAAGTAAGTCGACAAAACCCCCTTCGAGTTATGGTTTGGGCGCAAGCCTAGTTTAAGCCATATAAGGATATGGGGCAGTCCAACACATGTGCTGAACAAGAAAGCTGACAAATTGGAGGCTAGATCTGAAGCAAGGCTGTTTATTGGTTATCCTAGAAGAACGAAAGGTGGTTATTTCTATAATCCTAAGGATCAGAAGATCGTTATTAGCACTAACGCCCGATTCTTAGAAGAGGACTACATGAAAAACCACAAATCCAAAGTTGAAATCATACTTTAAGAATTAGAAGATAATCATATTCCACCACTAATTAGG
Organism: Salvia rosmarinus; assembly: GCA_036937905.1. Lineage (NCBI taxonomy): Eukaryota > Viridiplantae > Streptophyta > Magnoliopsida > Lamiales > Lamiaceae > Salvia > Salvia rosmarinus. Next base: position 42,229,017 of record CM072816.1, on the reverse strand, counting down.
CCAAAGGTATGAGATGTCGTGTCTAGTGAGAGGGATCGACACCAGATACTTCAAGAAATTGAAGTGGGTCGAGTTCCACTGGAGATACCGATCGTACAAGTGGCACCTACCCAGACAGTTATGCAAGATAGAGAACCACAGGTTACTAGACCCACCGTTGCCATTATGCCAGTAGCGCCTCATCGTAGTGGGAGGGTTGTTCGTCAACCCGAGCGATTTATGTTCATGGGCGAATCTTCAGATTTAGTCCCAGGTAATGAGCAGACTGTAATCGACCCATGGACATACAGCGAGGCGATATAAAACATTGATGCAAGATCATGGCACACAGCTATGGACTTAGAAATTGAGTCCATAACAGCTATGGATGTATATGAGAAAACACCTCTACCAGAAGGCAAGGAAACTATAGGTAGTAAGTGGGTATACAAGAGGAAGAGAGATTTAGATGGAGAGGTTTCAGATTTTAAAGCCAGGCTTGTGGAGAAAGGGTACACTCAGATTGAGGGCATCGATTTTGATGAGACATTTTCACCTGAAGCAATGCTCAAGTCCATCAGAATTCTTCTGGCCATAGCAGCTCACCTAAACGTTGAGGTTTGGCAAATGGGTGTTAAAACCGCTTTTCTAAACGGTTAACTTGAAGAAGGTAGAGACATCAATATGCAGCAACCCGAGGGTTATGTAGTGAAAGGTGAAGAGCACCTAGTATGAAATCTTAAGAAGTCCATTTATGGACTCAAGCAAGCTTCCCGATCATGGAACTTACACTTTGACGAGGTGGTAAAGTCCTATGGATTTACCCAGTTGCCTAGCGAAAGTGTGTGTATCGCTTGGATGTCGAGGGTGACGTGAGATTTCTTGCACTACGTAGATGACATCCTTCTACTGGCAACAATGTGAAGTCGTTATCGACGTAAAGAGTTGGTTATCCGATCAGTTTCAAATGAAAGACTTGGGATATGCAACGCACATTCTTAGGATCATTCTTAGGATCAAGCTTATATCGCGCCTTACATTGATACCGAGAGTTGAAAGAGAAAATGTCATTTATGAGCTTATATCGCAAAGCGAGATAAAGGAAATGAGACAAGTTCCTTACGCTCCGCCGTAGGAAGTCTCATGTATGTTGCTCAACCAAAAGTATACTTTCAATTGACTCGCAATACATTGATCGTGTTGCTCACGTAAAGCGATTAAATCCTAAACACCTAATACTCAAACACGAGAATTTTTAGTATCGCAAAGAACATGAGATAATCGAAAGCGTAAAAGATTAAAGCAACATGAACACAACCATGTCACCATGAATTGAATCCAATTCTACAAGAATACCTTAACTCGAAAGAACATGAATCCCAAAACATAAATTGTGTTCATTTATCTAAGGTGAATTAAAGCTAACAATTATCCGAAAGTTTGTAGCTCAAGAAATCTGAAAGCTAGAGAGACCACCGCCGCATGGAGAAGAAAACCAAAACCAAGAACCCCGTTTTGACCCAATGCGCGAAATATATATTAAATGAAAGTGAGCCGGCTCAAGGCGAGCGAGTTCAAAAAGCTTCGACTTGAAAGTGAACGCCGGTTCAAAATAAACGCCGGCCGAGAAAACATTCGCATTGAATAGAACGGTTGAGGCGAAGCGCCGGCATGCGCGCTGTGGCGCTGAAAGGGTGCGCGCGCGAGGGCAAGCGGAGGCCAAACGCTGGCTGGGCGAGACGGGCGCTGGGCGTTGGGGTGATGCCCAGCGCCGGATGGAATCGAGCGCCGGGTGAAGCGCTGGGCGCTGGGTCTTCGGCGGGTGCTGGGGCGAAGGGCGAGCGCTGGCTGGCGAAGTCGCGCGCGGTGAAGAGAGCGCCGGCTGATAATGAGCCGGCGAGGTAAATTTGTGAACTGGCGTTCACAATGAGCGCTGGAGTTGGTTGTGGCGCTGAAGAGGAGGCTGAGCGCACGTTGGAGTTGAGCGCCGAGAGGAAGCGCGCTGAGATGAGGTGAACCGCGCTCACCAATTGTGAACTAGCGCCGTTGGAAGCTGAAACCAGGCAAACCGGGCGTTCATAATGAACCGCGTTCGCTGGGCGTGCATTTGCGCGAGCGCGCGCGCGCGCGCTGGCGCGCGCGCGCGACACACTGCTTATGCAGTGTTTTTGTTTTGGCCCGCTCTCCTTCGCTTGAACTCCGATTTGCACACGGTTTTCACGCACTCTATCACAACGTACTTTATTTCTTATGAAGGATAAAACTTGATTCTTTCTCCAGAATTCATGAGAATCATTGAAAGTGTTCAGCGCCGGCGCGCGACTAGGGCGATAATTTGGCCCGCTCTCCCTCGTCTCAACTCCGATTTGCGATCCGCTTTGGCCTATGACAAGTTGACAGATCCAATTCATCCTTTTCTGCCGTTTTCCTACAAAACATCGAGACGAACAGTAAGTACGAATCGATAAATATTAATCGAACCAAAGGCATAAATAGGACAAACCATAGAAAATGACACGAAAACAATACCAAGAATCATCACAAAATCATACCAAACAACTCCCCACACTTATCCATTTGCTTGTCCTCAAGCAAAGTCTATACTAATAAGGTTCGAAGATAACTCATGCAACATCACTCTTAGTCCAATCAATCAAATCTCTTTGCAATTCTCCCAAACATGATGAATACATAATAAAAGTTAATGTGAAACAAATCTAAGATTGTGAAAATATCAAACAAACAGTAGGTTATTTTTGCTCGCACCCAACTCTCCGTTAGGGGCTAATTAACTAAAATGGTTACCTTTAGCAACAAGTTTCTTTTGAGAACACAAAGAAAGTATAAACAAATTTGGAACAATGTTCGAAAGGCGAAGTCTCGATGAATTCGAGTCTCCTATCGTGGTTTCCCATGCCCATTTCTCAATTTACGAGAAGAGGGCGAATCCCATCCTCCATTTATACAATCTCAACAACATCGAGTTTTAATTCTCCTTATTTTCTTTTTCACACATATTTTTCTTTTTCTTTTTTTTTTATTTGAAACGAGTATATAGGTAACCACCCTGTTAACACTCCCCCTAGCATTAGCCGGACAAATCACGTCAATAACCCCGATTTAAAATCAATTCACACAATCTCGCCAATTCACATTGCACTTTAATCACATGACATCAAGATAAACGAAATACGCCAAAGTCCGATCAATACCACGTAGTTCGATTGCACAAATCAAAATCCTAAATTATTCGCATAGACACAAACTCAAGTCCAAACAATCTAAATAAGACAAGGGCACGCCATTAACATACAAAACAATATAACACGCACACAAAACCGAGCAAACATCCCCACACTTAAATCGAGAACTGCCCCTGCTCAAAACATTAAAAGCTCAAAATAACCATAGAGGACGATACTTCCACGATAATCGACAGAATGCTGATGTAAAGTTGGAGCACCACGGCTTCATCTCATTCACGACAACTTTCCGATCTCGAGCAAAACAAACTCAACAACAATGAGATAGATCAAAGAAAAACACGAAACAAACAAAAGAAAGAAAGGAAAAGAAGAAAAACCGTGGTAAACCCCACGTAGTTTTCGATTTAACGCCGTGAGCACGACGTGTTCCGTAAACAACGGATTATCCATAGTCTTTCACTGCAGGAATACCATCTCGCCAAAGCATCAAGATAAACCATATATGCACAAAGGACAAGAAAGAAAGCAAAAACTAATCATTTAAGCTCAAGTCAAACATCCTATTCTCCAAAGAAAATAGATAACTATAATTCCCAAATCACGATACTTTGGTGAATTAGGATGTTGACAAATTATTCAAGTTACCTCAACCTTTGTTATCATCAGATCCTCCTCCGGGACCCCGTGACTCAATTGTTGAGGCAAGGTAATCGCTTCGAGTGGGCTTTGCATGTCAACAACTTCGAGTGCCCACTTGCTTCATCCCCTTCATCCTCCTTCACGTGTTGGATAACTCTTTCACCTCCGAGTGAGTGTTGGAATGATATCGGCTGTGATTTGCCCACTCTTCCTGTTATCCGCTCTCATAAAACGCCATCTGGGCTCGATTATGCTTCTCATCCACACGTGCCCACCTGCTCACTTTCCACCTCATCCGTGCATCGGCTCCTCGTGTGTCTCTCCGCCCCATCTTCAACAATTGGGTCACTTCCAAGAGGCGACCATCGAGCTTGATCGGGTTGGTGCGGAAAGGTGTGATTTCATCAATCCTCGCTTTTCCACCCCTCGTGATCGCAGCAGACTCATCTAATGTCTCTTCCACCCAATTTTCAACTATTGGATCACTTTCAGAACAAGGACCGATCGGATCTGATCGGATTGGTTTGGAAGTTCCCTCCTTGCTGCAACAAATTATCAAGGTGCTCGACATATCCTATTTATGCCTCCAAACGCAAAGTCGAGGCATTTGCAAGATCCAAACCTCGACCAAAGCATCCGTTTTTGAATAGACACTTCTTTTTGAGTTAACTCATCCTCCCAAGTTGTCATCCGAGGTGGAGGTGGTCTGCGGGTATGAGTAATGAGGTGGAGGTGGTTCCCCAGGGATTGGAAGCTCGATCCTCAAAGTACGGTGGATTCCAATATTCCGGTCAGTTGTGGAGGCGTTGTCTGTCGTGGATCCCAATATCCCAAATCGGGTGGTGAGGTCTTTCTTCGCTGTGGATCCCAGCAAGGATCATATGTTGTGGCTCATAGCCCGACGGACATCCTCGGAAAAATCGACTGGGCTCCTTCTTCAAAGAAGAATTTGCCCACGACGAACTTTCCTCCCCACCGGGTTGACCATAATCGCATCGTTGATAACCCCGCACAAGCGGATACCAAAACAAAAACAAAATTACACGCACTGTGAGAAAATAACCAAACAGAAAGAAAAGAAACACAAAAACAAACAACACAAACAATACGCTTAAAGTGTTCTTCAAGAACGGCGCCTAAAATTTGTTCAACCAAAAGTATACTTTCAATCGACTCGCAATCATACGAGGTGTTATAGTAGGAAAGCTAACCCTAGTCGTCTCTCAAGGAAAACTTAATAGGCCTAATGTTCGTGTTGCTCACGTAAAGTTTATTAAATCCTAAACACTCTAATACCAATAAGGGATTTTGAAACATACGATGAATCAAACACGAGAATTAAACAGCAAACCTAAGCCAGGGTTGTCAATCCCGAGCTAAATCTAATTGCAAATAAATCATAGTCATCATTCCATCGCAAAGAACATGAGATAATCGAAAGCAGAAAAGATTAAAGCAACATGAACACAATCCACTGTCACCATGAATTGAATCCAATAAAAAATCATAAACAAGAATACTTTGAAAATTAATCAAAGAACAATCAATCCCAAAACATAAATTGATAAATAAATCATTCGATGAAAACTAGAAACAGGAATTAAAGCTAACAATTATCTGAGTTGTGTAGCCTGAAGAAATCTGGAAAAGCTATGAGACAGCCGCGGCCGCATGGAGAAGAAAACCAAAAACTGAAGAACCCCGTTTTTGACCTAATGCGCGAATATATATATTAAATGAAAGTGAGCCGGCGTTCAAGGTGAGCGCAGGTTCAGAAAAGCTTCTGACTTGAAAGTGAACGCCGGTTCAAAATAAACGCCGGCTGAGAAAACATTCTGCATTGGAATAGAACGCTGGTTGGAGGCGAGCGCCGGCTGTGCGCGTTGTGGCGCTGAAAGGGTGCGCGCGCGAGGGCAAGCGGAGGCCAAACGCTGGCTGGGCGAGACGGGCGCTGGCGATGGGCGATGCCCGCCACGGATGGAATCGAGCGCCGGCGAGTTACTGGCGCCGGGCTCGGGCGGGTGCCGGTCGGGCGGGCGGCGGCCGGCTGGCGGTCACGCTTGGTGAGAAGAGCGCCGGCTGATAATGAGCCGGCGAGGTAAATTTGTGAACCAAGCGTCACAATGAGCGCTGGAGTTGGTTGTGGCGCTCGAAGAGGAGGCTGAGCGACGCTGAGTTGAGTTGCTGGAGAGGAAGCTGCGCTTCAGATGAGGTGAACCGCGTCACCAATTGTGAACTAGCGCCTGTTGGAAGCTGAAACCAGGCAAACCGGCGTTCATAATGAACCGGCGTTCGCTGGGCGTGCATTTGCGAGCGCGCGCGGCGCGCTGGCGCGCGCGCGCGCGACACCGCTTTGCGCAGTGTTTTTGTTTTGGCCCGCTCTCCTTCGCTTGAACTCCGATTTACACACGGTTTTCTCCTACGCACTCTATCACAACGTACTTTATTTCTTATGAAGGATAAAATCCTTGATTCCTTCTCCAGAATTCATGAGAATCATTGAAAGTGTTCAGCGCCGGCGCGCGACTAGGGCGAGCGGAGTGCGGCGCGACTTTGAAGATTTGGCCCGCTCTCCCTCGCCCCGAACTCCGATTTGCGATCCGCCGCCTATGAACTCTTATCGAGATGCTCTTCAATTATATTTGATCCTTGACAGATCAATTCATCCTATTTTCTGCCGTTTTCCTACAAAACATCGAGACGAACTAAGTAAGTACGAATCGATAAATATTAATCGAACCAAAGGCATAAATAGGACAAACCATAGAAAATGACACGTAAAATAATACCAAGAATCATCACAAAATCATACCAAACATATGCAATGTTGTGTACGAGACTCGATATCTGCTAGCGGTTCGATTACGTTTATTGTTGATATTTAAAGATGATTTTAGATCAATAAAGTGCATTTATGTATTGGATCTCAATGCTTTTATATATTTTTGGAAGATACTGCTCTTGGGTTCCTCTTTGGTGTTTTGTAGGCTTATAAGATGATAATCGAAGCATGGAACGAAGCACAAGCAAACAAAGGGCAAAAACAGGGCCTAGCGACCACCTTCGCGGCCGATAGCCCGATCGCGAGCCGCGAAAGCAAGGAAGAAAGATGTCTCGCGCCGACCTACTAGGTCGGCCCCGAGGAAATACCATACGACGCGGCCACGACCAGCGACCGCGAGACGTGACCGCGAGCTACCCGACGTTAGATGTCTTTGAAAGAGCTACTGCCCAATTTCTCGCGGCCATACCTAGCGACCGCGAGCCCGATCGCGAAGCATTCTTAGCGATCGGAAGTCCTGTCGAGAGTCGAAGGAAGCCCGATTGACCAGATCCCTCATGACCGAGCTCGCGACCGTGAGCTCAGTCGCAAAGCGAGGCGGCTGGGCCCAAAATTAGGGTTTTTAACCTATGCCTATAAATAGGGCTTCATCCCCCCCCCCACGCCTACACCTGTTCCAGACCTCAAATTTACGTTTTTCTTCAGTTTTTCACTATTTTTCCAACTTTTGCACTCTAGGCTTGATTTAGATTCATTCTAGCATTAGTTTTGCATTGTTCTACTTTAGTTCTACGATTTGTTAGCGCTTTGGAACGCTTTTGTCCGAACGAATTTCGTGTTTTTCCCGTTTTCCGCTGAGGTTGGGATACGAACCCAACGATTGTTCTTCCGACGCTACACTATTGGTTATCTATTTAATTCTTATTTTTATGGTTAATTCTTAATTTATGTCAATTATTATGTCTAGCTAAATTTCCGTTCTAATCCTAGGGTTTGCATGATTCTATCCTAAATGTTGTGATTCCTGCTATTGTTATTTACCTTCCAGGCATTGATTTATGATTCTTGGTGCTTAATTATATGTGTTAATTTCTGATCAATCTTGATGCATATCTAGTTTCCAGTTAATTACTTAACCGTTTTAATTGTCAATCGATCTTGAATGCATGATACGAATAAGCCTTGAGTCGTAGCTGAGATAGGAACATTCGTAGGAAGCCTTTGTGATCCTTTTGGAGTTGCTTATTTTCACCTAGAGACGTAACAGTAATAGGGAAAATTAGCAATCAACTGCCACAATTGTCGTAACTGAAATTGTTGGTTACATATGTGATCTTCCATCTTGTCTGGATTAAAATGGTTAATAATAAGCAGGATAAACATACGTTGTGGGTAGGATTAGTGCATCCCTAGGGTTAGTCTTTCTAGATTATTATCTCTTTGGGTATTTATTGCTTTAGTTTATTTTCAAGTTGTTACCCTTTTGCTTTGGATTTAATATCTGAAGTCCTAAACCTATTTAAACCAAATCTGTTCTTGAATAATGATGAATTGTTGTTGAGTTAGCTTCTGTGTTTTCATATTACAATCCCTGTGGATACGATACTCGACTTAGCTTTATACTTACGCGTTTTCGTGTTAGAAAGTGAGCGATCAAATTTTGGCGCCATTGCCGGGGATTGTTAAGATTATATAGGAATAACTTGACAATTTGAATTATTAATTCAAGTTGAATTTTTATTTTATTTTTATTTTCTTGCCAGAGTTGATTTCCTTCTTTTTCTCCAGGTAGTTTATGTTCACAAGGTCCCAGGGACCTCCTGAACTACACTTAGATCCAGAAATCAAGAATTCCCAAAGGAAAAGAAGACGAGAAAGAAGAAGGCAAGCAATGGCAGCGAATCCGAACAACGGGGGCATTCCTCCCGAGCAAGCTGCACGTCTGCTTGCGGATTTTACATAGATGTAGCACCAAACGGCGAACATGGGACTTCTTTTCCCAGCTCCAGAGGCAAGACCACTGAATTATATGTACCTACCTTATACGGAGCAATTTCAAGGAGGTGGATGGGGCCCAGAAGTGAACGCGAATAACTTTGAGTTGAAGCCGGCCCTAATCAGTATGGTTCAAGGGGAACAGTTCGGAGGAAGTGTCACAGAGGATCCGAATGCCCATCTCAAGACATATCTCGACATATGTGACACCATCAAACAGAATGTGGTGCCACAAGACACGATCCGAATGCGCATGTTCGGATTTTCTTTGCGCAATCAGGCGAAGGATTGGTTCAAGAGCTTGGACCGCACTGGGATAAACAGTGGGGGAATCTTTGTGAAAAGTTTCTCTCAAAGTATTTTCCGCCAGCTAAAGCACAGAAAATCATCGCCGAGATCTCCCACTTCTCCCAACTAGGAGATGAGTTATTGTTTGAATCGTGGAAGAGATTTAGGGGCTTATTGAGAAAGTGCCCACAACACGGATTCTCCAGGGAGCAGCAGATCACGCAGTTCTATAGTGGGCTGACACCTCACACGAAGAGTATAGTGGATGCATCAGCAGGAGGATGCCTGTTGAACCGACGTGTGGAAGATGCTAGCAGGATTCTAGAGGAGATGGCTGCAAATAGCTATCAATGGCCTATGGAGAGGACGCATGTGGTGAAAGCAGCCACCGTCGAAGGCGATGCTAAGTACGATAATATTATGGAGCAGTTCACCCTTTTGAGAAGTCAGTTCGAGAAGGAAATGAAAGCAAATGGGGTAGCTCAGATAAATGCTGCAGAGTCGGATATGAATTAGGCTGAGGACGTGAATTACATCAATCAGAGGAACCGTCATGGGGGGAATCCGACATACAATCCAAATAACAGAAATCATCCTAATTTCTCGTATGCCAACCCCAATAATTTTCAACAGCCTCCTCCAGGTTTCTTAGTTCAGAACGGAGTGATTCAAGAGACGAAGAAACAGAGTCTAGAGGACATGATGCAGCAGTTGGTTGTTAGCAACCAACAATTGGCAACAAATCAGAATTCGTTTATAAGCAATACCGGGCAGAAGATAAATCATCTGGAGTCCACTATGACGGCTATAGGGAAGCATATGAAGATGCTGGAAAATCAAATCAGTCAGATAGCCGCACAGCAGAATGGGCAACACAAGTCGGGCCAATTTTTGAGTAATACGGAGGTGAACCCGAAAAATCACTGTAATGCCATTCAATTTAGGAGTGGACGAGCTTACCAGAACCATCCGGGGCGAAAAGACGAAGACGGCGCAAAGGTGGAGCACCTCGCGATCGAGCTCGCGACCACGAGCCCGGTCGCGAGACATCACACAGAGAGTAATCCAGAGGGGCTCGTGAGTGACCCCGCGGTCGCGAGGAAGAATGAAGCGACGGCGAGAACGAGAAATCAGGCAGTGACTTCGGATGCAGAGTTAGCAACCGAGCTAGCGACCACGAGCCCGGCCGTGAAGAAGAATTCCAACGCTGCCCAGACACCTAGCGACCGCATCCGCGGTCACGAGGAAGGCTACGAGGAATCTCCAGCAAGGGCATACCCGACCTACAACCCTCCGATTCTGTTTCCGAGTCGATTGGCCAAGCTCAAGTACGATGAGAAGCTGACCCGGTTTATGGAGATGTTTCAAAGGGTGCACATCAATATTCCTTTACTTGATGTACTCTGAGACATGCCGGGATACGTGAAGTTCTTGAAAGATGTTGTTGCCAATAAGAAGAAGCTTGGGAAATTCGAGACGATAAATCTGTCTCAAGAGTGCGATCTTTGTCTTTGAGAAGAAGTTTCGGTCAAACGAAGGATCCGAGCGACTTCACCATAGCATGTGTCATCGGAGGACAGACATTCCCCAAGGTTCTGTGTGATTTGGGGGCAAGCATCAATTTGATGCCGTTGTCCATTTTTAATAGATTGGAGATTGGAGAGATCAAGCCGACCACCATTACTCTTCAGATGGCAGACACATCAGTGACCTATCCGAAAGGGATAGTGGAGGACGTGCTCGTGAAAGTTCGAGATTTCATCTTCCCAGCAGATTTTGTAGTTCTCGATATGCCAGAGGATGGGAATACGCCTCTTATTCTTGGGAGACCGTTCCTAGCTACCGGCAGAGCATTGATCGACGTGCAAGATGGAGATCTCACCTTCAGGGCCAACAATGAGGAGATGAAATCTCTATTTATGATACAATAAAGCAGCCTGAAGAGAAGACGATGGAAGACTATCGGGTTATAGAGCAGCTGTCGCCCACTCAATTTCAGTCATCTGATCTGGTGGAGTTTTGCATACAGAACTCGATTTTCTCACCCTCGAACCTCGATGAGGCGTGTGATGAGATCTTAGAGTATCTTGAGTCCATCGATGAAGTCAAGGCCCTCCCCGAGGAGTCAGTGCCTTATTTAGACGTGAGGAAGCCGATTGGATGCGAGGATGACGTGGTGGTAAAGAAAGATGCCACACCCAAGTTGGAGTTGAAGGAGCTGCCGGACCACCTTCAGTATGCCTTTCTAGGTGATGATGAGACATGCCCAGTGTTAGTATCTTCGGCTTTGACAGATGAGGAGTCACAGAAACTGATGTTTATGCTGAAACAATATAAGTCTGCGATTGGGTGGACTATTTCTGATATCAAGGGGGTCAGCCCTTCGATTTGCATGCACCGGATCCTATTGGAGAATGAGTATAAGCCGAAGGTGCAACCTCAACGCCGCCTGAATCCGGCAATGCAAGAGGTCATGAGGAAGGAAGTGTTGAAGCTATTAGACGCATGCATGATCTATGCTATATCAGACAGCGAGTGGGTTAGCCCAACTCAAGTGGTATCCAAGAAAGGGGTATCACGGTGATCAGAGACGAGACGAACGAGCTTGTGGCAACAAGACTCATGATGGGATGGCGAGTTTGCATTGACTATCGTGCTCTGAACACAGCCACAAGGAAGGACCATTTTCCCTTGCCCTTCATTGATCAGATGTTGGATAGACTAGCGGGTTATGAGTTCTATTGTTTTCTGGATGGATATTCGGGGTACAATCAGATTGCCATCTCCCCAGAAGATCAGCACAAGAAGGCGTTCACGTGTCCTTATGGAGTTTTTGCCTATAGGAGAATGCAGTTTGGATTGTGCAATGCTCCAGCCACGTTCCAAAGATGCATGATGTCCATCTTCCATGGGTTGATTGAAAATATTATGGAAGTCTTTATGGATGACTTTTCCGTGTTTGGTTCTTCGTTCGACCATTGTCTCCACAATCTGTCACAAGTGCTACACAGATGTGAGGAGACAAATCTTGTTCTCAATTGAGAAAAGTGTCATTTCATGGTAAAGGAAGGTGTGGTGCTTGGCCACAAAGGGCTTGGAAGTGGATCGATCAAAGATTGTGGCAATCGAGAAACTACCTCCTCCCACAAATGTCAAATCAATGAGGAGTTTTCTCGGTCATGCGGGCTTTTATAGAAGATTCATCAAGGATTTTGCCTATAGGAGAATGCCGTTTGGTATTCCTGCAGGTTAAGGACTATGGATAGTACGAATTTGACTGGATTACATCGTGCTCACGACGTTAAACTGAGTACTACATGGGAGTTCACCCACGGATTTTTCTTTTCTTTTTCGTTGTTTCTCTTTTTGCTTGTTTTGTTGTTCTCCTTGATCTTTTTGTTGTCTCTGTGTTACTTTTGCTCGAAATTGGAACGTCATCAGCCGTGAGGTGTAGCCGTGATACTCCGATTCTGCCGTGCATGCTCACATTCCAACCTTGTCACTGCTATCTATTATCAGGGAAGTCTCCTCATCTATTGGCTATTTTTGTGTTATTAATGTTTTGAGCTCTGGGGACAATGCTCGAATTTAGTGTGGGGAGAGTATTTGGTTTTGTGGGCGTGATATATATATTTTTGTACGCTTGGTGATGTGTCTTTGTGCTTATTTTGATTGTTTGGACTCAAGTTTTTGTCTATGCGAGTAATTTAGGATGTTGATTTGTGCAACCGAACTCTGTGGTATTGGTCAAACCTTGATGTATTTCTCGTTTATCATGATGTTATGTGATTAAAGTGCAATGTGAATTGACGAGATTGTGTGGATTGATATTAAATCGGGGGTTATTGACGTGATTTGTCCGGCTAATGCTAAAGGTAGTGTTAACAGTGTGGTTACCTATATACTTGTTTCATAAAAAAAAAGGGTGTGAAAAAGAAGAGAAAAGAAGGAGAATGAAAACTCCAATAAATTTTTGAGATTGTATAAATGGAGGATGGGATTCTGCCCCTCTTTCTCGTAAATCAAAAAATGGGCATGGGAAACCACGATAGGAGTCTCAAGTTCATCGAGACTTTACCTTTCAAACATTGTTCCAAAATCTGTTAATACTTTCTTTGTGTTATCAAAGAAACTTGTTGCTAAAGGTAACCATTTTAGTTAATTCACCTCTAGCGGAGAGTTGGGTCTGAGCAAAAATAACATACTTGTTTATTTGACATTCCCACAATTTTAGATTTGTTTCACATTAACTTTGATTGTGTATTCATCATGTTTGGGGGAATTGCAAAAGGAGGTTTGATCGATTAGATTAAGAGTTAAGTTGCACGAGTTATTTTTCTACTCTTATTAGTATAGACTTTGCTTGAGGACAAGCAAATCGATAAGTGTGGGGGAGTTGTTTAGTCCGAATCTGGTCGTATTTTCCTATGCTTTTGGATTTAAATTGTTGATCTTTAGTTTTACATTTAGCATAATTTATTATGTTATTATGTTATAAAGATTGAATTCTAATTATTGGTTTGATGTAGGAAATAGCTCATTATTTGGGCATTATTCGGACAAGAAACTCTACGGCGTGGAACTTGGTGTAGAGAGCCGACACTTTCAATGATTCTCATGAATATTGAAGAAGGAATCAAGGATTTTTTCCTTCATAATAAGCAAATTACGTCTCGATAGGAGTCCTTAGGAGCAAACGGATCCCAATTTGGAGTTCGGACGAGGGAGAACGGATCATTTCTTCAAAGTCACGCACGTGCACTCCGTGCGCCCGCTCGCGCACCAGCGCTGAACACTTTCAATGATTCTCATGAATAATGGAGAAGGAATCAAGGATTTTTCCTTCATAAGAAGTGAATTAAGTTGCGATAGGAGTCCGTAGACAAAAACCGTGCACAAATCGGATTTCAGACAAAGTAGAACAGGTCAAAACAAAACATCTGCAGAAAGTAGTCGCCCGCCGCCGCCCCCGACGCCCACCGTCGGTTGTGGATTGAGCGCGCGCTCAGCCCTCTTCTCCACCATTTTGAGTGCCCGTTCAGCTCTCGCCATCAGACTCCTCAACCGGCGTTTACCCTCCAGCTTGCCCGCTTCCGGCAAGACGCCAACCTCACCTCAGCTCACTGGCGCCACCACGCCCGCGCGTTCACCATTTTTCAGCGCTTGCCAGCGCTCGACATCCGCACCGCACACGCTCCTCATCCAGCGCTCGCTGTGTCAACACCCAGTGCTCGGCCTCCCGCTCCGCGCTCGCTCACCTTGAACCTGCGTTCGCTCTCAATGCAGAACGTTTCTTCAACCGGCGTTCACTCCAAACTGGCGCTCACTTTTAGTCAGAATGTCCGCTCCGCGCGCGCTCACATGGCAACCGGCGCTCACTCTCATTTAATATATATATATATATACGCGCTAGGTCTTTTTTATGGGGGGTCGGATTTTAAGTTTTGAGGCAGCGCCGTTGTTCTTCAATTTCTCTCCCGAGAGCTTCCAGACACGGCACAAACTACAGATATTTATTCCTGCTTTCATTCCTTTCAACAATACAATTATTTACTGAATTAATCTATTGAATTTATCGATTTCTGGTATTGAAACTTTGATTTATATTATTGCTTAATGATTTCTTGCTTTATGATTCTTGTGGATTCAATTCCATAGTGACAGTGGATTGTTCTCATGTTCATATGATTTATATTGCTTAGTGATTTCTTATTTCGTGATTTCTTAGGTTCTCCGCTGGGGATTGACAACCCCTAGTTAGATTGCTTCCTGTTATTTATTTTTCCGTTCAGCTTTTCAATTGTCGTTTGATCAAAAACCCATATTGGTATTAGAGTGTCTAGGATTTAATCGCTTTCTGTGTACGATACGAACAATAGCCCTGTTAAGTTTTCCTTGAGAGACGACTTGGGGTAACTTATCACGCTACAATTACCTCGTACGATTGCGAGTAAATTTGAGTGTGTTTTTAGCTCAATCACAGTCATCATCAGAAAAAGAAGTTTCTCCACGATGTCAAGTTTTATTATTGGGATGATCCTCATCTCTACCGCCGATGTGCCGATGGCTTGATACGTCGCTGTGTTCCCCAAACAGAATGGGAGAGCATAATCCACGAGTGCCATAGTTCTTTAAATGGAGGACCTTTTGCAGCGGCTAAGACGGCGGCAAAGGTTTGCCAAAGTGGATTTTATTGGCCTTCGATCTTCAAGGATTGCCAAGCTTTCATCAAGAGTTGTGACAGTTGTCAAAGAACGGGAAACGTCACCAAGAAAGACGAGATGCCGCAGAAGAGCATCATGGAAGTGGAATTATTTGATGTGTGGGGAATTTACTTTATGGGTCCTTTCCCCATGTCTTGTGGTTACACATACATTTTGCTTGCTGTGGAGTATGTTTCACGATGGGTGGAGGAGATTCCCACAGCCACAAACGACTCCAAGGTAGTGATCAAGTTTCTCCACAAGAATATTCTTACTCGATTTGGAGTGCCGAAGGCATTGATCAGCGATGGTGGATCGTATTTCAATAACAAGTGGCTAGGCAATGTCCTAGCTAAGTATGGCGTGAAGCATAGAGTCACCACCCCATATCATCCGCAAACGAATGGGAAAGCTGAGCTCGCTAACCGAGAGATAATTTTTTTTTTGGAGAAATCTGTTGTTAATAGGAAGGATTGGGCCAAGCAATTGGATGATGATCTTTGGGCCTACCGGACTGCCTACAAAGCACCTATAGGTCTATCTCCATATCAACTGGTATTTGGGAAATCTTGCCATTTGTAGGTTGAATTGGAACACAAAGCTTATTGGGCCACAAGGAGAATCAACATGGATTTTAAAGAGGCCGGCTTGATGAGAGTTGACCAATTGTTGGAGCTCGATGAATGGAGGAACGAAGCGTTGGAGAACTCCCGGATCTACAAGGAACGAGCCAGTAAATTCCAAGACCTTCTCATACGTCCCAAAGGATTCTCGCAGGGTAATGAAGTTTTGCTTTATAATGCTCGACTCCGTCTCTTCCCTGGAAAGTTGAAATTGAGATGGTCGGGGCCATACACTGTCTACCGAGCACATGCCAATGGGAGCTATGAATTACTTTACTCGAGTGGAAATATTTTTAAGGTGAACGGCCAATACCTCAAATCCTACTTCAAATCACACTATCGTGAAGTCAAGGTGACCAAGCTCAATGAACCATGATGAGAGGTAACGTCGAGCTAGCGACGAAAAATCTAGCACTGGTTGGGAGGTAACCCAACGTTTTTTCATGCTCTATTTTTTTTTCGTTTTGTTTTTCTTGTTTTTCTTTATTTTGTCGTGTCATGTCTTGTTTGTTCGTTTAAGTCCCAAGGTATATTTCCTTTCTTTTTTAAACATAAAAAAAAGAAAAAGCAGGCCTCGCGACCGAGAGGCGTGGTCGCGAAAAAACGGGCAGTAGCTATTGTGGCTGCGAGACAACAAGTGGTAAGCTTTTGGGCATACCTCGCGACCGCGAGCCCGGCCGCGAGGCGTGACCCGACCCGTGCCCGGACGCGACCCGTGTGTTTTGGCTTGATTTTTTAACCCTCTCCCCCCATTTTTGACACACACACGCACATTGCAGCAAATACACCCTCTCAAAGCACCAAAACCCTAGTTCTTCACTTTGTTTGTAATTTCAACCAATAATCCACTCAAGGTATGCTACATTTCCTTAATTCTTCTTGGGTTTACACTTTTTAGCATGATTTAGAAGAGTTTTGTCCATTATATCTTCTTGTTGTGGGTTATTGAAGATTTGAGGAACTAGGGCTTCTATTGCTAAATTTACTTGGTGTTTGACCATGTTTGTTCCAATGTTAGGTCTATTGCTGTTCGTAGATGCATATTATTGGTTTAATTTGCCTACATTGTTGAATTGGGTTGAAAAATTTCGAAAAATCCCATGTTTTCTCGTCATCGTGATACCTGACTGTGCTCGCGATCATGAGCGCGACCCGACGCGGCGTCTGCACAGCGTGTCTGCGTGATCGTCCTCGCGAGCATAGCTTGCGGGCGCGAGTTGCTACCTCGCGACCGTAAGGTTGGCCGCCAGGCGATCTCGCTTGATGTTTTCATGCGTTTTAAGTTGTGTGCGTTTTTCTCCTTGTTTCAACTTGTTAGACCATATGTTAGTATAGGGAGAAATTTTATTAAGTTCAAGTTCGGGGGAGGTATATATATTGCTATGGGTTGCCTTTTACATTTACATTCCTCTTTGATACGTACATGAGCTAATTTTGAATTGTCTTTAGGTACATTATGTCGCATTCCTCCGGCCACAAGCGCAAGGGCAAGGATAGTGCTTCATCGTCTCGTGACGAACCACATGACGAGTTCCACCCCGCAACTTTTGGGATGCGACTGCCGGATCCCTCATCCAGGGAACGTTGGAGGAGATTGGTGCAGAAGAAGCACCGACACTCGAGGTTCATGTGCATCGATACGTGCCAAGCGATGGGGATAGCAAACGACGTAACGTGGTTAGCCGAGAGGGCCGGTTTATACCCTATCATCACAGCCAATCATCTGACATACCGGACCCTCACTCTGGAGTTCCTTTCGACAGTCCACGTCCACAAGACACAAGGTTCTCCCGACTACATCACATTCCAGATGGATAACGAGCCCAGATAGCTCTCGGTGGATGAATTGAACTCTATCATCGAGGGCCACCCCGAGGGCAAGTACATAGGGGATTTGGAGAACTCGCCACAGCAGCTGTGGCCGTTGTTCACGGATGCCTCACTCGAGCAGACCCCGCACTATGACTCCTCAAGGGCAAAGGTGAGTTCCATACGGAATCCAGCAGTCCGCTACTTCCACCGCCTTATTACCTTCACCATTCATGGCCGCTCAAACGCCGGCACTGTTCTTTCTCAAGACATGAGCCTCATGATTGGTGCGGCGACAAACCAGAAGATGCACGCCGGCATGTTCCTAGCCCAGCACTTCCAAATGCAAGCAGCGGTATCGGGGAATGCATGGATATGCATAGGGGGATTCGTTACCCCTATTGCCGATTTTTTTGGGGTGACGATTCGCGAGAATCCCTTCTCTCAGGATATTTTCCTGGATAAACCTTGTTTATACGTCCAGACGTTCTTGAAGAGACACCCCAGCCGTCACCTCTGGCTGCTATATGACAAGCACGGCCAGTCTATATTCCGCCTGTCCAACCTCGATTTCACCAGTTTAAGCAGATTTGGTGCGGCGGAGGCCAATTGGAACTTGAGCTCAGGTCTTCACTACGAATGGAGTTAGCGCTTAAATGCGCAAGGCGAAATTGAGGGAGAGCATCCACAAGAGGATGAAGAGCAGCAGGCGACGCCCAAGACAGGTGGCACGTTGCACCCACAGCCCATCATAGGCGATCCCGGGATTTATGAGCGATTAGATCGCATAGATGATTGTCTCAACCGCATTGACGGGAGTATGACCTCCATGATGGCCCAGCAGCAGGCCCTCCTAGCCCAACAACAGGCGCATCAAGAGCACCAACGACAAATGATGGAGATGATGCAGCGTTGGGATCAATGGAGAGGATTCTATCCGCCGCCGGAGTAGCGCGGCATATGAGGTAAGGTCTCTACCCATCACTCTTTTCTGCAAACCTTATTGGCTCCATTTCACACATGTTTACAATAAGTTTGGGGGGAGTGGACGAGTTTGATTGGGTTGAGAGTCCTTTTTATGTTTTGTTTTGTCTTGTTAAGTTTTTATATTTTGGGGCTTTTGTCGTGTTTTTGTTTTTGTTTTCATTGTTGTGTCGGTCGATCAACGAGTTTAAGTGAAATGTGTTAATCCATGTGGCCAATGATGATAGAAATTTTCTAAAAAATATGTTGATAGTGCACATGATATATTAGAAAATGATGCATGGACAGCTTGAGATTGCTTAGCTTGTTGTTTTTCGCCATTTCCTTAAACCGTGAGACTTGAGCTTCACTGTATAAACATCCTATTGCAGTTTCTTTTAACTGTGTGATATCGTGCATGTAATTATCTTCTAGAACTTACCGTATTTTCTGTGTCGAGGCTGCAATGTGTGTTTCGATTATGGAAAGGATAAAATGCCATCTTTGTTAACCACATATTTACCCAAACACTAACCCAATGATATATACCGTTTGTCGCCTTCTTTGAGCCTTTATTAGACTTTATTCTTTTGTTAACCGGATGATATGAGGTGAGGATGGATAAGGGAATTAAAAGGGGGTAAATTTTTTTTTTGATATTCTAAGTTGGGATAAAAGATAGAGAGTAAGAGAATGGTACCCGTGTGAAAAAGAATGGACCCTATAGGCTCTATTACAAAGCCAAGAAAAGAAAAAATTTGTGAAAAATGTGAGCATAAAGGAAGTCAATTATCATAGTATATGGTACCATGAGTTGCATAAATGATTGAATTAGCATGTTGGAAAGAAAAGGGGAAATGGACAAAGTCCATATGAGTTGATTGTATAAATGGAGGTTCTTGGAGTATATTTGAGTCACTTAGCCATATATTATCCTACATTGACCAATGTGCCTACATTACAACCTGTGAAAAGACCTTTTTTATCCTAATTTGAACGCATTTGATGTGGTGGAGATATTAGAGAAATGGCAAGCCTATGGTGAGATTTTGCATTGCATTGATTTTTGAGTGTATACACGTCCTTAATTTCTTTATGAGTTTGAGTGTACTCTATATTTTACGCACATGCCATTGTGAGGGTTGAATTGAATGAGATTTTTGCTTTCAATGGTTGTACATTGTTGAGTTGACTAATGTCGTCATATGCGCGAATGATTTTGAGCCTTGAGATATTTCTGATGCTTGATTGTGTTAATCACCTTTGCTGACGCTCGTGGATCTTTCGTTGTGTCTCTCTTTCCTTTTTGTTTTGTTTTTATTTGAGGACAAACAATGCTTTAAGTTTGGGGGTTTGATAAACGCGCTTTTTACACGTTTATTGTTGATATTTAAAGATGATTTTAGATCAATAAGGTACGTTTAAGTATTGGATCTCAATGCTTTTATATAATTTTGGAAGATACTGCTCTTGGGTTCCTCTTTGGAGTTTTTTAGGCTTATAAGATGATAATCGAAGCATGGAACGAAGCACGAGCAAACGAAGGGCAAAAACAGGGCCTAGCGACCACCTTCACGGCCGCTAGCCCGATCGCGAGCCGCGAGTGCAAGGGAGAAAGATGTCTCGCGACCGACATAGCGACCGCTAGGTCGGCCGCGAGGAAATACCATACGACGCGGCCACGACCAGCGACCGCGAGCTACCCGATGTTAGATGCCTTTGAAAGAGCTACTGCCCGATTTCTCGCGGCCATACCTAGCGACCATGAGCCGGTCATGAAGCATGCTTAGCGACCGCAAGTCCTGCCGAGAGTCGAAGGAAGTCCGTCGACCAGATCCTCGCGATCGAGCTCGCGACCATGAGCTCGGCTCGCGGCGCGGGCGTGCGCGCCGGGGGCGGTGGGCCCAATATTAGGGTTTCACCTATGCCTATAAATAGGGCTTCATCCCCCTCGCGCCTACACCTTTCCAAACCTCAAATTTACGTTTTTCTTCGGTTTTTCACTATTTTCCTACTTTTGCACTCTAGTCTTGATTTAGATTGATTCTAGCATTAGTTTTGCATTGTTCTAATTTAGTTCTACGATTTGTTAGCGCTTTGGGCGCTTTTGTCGAGCAATTCCATGTTTTCCGTTTTCGGCGAGGTTGGGATCTGAGACGATTGTTCTTCCGACGCTACACTACGGGTTTTATCTATTTAATTCTTATTTTTATGGTTAATTCTTATTTTATGTCGATTATTATGTCTAGCTAAATTTTAGTTCTAATCTGAGGGTTTGCATGATTCTATCCTAAATGTTGTGATTCGCTAGCGGCGCGGTGGATACGCCGTACCGAGGAGCGCGGGTATTGTTATTTACCTTCCAGGCATTGATTTATGATTCTATCTTCGTGGTGTACGGAAACACCGCATCTTCAATCGATCTTCATTTAGTCCTCCCGGAAGGATGCAAACCGAGCAAAACTCTCTTATAAACCCAAAGCATCCTCACTAGCAAGCCCATGGAAAGTAGGCATGAGTGAGAAATGGTTCGGTTTCAACTCAGAATCTCGGCCGCCGTCCAAGAACAATTGGGACGTAGCTGCCCAATCACCGCCTATAAAATCACGCAGAGCACGTGCATTCTCACCCATCTCTCTCAACGTGAGTATCTTCAACAATAGGTCGATCTGTGATAAACCGCCTCGATTGCTCACCACTCGTAAGTGGTACCAAACTCCTCCAGCCTCTAAAAGTGACCTTTAGTTCTTCCGTGGTCCAACGGGTAGCAAATTTAGACCGCGGTACCTAGCATACAAAACACTCAAACAAGAAAAGATCACACGAACCGAGAATAACAAAATAAAAACGAAGAAACACGGAAAACAATCAACACAAACAATACGCTTAAAGTTTTTCAAGAACGGCGCCAAAATTTGTTCAACCAAAAGTATACTTTCAATCGACTCAGATAATCGCATTGAGGTGTTATAGTAGGGAAAGCTAACCCTAGTCGCTCTCAAGGAAAACTTAACAGGCCTAATGTTCGTGTTGCTCATGTAAAGCGATTAAATCCTAAACACCTAAACCAATAAGTGGATTTTCAGACATACGAGGAATCAAACACGAGAATTAAACAAAGAAACCTAAGCCGTGGTTGTCAATCCCGAGCTAAATTAATAAAACAAAAGATCTAAACTAGAGGTCACAAACCCTAGATGATTAACTACCAAACACAGTGAACAGAAATAAATCAAAACAATTAAATTAGATCTTCAAACAAGGATCAATGAAATTCAACAAAGAACGATTAAACATTGTAATCTAATCAACATATAAACGAAAGTGATCAAGAACAATGGAACAAAAAGTCGATCAATTACTTTCAATCCAAATCCAAAATTACACAATGTATTGCAAGAATCAGAATAAAATTAATCGACGTTGCTAGAATTCATAAACAAAATGAATACCAATGTAAAGTGATGTCTCGAATTTGAAAAGTCAAGAACAGCTCACGCGCAATGCGAATGAAAAGCTGAAAATAAGTCAAATCTCGACCAAAATAACCTAAAATAAAGCTATATATAGAAGGCAACCGAGCCGGCTGAAAAGATCACGTAGAGGGGGCGAGGCGCATGTGGAGTGCGGGCGAGGCGGGCGAGGCGAGAGACGCACGGGCGAGGCGAGGCGCCGGCGAGGCGAGGCGGCTGGCGAGCGGAAGGCCACCCGAAGCGCTACAGATTGGAACGCGCGCCTGAGTGAGCCGGCGCTCATATGGCGGGGTGAGCTGGCGAGGGTGCGCGGGCGAGGCGCGGGCGGGCGCGGGCGCGCGCTTGGCGAGCCGGGCGCTCACCCGAGCGAGTAGGAAATTGGGAACGCGGCCGGAGCGGAGCCTGCCTCAAGGCGCGCTGAAGCGAGGGGCCGGGCGCGGCGCGGCGGCGGCGGCTGTGCGCGGGCGGCGCGGGCGTGGCGCGCGGGCGTGCGCTGGGCGTGCGCAGGCGGCGTGCAAGGCGCGCTGGGCGGCGCGTGGCGTGCTGGCGTGGCGCGGGCGTGCGCGATTAACAATTGCTTGCTTCTCCTTCGTCCGAACTCCAAATAGGATCCGCTTATAAACTCTTATCGCTATGCTTTTCATTATACCTGATCCTTGGAAGATAGCTTTCATCCTATTTAATGCCGATTTTCTGCAAAACATTGAAACGAACCAAGTAAGTCCAAACGATAAATAATAATTGAACTAACGCATAAATGTGATAAACTAATGAAGACAACATGCAAAACAATACCAAGAATCAAAGACAGATTCATACCAAACACCTATAAATAGGGCTTCATCCTCGCTACTACACCTGCTCCAAACCTCAAATTTACGCTTTTCTTCGCTTTTCACTATTTTTCCTACTTTTGCACTCTAGTCTTGATTTAGATTCATTCTAGCATTAGTTTTGCATTGTTCTAATTTAGTTCTACGATTTGTTAGCTTTGCTTAATGTCTAGCTAAATTTTCGCTCTAACTTGTGGTTCATGATTCTATCCTAAATGTTGTGATTCTCGCTATTGTTATTTACCTTCCGTGCATCGATTTATGATTCTCGTGCTTATATGTGTTAATTTCGATCAATCTTGATGCATGTCTAGTTGCCGATTAATTACTTAACCGTTTTAATTGTCGGTCGATCTTGAATGCATGATACGAATAAGCCTTGAGTCGTAGCTGAGATAGGAACATCCATAGGAAGCATATTCTTTATGATCCTTTTGGAGTTGCTTATTTTCACCTAGAGACGTAATAGTAATAGAAAAAATTAGCAATCAACTACCACAATTATCGTAACTGAAATTGTTAGTTACATATGTGATCTTCCATCTTGTCTGGATTAAAATGGTTATTAATAAGCAGGATAAACATACGTTGTGGGTAGGATTAGTGCATCCCTAGGGTTAGTCTTTCTAGATTATTATCTCTTTGAGTATTTATTGCTTTAGTTTATTTTCAAGTTGTTACCCTTTTCCTTTGGATTTAATATCTGAAGTCCTAAACCTATTTAAACCAAATCTGTTCTTGAATAATGATGAATTGTTGTTGAGTTAGCTTCTATGTTTTCGTATTACAATCCCTGTGGATACGATACTCGACTTACCTTTATACTTGCGCATTTTCGTGTTAGAAAAGTGAGCGATCAGGTAGGCATAGTAGCTAGATATCAGTCGAACCCTGGACAAGCACATTGGACTACGGTAAAGCATATACTCAAGTACCTGAAAGGACTCGGATTATATGCTAGTTTACCAAGAAGATAGTCTAATGCCTTTGGGTTATTCAGGCTCGGATTTCCAAGCTGACCGTGATGAGAAAAAGTCTACCTCAGGCTATGTGTTTACCTTGGGAGGAGGAGCCATATCATGGCGGAGTGCAAAGCAGCGATGCATTGCGGATTCTACCATGGAAGCCGAATATGTAGCCGCTTCGGAGGCTGCTAAGGAGGCGGTATGGTTCAAGAACTACCTCATGGATCTAGATGTGGTACCTCGTTTGCCCAAGAGTATCATAGTGTACTGTGATAACTCAGGTGTAGTGGCAAACTCGAATGAACCATAGACCCACAAGGCAACAAAACACATAGAGAGAAAGTACCATGTCATACGAGAAATCGTTAGATGAAGAGATGTGCTGATTGAGAAGATTGGTACTGCAGATAACCTAGCTGACCCATTCACGAAAAGCCTGCCGCAAAAAGTCTACGATGAGCATGTTCGAGGACTTGGATTGCGTAAGATGGCCCCCACTTAGAAAGGAAACTTTTGTAGAAGTGGGAGAAGCAAAATGATGGTTGTTTGTAATAGCTAGTAGAGAGACACATTGTATACTAAAAGGTTGCTTTAGTATAAGTGGAAGATTGTTGGATTTGTATACTGGAAGCAGTTTTGGTTGAGCTTGTATACAATGATTCTTTTTTACCATTATTACAATCTCCTATATGAATTGTTTACTTGATTGCATATGTATGTCCATTTATCTCTTATATAAGTTAGATCATACAATATGTAGAATATCACAGAAGTCTGTTTGATTGGTCAAGCTTAATGAGATATAAAAAGTATCATAGCCGAGACAACTTTAGGACGAGTTGTCGGTATAGGCTACGTTATAGATAAGAAGTGACTTGACTTGGTTACTTATCTATACTGGTACATCTCTAACATATTGATGGATCACAGTGAGATGAGTTCTTCTATCTGACCATTGTGAAGAACCTAGATCTCGGTGAGTTTACGTTGTTCAAAACCTCGATAAGGTATTATGTGAGTATAAGTTATTGACCATCACTTTGACTTGCCATGGGTGAGGGTTACATGAGATAACCCAATATTCTCCACATCTTGGGTGGTGACAGTGCTTGTATGTCTTGCTAGTTACCTGTATCGAGTCACCGTGTCCGTTTAGGATGATGACGTCCCCTTAAGGAGCTCAAAAGTTTTATTGTACTAAAACTTGCAAGTTGAGTTATCTCAAGTACAATAATAAGGTAGAGTCGTACTACTTAAGGAATTAAAGAGATTAATTATTTTAAGCAGTCAGAACGCTATAAATAATTAATGGATGTGCGATATCTTAAATACGGGATTTGTGAAGTCTAAGTGCAAGCCCAACTCAACTTCGGAAATAAAGGTGTAAGTCAGCATTTATTCTCTAATGGCATGAATAAATGTTTATGAATTAATTTATGTTCTAGGCTGAACGTAAGATAATTAATTTATTTGAGGCCCATCTTTATTCCTTGGATTTGATCTCTGGGCTGACCCATCAAGGCCTGGACTGCTAAGAATTTCGTCCACCTCATAAGAGTCCCTCTGGGACTCTGTTCTGATCCTCTCTATCTAAAAAGATATTATTATATTTATTACATATGTAGAGATCCTATCCTGATACGATCTAGGGTTGCATTATAAATATAAGGTGAGAGAAAATCAGGTTATCCTAATGCAAGTGTGATTTTTGAAAATTATAAGATAGATTATTGTGATTCTCGAAACGGGATACAGTCCAGAAGATCAAATCACGAGTCTTGATCCAATTCCTTGTCAGAAAAATTCGCAGGTGAACACGAGAAAACACCTTTGTGATGCAATTAATTATGTAGATGCATGCTAGGTAAATAATCAATGTATAGTGAATTAAACATACAAGATAGATCCTGGGAGAGGGTTAAAATCAGATTTTCCTACAACACATACTTCCTAAGTTGGGAGACGTGGAACACATTATGAACATTAGCAAAGTTGGGTGGCAACACTAATCTGTATGCTACTGGCCCGATTCTTTCCAATACTTCATAAGGTTCGATAAATCGCGGTTTAAGTTTCCCCTTAACTCCAAAACGATGGACTCTTTTGGTAGGGGAAACTTTTAGGAAGACTTTATCTCCTACATCAAAAGTTAACTATGTTCGATGGTTATCTGCGTAGGATTTTTGTCTATCCTGAGCTTCTTGCATTCTTTTCTTAATCTGCCGCACTATCTAAATCATTTCTTCTATTGCTTCAGGGCTTAGAACCTTTCTTTCTCCAACCTCGTCCCAATAAAGAGGGAACCTACATTTCTTGCTGTATAGTGCTTCCTAAGGAGCCATGTTTATTGTCGATTGATTACTGTTGTTATAGGCGAATTCGATCAGCGGTAGAACTTTTTCCCATTAGTCTCCTCTATCTAACACCATGGTTTTGATCATGTCTTCTAGCGTCTGTATAATTCTGTGACGACCGGACATCTCAAAGAAGTACAGATCATATGGATCGTCATTGGTATGATAATGCAGCGGATATATACATAACTAATAAATGCAATTAAACATTAAACTACTCAATAATGCATAGACTGAAAGGGATAAGCTGTTTCAATACAAACTCAAGTCACAGAAGGACTTGTAAAAAGGTTCAACATCAAAATATAGCTCAATCAGGGCGCAATTCAAGGAACGATGTACGACCTCAAGTTCAATACGATATGAAAAGCAGTTATAATCAAAGACACCAAACAATATCAGAGTTTAGCAGTAATAAACGTGTGGACATGCATATGACGATGCATGCCCAAGGTTCTAGAAATCCTTTCTATTAAAGCAACAAAACAACTGTCACTCTACACCACCTCGCACTCATCATCAATCCCTGCTAAACTTGCACATCAAAAACGAGATGCAGGACTAAGTACAAAAGTACTCAATGGACTCATTGCCGAAAACATTTTTTTTGTAAAGTTATTGAACTGCCCACAATAACGCATGAGGATTTTAGTTGAAAAGACTCATGCTTATCAAATATTTATCATTTTCCAAAAGTGTTCGGCCGGACTATTTCATCCCCGTTGTTCCACATCTGATCATTCATTCATTCATTCGCGTACTATGGAGGTGGCCACCTACACATAGTCGTCGTGACCGGTCGAAGTAGCTAACCTTAACACAAAGTCACACGTGTACACAATCCGAGTTAGTCCTTAACTAAGTCGGATCCGATCGTTACCATTTTTTAACGTTGGTGGACCAACTCATTCACATACCACATTGGATATACCAATCGATTCTCATTCCACGTTGGATAAACTAACCTCAGATATGATCACAACAAAACATAAAAACATTTGGCAGTCAATAACAGTTTATGTGATAATATTTCATAAAGCTTTTGTAAATCATGCTTTGAGATAGATATGCATATCATTCTTGTTTTAAGAGAGCCCACCTGCTACGAAGTAAATAGTTCTAAGCGGGGCAGGGTGTGGTGTCTTTCCTCGGTAACGCGTATGAACTTGACCTTCATAAGAAAATAACTTTTCTTAGATTCCTTCTATGGATCGAGAGTCGTTTATAAATTATGACTTAACGTTCCCAGTTTGGGTTTCTTTATGATTTCATGTGACGGTCTTAAGATAATTTCTATTATCTTACATTCTCAATTCCCAAACTATATTCCTTCATCTTTCATAGACGAACCTCAACTTATGAGTCATATACTCCGAGTCTAACCTCGACTCTAACCTTAATGTCCTTCTAAACGTTATTACATTATAGATTGTTAGTATTTAAGTTATGATTGGTATATTAGGATATTCTCAAGCCACTAACTAGACTTAACAATAATAGTTACGTCTTAGTAGGTTATGCTTGACGACTTGTCGTATTAAAACGATAAATAAAGGGGAGTCTTGACATATGATTCAAGTGATATCTCATACCATCGCATAAGTAAATACTTAGGAATTTATGGAGTTCTTTGTTAATACTAACTCGACCTTTGAGACATAAGGATTGACATCTTATATTTGAATCTTAGCTTACACTTTTCGACATTGTTTGTTTCTCTTAACTCGTCGGAGATTGTTTATGTTATATAATTGCTATTCGTATCGAATTGTCTTAACGCTCAATCTAATATCGTATTAAGTTATCATTGTTGAGCATTAACGTTGTAAGTCGGCTTTTGGTTCCTTTAACTTAGGAACACACGTTTGAGTATCCTATTATTAATAGAAAACCTTAAATTTGTGTCTATCTTCGATTCTCATTAATTCCTTCTTAAGTTATCGAAATTTGTCGATTTCTTTTGGATTCTAGTACATAAAGTACTATGTCGTTTACGTTTGGGGTTTTGTTTGTCGGTATAACATAAATAAAACCATACGACATCATCCAACACCATACACAACATATTTTATACTAAAGCATTAGAAAATCCTAATTTCTAACATAATACACAATCATTGTGTATGTATGCATAAGTGTTCCATTCATTCATCATAATCACATACCATTCATTCCAAGCTTATAGATTAACTATCATAGCATCATTTACCATTAAAATCAACTCATGCTTAAACATTTTGCTATATTTTCGATAATTAGCAATAATTAGTATAAGTATCCAATAAATTCTAATAAAATCATATCATACTTAAATCATATACTAAACATGAAATAGTGTCACGTCCCCACTCCGGATAACCCGGACTAGATGGTGACTAATACAAGGAATAGTATTTTAGGACAAAACAGCTAAGTTAAAGATACGTATCAATTGTAAACTAGCATGCTTGACATAACATAAGTTGATACCATAACAATTCAAATGGTTTAGGCCATCAGACCCAGAGATTAAACAGTGATCTGATGGACCTCGATAGTTCAAAACAGTAAGCATAATATAGCAGAGTTCAGAGATTGCAGCGGAAAGTGTGTGAATACATATATGAAGATATGTATTCAAGGTGAAACCACAAATTCTTAATAAAACTTGTCAAGGACACTGGACTCCTCAACACTTCCCCCATCACCATCATCAGAGCTCAACCTGCACATTTAAAAACAAATATGCAGGGCTAAGTACAAATAATGCACTCAGTGGACTCATGCCGAAAACATTTGATAATTTAATTACGCTGCCAATATCATGGTAAGTCACAAGGGTTTTAGTTGAAATGCCTTGTGCTTACTAAAGCATTTTCAGTTCGTAAACATCGCTCGGCCGAGCATTTTCCTTGGTGTGTATGATCCATATCCCATAATCATATCTCATCACATTATCAAAGATCAAACGTCGAGAGGGAGGCCTCCCTTCTACGACGCCGTAACCGGCCGTTACCCATATAGCACACAGTCACGTTCAGGTGTACACGTTAGCCCTAGCCAGGCATTTATCCTCCAGCATAGGACCCGATATCGATTTCATAAAAAGGTTGGGTGCGACCCAACAAATGACAGATCATATCATGTCATCCAACCTTCACGCCATGCATAACAGATAGGATCCATACAAAAAACAGAAATATTTTGGCAGGTAATGTTGTAAACATTTATCAACAGTTGAAGAATAAGCATTGTAAATAAATTCATTTTGGAAAGATAGCGAAGTAACATTTTGTTTGAAAAGAAAGCCCACCTGGACTATGGTTTGTCTTAATTGCGTCCTAGGTTTGAATTCCACGTCACTGTCCGGTTGCCGCGTTCGCGTCCACACCTTAACGTAAAAGCGATATTTTAGTACGTCGTTCGCGCTTATCGAGACTCTCAAAGTTTAAGATAGCTTCGATATTCTATATCGATGTAAATTAAATTTCTTAACGAATTCGATACATTTTCAACACGTAGCGAGTGAACTGTTCTCGTCCTTCGAGACACGTTCAACTATTTCGGTTTAACCCTTTCGGTTTAAACGTTCAACGTATTTAAATTCGTTTCTCGACATACGGATTTCATTTTTGAAATCTTTTCTTACTAATGAGGTATCATACTCAATTAGTACGTCTTACGCGTATTAGCATATTTATCGGACGTGTAATCGTACGTTTGACTTTAAAAGTCAACGAAGTCAACACCGGTCAACAAGGTCAATAATTTTGACTTTTAAATAGTAATTTCTTACCATTTCATTTTATAAATCGAGTTTCGATCGATTTAAAATCGTAAAGTCCTATTTCTCGATTTGTCACGTAAATCAAAGGACTTATAAATAATTTTCGCAATTCTTAATCCTTTTAATAATTAAAACGTATATTTTCGATTAAAAACGTTATTAAATAAACGTTTGTCTCAAACATAGTAATCTATGTTTATAAAATTTTATAAAATCCGAATATGTCTAAAATAATTATTAGACATATATTTTATTATTAAACTGAATTAAAAAGGATTTAAAATCTGTATTATTAATCGAAATTTCTCGGTAATTAATTAAAAATTACCACATGACTTTCGAAATTTTTTCTAAATTACTATAGTGTATTATTATACACTATGGTCCAGAATAAGAATTAATATCATCCATATGATATTTGTTTGTCATTTATTAATATATATATATATATATACATATGCTACGGTATTTTCGAAAAATTAGGGAATAATTGCCCAAAAAGTTCCCAAAATTGATATACACTTAGTATAATGTCCCAACATCAATATATATCACAATTATAACCTATAGTCCATCATAACCATTCATTCATGAATAAACTCACAATACTCACGGTATTTTCGAATAAATACCAAACAATTATCAAATAATTCCCAAAAATTCTAATTAAATTATAACATGATCAAACATTATATTATAACATTGTAACATCATAATATTAACCAAACCAATTGAAATCATCACCATATGAGCTTGTAAGCTCTCGGCTTTTTTGATTCATCTTGGTTTTGGTTTTCAAAATTCCAACAATTATATGCTATGATTATATACTATAGTACAATAATATAACATCATTTAATCATCAAAAACCAATTAAATCATCACCATTCTCAAGTCATAGCTTTCGGTTTATTTGATTTAAATAGGTATTGATTTCCAAAAATTTCAACAATTATATGCTATGATTATATACTATAGTACAATAATATAACATCATTTAATCATCAAAAACCAATTAAATCATCACCATTCTCAAGCCATAGCTTTCGGTTTATTTGATTTAAATAGGCATTTGATTTCCAAAAATTTTAGCAAAATCATACATCACATAATCAATATACTAAAGCTTTAATATATCATTGGATGATCAAAATAAAAATCATACACCAACATACACATTCATATAGCTCACGGTACTAATTAAAAATTGAGCATTTGATTTTCAAAAATTCTAAATAAATCATAGAACATATAATCAAGGTTCTAAAGCATTAATATGTCATTGTATGATGAAAATAAATATTATACACTAAGGTACAATTTTAAGAAACTCACGGCATTTTTAGAAAAATAGGCTAGGGTTTTTCAAAATTTTTAATTAATATACCATAGGTTTAAAACATATCATAGATCAATAATCCATTACTAAAATAAATAAAAAGCAATCGATCATCACTATATACATTTTTAATATTTTCAAAAATTATTTCAATATGTCCTATGGTTCGAAAATCATGTATATATGCTAGATCCATTCCTACATTTCATATACAAGGTCATATGATCAACTAAGCATATATTCACCTATTTTAAAGAATATAAACATCAAGAACAATATATAAACACATAGTTCATCCATAAGAACATTTAAAACATACGAAAATATATATACACATGCTCTCGATTTTTATAGCAAAAATGGAGATGGAATCGGTACTAGGGTCCTTTGTTTTACCTTGAAATAGTATGGAATCACAAGAACAATATTAGGTATCAAGCTTGGGTGAAGAAATGGAGAAGGAAGAAGAAAGAGTTTTCGAAAATGGAGAGGAATGGCTCGGCTATGGCTGAAGGAAAGGGAGAGATGGAGAGAAAAATGAGAGTTCCAAAATGGGAATGATAGTGTATAATGAGAGTGGGGTGAAGAGGAAGAGTTTATCCTCTCTCTCTCTTGTTTCAAGCACATCACACACACCCAATGGGAGAATGGCAGCCCATGATGAGGATGTAGTGATCATTAGCTAGATTGGAAAGCTTGCCATGCGTTGGGCGATAGAAAAAGTGAATGCATGCACTTGTTGGATAAGGGTGGCGGCGGTTTATGGGGTTCAAAGGGTGGTTTAATTTTATTTGATCCCTAATACCATGTATTAATCATAGTATAGGTCATAGACATATAACACAAGCCATTAAAAATAATTAAAACATTATATAGCAATAATTTTGAATTACCGATAAAAATAGAGAAAATAGGAATAAAAATATAAATTACACCTATTATTGATACTCATGTCAATTTCGATCAAAATATACTCATATATATCATAATATATGATTTAGATAATAAATAATAGCATAGGATAAAAATATGGTATCATTTATGTGAAAACCCTAATTAAATAAATTAGGGTTTCAAAAACCATTTCACAATTATCGAGTTTTAATAGCTCAAAATTCAATTTTAATACTTAATAATACAGTAATTATATAAAATAATAATAAGAAATTAATTTTAATAATTTCCTGGGTATTAAACTCATTTTTCAAAACGTCTCAAAACGTTCAAAATCGACTCATCTCAAAATGGTCGCAGTAAGTTCGTACTTACTTAATAAATATATTTCATTTAATATAGAAATTAATTCCAGGCTTTACTGCTCAGAAAATTTCATAAGATACTGACGTTCGATACGCGTTCGACGTAAAAGTACGCTGTCGTATTATTTTGCGACATTCAATTCCTGAATTCACAATCCTTAGTGAATATAAAAAGGAATTCGTTATAACGATATTGAATCGAAAACAATATTCGATGACGTACTGAAAAGATACGGCAGAAACCCTAATTTACGGGTTTAAAATACCGTAATTGGACGTTCGTTTCTTTGGAATATTACATTCCACCCCCCTTAAAAGAAATTCCATCCCGGAATTTGCATACCTCTAGAAAAACAATTCGGGGTATCGTTCTTTCATCGCTTCTTCAAGCTCCCACGTGGCTTCCTCTTGTCCGTGGTGTCTCCACAGCACTTTGACTAACGGAATCGATTTGCTCCGTAGTTGCTGAATCTTGTGGTCTAGGATTGTCGCTGGTTCTTCTTCATAGCTCATGTCTGGCTTGAGAATCACGTCGTCTTAATGAATCACGTGCTTTGGATCGTGAACGTATTTTCGCAATTACGACACGTGAAAAACATTGTGAACATTTCCTAGGTTTGGCGGAAGAGCCAACCTATAAGCTACTGGACCTATCCTTTCTAGGATCTCATAAGGTCCTATAAAACGGGGTCTCAGTTTCCCTTTTAGACCAAATCTGACGATCCCTTTCGATGGAGAGACTTTTAGAAATACTTTGTCTCCATCTTCAAACTGCAGCTCAGATCTACGCGTATCAGCGTAAGATTTTTGCCTATCCTGAGCTTCCCTTATCCTCAGTCTAATTTGTCGGACGATCTCAATCATCTCGTTCACTGCCTCTGGTCCTATGGTTTTTCTCTCACCTACTTCATCCCAATAAAGCGGTGATCTACACTTCTTGCCGTACAAGGCTTCAGATGGGGCTATCTTGATCGTCGCTTGATAGGCGTTGTTGCGAGCAAACTCAATCGAGGTAAAATTTCTTCCTATTTGCACCTCGATCCAACACTACTATCCTAAGCATATCTTCTAGTGTCTGGATCGTTCTTTCCGACTGTCCATCACCGTGGATGAAATGCCATACTGAAATTTAGTTTAGTACCCAATTCTCTCGCAAGCTAATCCGAATCTGGATGTGAACTTGGAGTCTCTATCGAGGTAATAGATTTTGGCACTCGGTAGTCGTATAATTTCCTTAACGCGGTGGCCAATTTGTCAGATCCATAAGTGCTTTGAATCGGTAGAAAGTGAGCACTCTTGGTAAGTCTATCCACAATTACCCATATGGCTGTGTTTCCTCTTTTTGATTTGGGTAAGCTCATAACGAAATCCATCGTTATCTCGTCCCATTTCCACTCAGGTATTTCCAACGGTTGCAACTTTCCGTGGGACGTTGATGTAACGCCTTCACTGCTGGCAAACAAGACAGCGTTCTACGAAAGAAGCTATGTCTCGTTTCATGCCTTCCCACCAAAACTTTTCCTTCAGGTCTTGGTACATTTAGTACTACCTGGGTGGGCGGTGTAGGGTGTATCGTGAGCCTCGCTCATAATTTCATTTTGAAGCTCGGCGTCGTCTGGAACGCATATTCTACCTTCAAACAATAGGGCGTTGTCTGACGCCTCTTGGAAATTCTTAAATCCTTCAGACCTTACCCTTTGTCTGATCTTTTCTAACTTTTCCTCCATCCTTTGTCTCTCGACAATCCTTTTTCTTAGATCAGATGTCAGTGTGAGTGTAGCGATATAGCTCACAATTGTCTCGGGTGGTTCAACCAGTTCGATCCTCAATCTTTTAAACTCTTCAACGAGTTTTTCTTCCCGCGTAAAGAGACATCCTAGCTTGAATTGGCTCTTACGACTTAAGGCGTCAGCTACTACATCCGCCTTGCCCGGGTGGTAGTTGATACCACATTCGTAATCTTTCACTAGTTTGAGCCATCTTCGTTGTCTCATTTTAAAATCTCTTTGCTCGAAGAAAAACTTTAAACTCTTATGATCCGTGAAGATCTCACATCTTACTCCATAGAGATGGTGTCTCCAAATTTTCAGTGCATGAACTACCGCCGCTAATTCCAAATCGTGGGTTGGGTAGTTCAGTTCGTGGGATCTGAGTTGTCGGGATGCATATGCTATCACTTTTCCTTCTTGCATCAAAACACAACCCAGTCCAGTCTTAGAAGCATCTGTATAGACTACATATTCTTTGTCCGCTCGGGCTGCTAGGCGGTGCACTTGTCAACTTCTCCATGAGTATTTGGAAACTCGTCTCACATTCATCAGTCCAGTTAAATTTGATTCCTTTTCGGAGTAGCTGGGTTATTGGCCTTGCAATTTTGGAGAAGCCTTCGATGAATCTCCGGTAATAACGAGCTAGTCCTAGGAAACTTCTAACCTCATGTTGAGTCCTTGGTGATTTCCATCCTTGCACTGCTTCTACTTTGGCCGGATCTACCTTTATGCCTTCGGCAGAAACGATGTGCCCAAGGAACATAACTTCCTTCAGCCAAAATTCACATTTGCTAAACTTAGCAAACAACCTTTCATCTCTCAAGGTTTGCAGTACCGTTCTCAGATGTTCCTTGTGATCCTCTTCATTCTTCGAATAAATAAGGATATCATCTATGAAGACCAAAACGAATTTATCCAAAAATGGATGAAATACTCTGTTCATAAGGTCCATGAATACGACTGGTGCATTGGTTAATCCGAACGGCATAACTATGAACTCATAGTGGCCATATCTCGTTTGAATGCGTCTTAGGTACATCCTCGGACCGTATCTTGGTGATGGTAACGACTTGAGATCAATTTTCGAGAATACCCGCTCATCGCAATTGATCAAACAGTCATCAATTCGGTAAAGGATATTTGTTTTGAGTGTCATCTTATTCGATTCTCGATAATCGATGCACATCCTCAAAGAACCATCCTTTTCTTAACGAATAAAACAGTGGCCCCAAGGTGAAACACTTCGCCTAATGAAACCTAGATCAACAATTCTTGAATTTGGATCTTGATTCCTCCAACTCCTTTGGGGCTATCCTATAGGGCACCTTCGACACTGGAGCCGATCCGGGTTCCAAGTCGATGGTGAACTCTAGTTGTCTATCAGGGGGTAATCTGGTAGATCCTCGGGAAATACGTCCGAAAATTCTCGGACAACTTCAATATCTTCAATCCTCGCTTCGGGTTTATCTTCCCCGTTCAAGTAGACAAGGAATGCATGGCATCCTTTCTGGTTCATCATCTTCCTCGCCTGTAGAGCCGATACGATCGGAACTCTTCTTCCCATGCTGATTCCATGGAAATGCGTGGCTTCTTGCCCAGGAAAGTGAAATGATATTTTCCTTTCCTTACATAGGATTGTGGAGTGGTTCTTGGTTAACCAGTCCATTCCTAGGATTATGTTTACATCATCCATGGGTATTATGTTTAGATTGTTAGCCGGAACCTTAAGTGATCCTAGTGTCGATTCTAGGTTCGAGCAAAAGTGTGTGATCATAATCCCTCCTATAGGCGATGAGATTCTCATATCACGGCTTGCCTTTTCGCACCTAAGTCCCAAAGATTTCTACGCATGATTTTGCTATAAAAGAACGCGAAGCACCGTGATCGAACAATACTATAACGGTATGTTGAGAAGAACTCCCATACCGCCAGTTTCCTCGATTTTGCTCGATTCGCCTCCGATTGTAGGCGTAAGCTCTAACAGGCCGACCGAGGCTAACGGGCACCGATGATTGTTGTTGGCCGCCTGAGTCGCTGCTTGGTTGTTCTTGGCGCTTGTCATTATGTGGCCGCCTTGGTTGTTGCGGTGGTTCTTTGCCACTTGTTGTTGCGGGGTTCTTGTTGGAGTTGTTGTTGAGGATGGGGTTGGGCTATTGCGGAGGTTGGGGCTGGCCTCAGATAGCCTAGCGGTTGGGCATTCTTGGGTTGATTTTCCTCGTAATTGCTTCCCGCGCATCGAGCAATTATTGGCATAATGCCCTTTCTCTCCGCACTTGAATCTGTTCACAACGTTTGCCGTGCACATTCCCTTGTGCACCCTATGGCATCTAGTGCATGGAGGAGCCCTTATTTGATCCTGCGGGCCTCTTAGCAAAAGCTGCCCTCTTCCAGCCTTGTCCCGGTTGGACCGTATTCCCTTGCCACGGGCGTTTGTGACTAGGATCCCCATAATTCCCTCGGTTGTTATTTCGCGATCGGGTTCCCACTTCCCTTTTCCTCTGTCCGTAGCGTTGTGTGTCTGAGCCGACACTGACTTATCGTCGGACATTGCTGCCTCAATATCTAAAGCTCGTGCAAGAGCTTCAATGTAAGTCAGGTCTCCATGGCTGGCAAGAGACATCCGTATCTCCATCCTCAGTCCTGACCTAAACTTTTCCGACATTTTCAAGTCGGTGTCCACCTGCACTGGTGCATACCTCGACATCTCGCAGAAAGCACGATCATAGTCGGTCACAGACAACTTTTCTTGCTTCAGCAGGAAAAATTCCTGCTCCTTTCTCTTTCTATAGCTCTTAGGTATGTATTTCTCATACAGCTCCCTCTTAAAGTCCTTCCATGAGAACTCTTCTAGTTGCTCGGCTGTAAAGGTCTTTTTCCTGGCCTCCCACCAGAAATCCGCGGGTCCGTTTAGTTGAAAAGCTACACAGGATAGTCGCTCCTGTGTCGTGCATCGTACAAAATTATAGATCCGTTCAATGGTTCTGACCCATTGTTCCGCTTCCTCTGGGTTACCCTTCCCATTAAAGGTAGGTGGGTTCTGCCTTAGGAACAACTATTCGATCCTGCGATCGGGTTGAGGTGGAGGTGGTGGTTGGGGAATGTCCTCGACTTCTTGTTCGGGATTCTACCCTTCCTCAGCCTCCCCGACCTCGGCCTCGGGTTCACCTCGGATTTCTTCTGAGGCATGTCGCTATAGAAAGCAGTGGTTATCAGACACTTATTCTTTCCATAACTTAACATACATAATACTATCATTGCCTTATTGCAAAACGACCTCTAAACAAAACATTTCACCCTTAACAAACATAATTTGCCGCAAAAGCCCTATTCAGGGTCATATATATATACCATCAAAATTTCTGCCATAGGCAGGATGTTCAAAACCAAAGAGTCATAAACAAAAATTAAATCCCGGCCCACACGGCCTTCCAAGAATTTCAGGGTTCTAGTTTCAACAAGACTAAACATAGAAAGAGGGGAACATCATAAGCTTTAAACATAACAAAAATCTATTTAAGCTTCATCAAGTGCCTGCATCAGGCATCTTCCCACTGATCGTCCTCCTCGGGGTCTTCCTATTCCTCGGAGTCGTCCTCACTGTCAGAATCGTCCTCGTGGGGTCGTACCCTGGATGGTCCTGCTCCATCGTCTTCCACCATCGGTATGTCACGCATGGGGTTGAAGTCGTCGTCGCCATAGAGCTCATAGTCATGGCGGATCAGGCTGTAGGTATAGCGGATCGGGCTATAACCATCTGAGGCATCTGTTACCCTCATCCATGTCGGCGGAAGTGCTCGACCGGTGGTACGGATGGGGCCATAAGCGGTGGAGGTGCTAGCGGTGGGCGACGGGTGTCCTACAGGTAGAGGAGGGAAACGTGCTCTCCCAAAGCTCTCGGGCGTGCCGCCATCTCAAGCGGCGGGCACGCCTCGTCGAATCGGTATGGAGGCACTGGCGGGTCGATCGCCTCGGGACCTCAAGTATATAGCCACTCTGGCGACTCATCCCGCCAGTGTACTCCGTGGAGGAGATAGGGTCCTCGGCGCCGCTCAGAATATGTAGACGTAAGTCGATGACTTCTGAATCCAGCGAATCTCCCACCGGTCGTAGCGCCAACGCCGGTATATATAATCTCCGATATCTCTCGGGCGTAATCTTCCCAAGTACAAGGAGTATAGGCAGGCGCTGGATGCCATCATAGTCGATCGCGCCATGGGCTCGGCGTCTCTCCAAAGGCGGAGGTGTCACGCCGAAACTTACCCAAGTCCCTCCAACAGACATCCGGTGGAGCGATAAATACTCATCACCTCCTCGGGGTCGGGTGTGGTCAATCCTCCTCCGAGCGATATATCTCATCCCTCCATCCGTCACGATCAAAACTAACATAAGTCGACTATCGTCATCTCAAAAGCAGAAAGGATAACTTAAGTACAACGAGAAGCAACTAGGTTAAAGCTAAACAATCTATAAGGTAGGCAACATCATAAGGTACAACACATATCACAACTTACCTTCTTAGTCTTACCCAACGTATTCATATAATCTAATAATGCCTTAATATATAGGCTATGCTACGAGATCCTTGTCTTATACCAAACGCTTGAACTAAAGTTCAACGGACTATAGCGTATTCTGGAGACAGAATTAGGGATTATGTTCTTCATCACAAATTAAGATTAGGGTGTTAGGAGTACGTAGGTGAAAACCATGCGTAAATCGGAGTCCTAACGAAAGAGATCTAGCTAAAACAAATTTACTGCGTAGTGCAGGAAATTTACGCGATCGTGCCAAAATGTAATTCGAGACGTATGTCGATGTAATACGTCTACCATATCAACGTCTTTAGGTTGAGGCTGAACATTCTGAAGCCGTATTTGATGTCCACGTCATGATTCGTGTCGACGGTCACTCATGTCGAAGTGGTGATGAAATGTCGACGTCGTTCTTCCTTAAGGTTGATGTCGCCCTTGTTCATCCTTCACGCTTGTCTTTCGTCGTTTGAGTTCGTGGCTATCATCCTTTTCATTCTCCATATCGTTCTTTTGTTCTCGTAAGGAAAAAGAAGTTTATACTTCTATGTTCTTTCACGATACGTGATCATGCTCCTTAGAGTCTAGGTTCTTCTTGTGATATCATATCGTTCATTGAAAACAAAGTTTTGAGTTTGAAAATAAAGTCTAACTTGAGAACTTAAAAGTAAAGTTTCAAAATGATAATCATAGTCAACTCATACATGTATAGCAAAATGAATTCACCCATTCCATGTAGATCATTTAACTTAGTACCACCATGTACTTCCATAATATCATAACCTTCCTCCCAAAAACAACTTTTCCATTTTCTTTAAAAAAAAAACCCTTTCAACTTGCTCATCATTCAAAACTCTTCATTTCATGAGTTTGAGAAAGAAATCAGTTACCTTTTTCCCGGTTGAGCTCGATGTGATGGAGTGTTGAGAGGAGTCAGTAGATTTCTAGAAGTCCAGTGACTCGATCTAGACTTAGAATTTTAAAAGGTCTTGGGTTTCGAAGAGCAACAGTGCTCTGATACCACTCTGTCACGTCCTCACTCCGGATAACCCGGACTAGAGGGTGACTAATACAAGGAATAGTATTTTAGGACAAAACAGCTAAGTTAAAGATACGTATCAATTGTAAACTAGCATGCTTGACATAACATAAGTTGATACCATAACAATTCAAATGGTTTAGGCCATCAGACCCAGAGATTAAATAGTGATCTGATGGACCTCGATAGTTCAAAACAGTAAGCATAATATAGCAGAGTTCAGAGATTGCAGCGGAAAGTGTGTGAATACATATATGAAGATATGTATTCAAGGTGAAACCACAAATTCTTAATAAAACTTGTCAAGGACACTGGACTCCTCAACACTTCCCTCATCACCATCATCATAGCTCAACCTGCACATTTAAACACAAATATGCAGGGCTAAGTACAAATAATGCACTCAGTGGACTCATGCCGAAAACATTTGGTAATTTAATTACGCTGCCAATATCATGGTAAGTCATAAGGGTTTTAATTGAAATGCCTTGTGCTTACTAAAGCATTTTCAGTTCGTAAACATCGCTCGGCCGAGCATTTTCCTTGGTGTGTATGATCCATATCCCATAATCATATCTCATCACATTATCAAAGATCAAACGTCGAGAGGGAGGCCTCCCTTCTACGATGCCGTAACCGGCCGTTACCCATACAGCACACAGTCACGTTCAGGTGTACACGTTAGCCCTAGCCAGGCATTTATCCTCCGGCATAGGACCCGATATCGATTTCATAAAAAGGTTGGGTGCG
Organism: Salvia rosmarinus; assembly: GCA_036937905.1. NCBI lineage: Eukaryota > Viridiplantae > Streptophyta > Magnoliopsida > Lamiales > Lamiaceae > Salvia > Salvia rosmarinus. The sequence goes on along the minus strand of CM072816.1, from coordinate 42,188,454 downwards.
ACCCAACAAATGACAGATCATATCATGTCATCCAACCTTCACGCCATGCATAACAGATAGGATCCATACACAAAACAGAAATATTTTGGCAGGTAATGTTGTAAACATTTATCAACAGTTGAAGAATAAGCATTGTAAATAAATTCATTTTGGAAAGATAGCGAAGTAACATTTTGTTTGAAAAGAAAGCCCACCTGGACTATGGTTCGTCTTAATTGCATCCTAGGTTTGAATTCCACGTCACTGTCCGGTTGCCGCTTTCGCGTCCACACCTTAACGTAAAAGCGATATTTTAGTACGTCGTTCGCGCTTATCGAGACTCTCAAAGTCTAAGATAGCTTCGATATTCTATATCGATGTAAATTGAATTTCTTAACAAATTCAATACGTTTTCAAATACGTAAAGGAGTGAACTGTTCTCGTCCTTCGAGACACGTTCAACTATTTCGGTTTAACCCTTCCGGTTTAAACGTTCAACGTATTTAAATTCGTTTCTCGACATACGGATTTCATTTTTGAAATATTTTCTTCCTAATGAGGTATCATACTCAATTAGTACATCTTACGCGTATTAGCGTATTTATCGGACGTGTAATCGTACGTTTGACTTTAAAAGTCAACGAAGTCAACACCGGTCAACAAGGTCAACAATTTTGACTTTTAAATAGTAATTTCTTACCATTTCATTTTATAAATCGAGTTTCGATCGATTTAAAATCGTAAAGTCCTATTTCTCGATTTGTCACGTAAATCAAAGGACTTATAAATAATTTTCGCAATTCTTAATACTTTTAATAATTAAAACGTATATTTTCGATTAAAAATGTTATTAAATAAACGTTTGTCTCAAACATAGTAATCTATGTTTAAAAAATTTTATAAAATCCGAATATGTCTAAAATAATTATTAGACATATATTTTTTTATTAAGCTGAATTAAAAGGATTTAAAATCCGTATTATTAATCGAAATTTCGGTAATTAATTAAAATTACCACATGACTTTCAAATTTTTCTAAATTACTATAGTGTATTATTATACACTATGGTCCAGAATAAGAATTAATATCATCCATATGATATTTGTTTGTCATTTATTAATATATATATATATATACATATGCTACGATATTTTCGAAAAATTAGGGAATAATTGCCCAAAAATTCCCAAAATTGATATACACTTAGTATAATGTCCCAACATCAATATATATCACAATTATAACCTATAGTCCATCATAACCATTCATTCATGAATAAACTCACAATACTCACGGTATTTTTGAATAAATACCAAACAATTATCAAATAATTCCCAAAAATTCTAATTAAATTATAACATGATCAAACATTATATTATAACATTGTAACATCATAATATTAACCAAACCAATTGAAATCATCACCATATGAGCTTGTAAGCTCTCGGCCTTTTTGATTCATCTTGGTTTTTGGTTTTCAAAAATTCCAACAATTATATGCTATGATTATATACTATAGTACAATAATATAACATCATTTAATCATCAAAAACCAATTAAATCATCACCATTCTCAAGCCATAGCTTTCGGTTTATTTGATTTAAATAGGTATTTGATTTCCAAAAATTCCAACAATTATATGCTATGATTATATACTATAGTACAATAATATAACATCATTTAATCATCAAAAACCAATTAAATCATCACCATTCTCAAGCCATAGCTTTCGGTTTATTTGATTTAAATAGACATTTGATTTCCAAAAATTCTAGCAAAATCATACATCACATAATCAATATACTAAAGCTTTAATATATCATTGGATGATCAAAATTAAAATCATACACCAACATACACATTCATATAGCTCACGGTACTAATTAAAAATTGAGCATTTGATTTTCAAAAATTCTAAATAAATCATAGAACATATAATCAAGGTTCTAAAGAATTAATATGTCATTGTATGATGAAAATAAAAATTATACACTAAGGTACAATTTTAAGAAGCTCACGGCATTTTTAGAAAAATATGCTAGGGTTTTTCAAAATTTTAATTAATATACCATAGGTTTAAAACATATCATAGATCAATAATCCATTACTAAAATAAATAAAAAGCAATCGGTCATCACTATATACATTTTTAATATTTTTGAAAATTATTTCAATATGTCCTATGGTTCGAAAATCATGTATATATGCTAGATCCATTCCTACATTTCATATACAAGGTCATATGATCAACTAAGCATATATTCACCTATTTTAAAGAATATAAACATCAAGAACAATATATAAACACATAGTTCATCCATAAGAACATTTAAAACATTCGAAAATGTAATATTCCAAAGAAACGAACATACGATTACGGTATATTAAACCCGTAATTAGGGTTTTTACCAAATATTCTTATTTGTATGACATCGAATTGTATTTCGATTCAGTATCGTTATAACGAATTCCTTTTGATAATTCACTAAGGATTGTGAATTACTGAATTAAAATTTATGAAATAATACGACAGTATTATTTTAACGTCAAACGCGTACCGAACGTCGGTATTTTATGAAATTTTCTGAGCGGTAAAGCTTGGAAGTGATTTCCATATTAATTCCTATGATAATGGAATTTTGTTTATAAAGTAAGTATGATCTTACGACGACCATTTTGAGATGAGTCGATTTTGAACGTTTTGAGACGTTTTGAACGTCAACGTCTAGAGACGTTTTGAAAAATGAGCTTAATGCTCAGGAAATTATTATATTTAATTTCCTATTATTATTTTATATAATTACAGCATTATTAAATATTAAAATCGAATTTTGAGCTTTTTAAATTCGATAATTTTCGAAATGAATTTCGAAAACCCTAATTATATAAATTATGGTTTTATCACATGAAATGATACCATTAAATTATCCTATGGTATCTAAACTATATGTTATAACATATATGAATATTATTGATCATTAAAATCAAATTTGAACCATGAAAACTCGATAATTTATATATATGGGTTTCGAAACCCTAATTTTAAAAATTAGGGTTTCGTTTGCATGAAATGTTATATTTAAATTATCCTATGCTATTATTTATTATCTAAATCATATATTATGATATATATGTGTGTAATTTGATCGAAATTGACATGAGTATCAATAATAGGTGTGATTTACATTTTTATTCCTATTTTTCCTATTTATTATCGGTAATTTCGATTAATGCCTATATAATGTTTTAATTATTTTAATGGCTTGTATTATATATCTATGATCATGTATGATATATATATATCATGTATTAAGGATTAAAACAAATTAAATCAGCCCTAAACCCCCCCTAAATGCACCGGTACACTCTAGAGACCAGCATGGGATTCCTTTTCTTTTCCACCAATGCATGAAGAGCTCCTTAAACACTCTTCAATCATCACTAATCCCACTCCCAATGTGCTGCAGATTTTATCCCATTTTTGGGCAAAAATCGAGAGAGAGAGAGAAGGGAGATGATAGGGGGACTCTTCCACTTCAACACCCCACACTCATAACACCATTCCATTTCATTTGAACTCTCAAAATACTCTCCACTCTCTCATTTTCTCAGCCAAAAACCGAAACACTCTCCCTCATTTTCGAAAATCCTCTTCTTCCTCTCTTCTCATTTCTTCACCAAGTTTGATATCCACATTGTTCTTGTCATTCTATACCATTCCTCAAGGTAAATAAGGCCTTAGTACCGATTACATCTCACATTTGACAAGAAAAATCATGCTTATATGTTTATATGTGTTTCGAATCTTATATATATGTATATATGTGTTTAAATGTTCTTATGGTTGAGATATGATGTACATATGTGTTCTTGAGGATTTTATTTCGAAAATACATGTGAATATATGTTAGATGAGCATAGGTGTTGTATATTAAATTTTTGGGATGACCTAGCATGTGTACATGATTTTCGAACCATAGTATATGTTTATATAATTTTCGAAAACATTATAAAATGATATGGTGATGACCGAATGCTTAATAATTATTTTAATAATGGATTATTGATCTATGATATGATTTAAGACTATGGTATTTATTTAACAATTTTTGGAAAACCCAAGCTATTTATTTCATTAATACCGTGAGCTTCTAAAAATCATACCTTGGTGTATAATTTTTATTTCAAGCATGCAATGACATATTAATGCTTTAGAACCTTAGTTATATGTTCTATGATTTATCTAGAATTTTTGAAAATCAAACGTACGTTTATATGATTGATAAATACGCCAGTACGCGTAAGATATACTAATTGAGTATGATACCTCATTAGTAAGAAAAGATTTCATAAATGAAATCCATATATCGAGAAACGTACTTATAGAACGTTGAACGTCTAAACCGGAAGGGTTAAGACGATATAATTGAGCGTATCTCGAAGGGCGAGAACAATTCAAATTATATACGTATTTGAAAGCGTATTGAATTCATTATGAATTCGTTCACCTCGATATAAGATATCGAAGTTTATCTAGATTTTGAAAGTCTCGAGAGACTTGAGCGACGCATACTAAAATCTCGCCAGAAGGTGTGGACGCAAACCTTAAGCGATCGGACATCGACGATGCAAACAAACCTAGGACTCAATTCTGACAAACCATAGTCCGGTGGGCTTACTCTTCAAACAAAATGTGACTTTCTCGTTCTTCCAAATGAATTCTTTTACAAATGTTATTTTGCAACTGTTGATAAATGTTTACTACATTACACCGCCAAAATATTCATTTTGTGTATGGATCCTATCCGTTATGCGGGTAGAAATGTGGCGATAGTTGGAACTATATTATGACAAAGTTATGTCATTTGTTGGGTCGCGCCCAACCTTTTATTAATATCGGGTCTGTGCCGGATGATAAATGCACAGCTAGGATTAGCGTGAAGGTTGGAACTATATGCTATGTTAACATATGCTTGTGAGTATTTGTGTCGTGTCGTCACGGGATTACGGCCGGTCATGGCGTCGTAGAAGGGAGGCCTCCCTCTCGACGTTTGATCTTTGATATTGTTAGGAATTGTGACTATGGGATACGGATCATACACACCAAGAAAATGCCTGGCCAGGCGATGTTTACGAACTGAAAATGTTTTAGTAAGCACAAGGCCTTTCGACTAAAACCCTTGTGTCTTACCCTGATATTGGCAGTGTAATTAAATTATCAAATGTTTTTGGCATGAGTCCACTGAGTGCAATTTCTTGTACTTAGCCCTGCATGTTTGTTTTTAAATGTGCAGGTTGAGCTTCGATGATGGTGATGGGGAAAGTGTTGAGGAGTCCGGTGTCCTTGACCAGTTTATTTAGAATTTGTGGTTTTCACCTTGAATGCATATCATCACATATGTATTCACACACTTTCCGCTGCTAAACTCTGAATTCATTTACTTTATGTTTTGGTATGAATTGTTAAGGTCTCTCAGGTCATTTATATCTTTGGATTGTGGGAGGTTAATACAACATGAATTATTGAGGTCCATCGGACCACTGTTAAGTCTTTGGGTCTGATGGCCTAAACCAGTTGAATTGCTATGCTACTACCTTATATCTTGTTCAAGCATGCTAGCTTAACGTTATTATGCATCTCTATCTTAGTCTTGTAACCCCAAAATACTACTCCTAGTATTAGTCGCCTCCGGTCCGGTCGTCCGGGAGGGGTCGTGATGTAACAGTGGTATCGAGCACGCTGCTCTTTGAAAACCCAAATCCTTTTAAATTCTAAGTCTAGATCGAGTCACTGGACCTCTAGAAATCTACTGACTCCTCTCAACACTCCATCACATCGAGCTCAACCGGGAAAAAGGTAACTGCAATTCTTTCTCAACTCATGAAATGGAAAATTTTTACATGGTGAGCAAATTGGAAGAATTTTTGGAAAGATTGTGTTATTATGGAAATTTTGATGATGGAAATGGAAGTTTGAGTAAGAAAGTTTTTCCAAAAACTTTGATTTGAAACCAATTAGTATTGATGCGAGTACTCAAATTTTGAGATGGAAGTATATGGTGGTATTGAGTTGAATGATCAACATGGAATGAATGAATTCATTTTTGATATGTATATGAGTTGACTATGATTGTCATTTTGAAATCGTATTTCCAAATTCTCAAATGAGACTTTATTTCCAATCTTCAAAATCTTGTTTTCAACGAATGATATGTATCACGAAGAGAACCTAGACTCTAAAGAGCATGCTCACGTATCGTGAAAGAACATAGAAGTATGAACTTCTTTTTCCTTACGAGAACAAAAGAACGTTAGGAAGAATGAAGGTGACGATATCCTCGAGCTCGAACAACGAAAGACGAGCGAGAAGGATGAACGAGGACAATCTCAACCTTGAAGAAGAATGACGTCGACCTTTCATCACACTTCGACATGAGTGACCGTCGACACGAATCATGACGTGAACCTCAATTACAGCTTCAGAATGTTCAGCCTCAACCTAAAGACATGGATATGGTAGACGTATTACGTCGACATACGTCTCGATTTACATTTTTGGCAAGATCACGCAAATTTCCTGCACTGCGCAGTAAATTTGTTTTAGCTAGATCTCTTTCGTTAGGACTCCGATTTACGACGGTTTTCACCCACGTACTCCTAACGCACTGATCTTCATTTGTTATGAAGAACAGAATCCCTAATTATGTCTCCAGAATACGATAGAGTCTGTTGAACTATAGTTTAAGTGTTTAGTATAATACAAGGATCTCGTATCATATATATATTAAGATGTTTTGGTCTATAGGTATACGTTTGGGTAAGACTAAGAAGGTAGGTTATGATATGTGTTGTACCTTATGATGTTGCCTACCTTATAGACTGTTTAGTTCCAACCTAGTTGCTTCTCGTTCTGTTTAAGTTATCCTTTCTGCTTTTGAGATGACGATAGTTGACTTATGTTAGTTTTGATCGTGACAGATGGAGGAGATGCGCTATATCGCTAGGAGGAGGGTAGGACCTCATGCCACACCCGAGGAGCTGATGCGCACCTATCGGGAATGTTGGATGTCTTGGAGAAGACCTAGGCGAAGTTTACAGCGTATGGCCGGTGTGGAACGCCCGAGCCTATGGCGCCACTGACTATGATGGCATTAAGCGACTTCTAGCTAAACTCCCTTGTACATGGGATGGTTATGCCCGAGAGGTATCGGGAGATTACATTTATCGTATGCCCCGAGGCTATGATTTGATTGGGGATCTGCCCAGGTTCGTGAGTCATCTGACTTACGTGTACAGTATTTACGGAGCCGCACCTATGGGACCCTATCTCCCTCCACGGGAGTACACGTGGCATGATGAGTCGCCAGAGTGGCTATACCTTGAGGTTCCGAGATAGGTCGATCCGGTGATACCCCCTGCATCGGATAGATGAGGCGGGATGTACGAGGTGACAGGCAAGACGCCCCTAGAGCTCTGGGAGAGCCCGTCTTGCCACCAGCAGTTTATGGACACCCAGTACGTCCGCCACTACCGCCCCTACCGCCTGCGTCCGATCCGCCACCACCGGAAGAGGAAGAGCCCTTCCACGGACAGTCGCGGATGAGCGTATCAGATGCCTTCAATGGCTATGACCCGATCCGAGTATGCTACAGCCCGATCCGCCACAACCACGACTTATACGGGCGCGGATAACTTTGGACCCTGCGCGACGTCGATGGTGGAAGCAGCGGTGCGGGACCGTCCAGTGCGACCTCGCGAGGGCGATTCGGATGGAGAAGACGATTACAAGAGGAGGAAGACCCCAGGAAGACGCGAGTAGGAAGGAGCCCGTGAAGGCGTTAGACGACTTTTTTTTGAAATTTTTGTTATGACTAGCATGTGCTAGCTTTTCCTTTTTATATTTCGGTACTGATGGATCTAGAACTCGATATTTTTTTTGGAAGGCCGTGTGGGCCGGAACCCTTACTGTTTTGTTTTCTTGTGATTTTTGATGTTTGAACATCCCGCTTTTGACAGACCTTGATTACCTATCTATATATTTGACCCAAGTGGGCTTTTGCGACAAATTGTCTATGTTAAGGATGAGTTGTTTTGTTTTGAAATCGTTTTGCGAAGAGGCTATGAAAATCCTATGTATGTTAAGTTATGAAGGAGACAAATGATTAACGATTATATGTTTTCTATAGCAGAATGCCTTCGAGAAGAAACCCGGAACGAGAACCCAGAGGTCGAGGAAGACCTAGAGGAAGGGGTAGAATCCCCGAGAAAGAGGAAGAAGATATTCCCCAACCACCCCCACCTCAACCTGAGCGAAGGATCGAGGAACTATTCCTGAGGCAAAACCCACCTGTCTTTAATGGAAAGGAGCCGGAAGAAGCCGAGCAATGGGTTAGAACCATTGAACGGATTTTTAATTTCTTGAGATGCACAAAGACAGAGGCGGCTGTCATGCGTTACTTTCGGTGAGCGAACCGGTGACCGGTGGGAGGCCGAAAGAAGACCTTCTTCGCCGAACAACCGGAGGAGTTCTCATGGGAGGACTTCAAGAGGGCAGATGAGAAATACATCCCAAAAGCTATAAGAAGAGGAAGGCGAGGAATTTTTCTGCTTTGAAACAAGAAAGGTTATGCATGACCGACTATGATCGCTTCGCGAGATGTCGAGATATGCACTGCATGTGGACACCGACTTGAAAATATCGGAAAAGTTTAGGTCGGGATGAAGATGGAGATACGGATGTCTCTTGCCGCCATGGAGACCTAATCTAATCAAGCTCTTGCACGAGCTTTAGATATTGAAAAGAATGTGTCGAAGATAGTCGGTGTCGGCTCGCACACATAACTCGACGGACAGAGGAAAAGGAAGTGGGAACCCAATCGCGGCAATCATATCGGGGAGGCTATGAGAACGAAGCCACAAGCCACCCGGCAAGGAACAGGCGCGGCCAGCGGAATCGAAGAGAGCACTCATGCTCCACCGCAGAGGGGCCGAGGGAACCGATAAGGCACCTCCATGCCCTAGATGCCATAGAGCACACAAGGAAGTGTGCACGCAAAGCGTGGCGAGTTGTTACAAGTGCAAGGGCAAAGGGCATTACGCCAATAATTGCCCAAAGGACACGTATGGATATAAGCGTCAACCAACCCGGCAATGTCCGCCACCGAGGGTCTGTCCAATTCCATTTCAACCGCAGCAAAGAAGGGCAATGACCCCTCCGCAATGCCCCAACCCCAGCCTCAACAACAACTTCAACAAAGAACCCCCACAACAAGCGGGCAAGAACCACAACAACAACAAAGCGTCAACCACGCGGCGCATAACAACAACAGCGCATAAAGAACCGTGATAACCAACAAGGACCGTCACCGTCACCTCACCGGCTCAGTTAGAGCCTACGCCCGCATAGGAGGCGAGCGAGCAAAATCAGGAAACTGGCGGTGTATGGGAATTCTTCAACATACCGTTATAGTATTGTTCGACACGGTGCTTAGCATTCTTTTATAGAAAAATCATGCGAGAAATCTGGGCCAGGTCTGCGAAAAGTCAAGCCGGGATATGAGAATCTCATCGCCTATAGGAGGATTATGATCGTTACACACTTTTGCTCGAACCTAGAATTGACACTAGGGTCACTTAAAGTTCTGGCTAACAATCTAAACATAATACCCATGGATGATGTAGACTTAATCCTAGGAATGGATGGTTAGCTAAGAATCATTCCACGATTCTATGTAAGGAAAGGAAGATTTCGCTTCACTTTCTCGGACAAGAAGTTACGATTTCACCGGATCAACATGGGAAGATGAATCCCATTGTATCAAAGACTTCTGGTGCTATGGAGGATGATGAACCGTAAAGGATGCCATGCATTCCTTGTTTATTTGAACGAATAGGATAAACCCGAAGCGCGGGTAGAAGACATAGAAGTTGTCCAAGAATTTTCGGACGTGTTTCCCGAAAATCTACCAGGACTGCCTCCTGATAGAAAACTAGAGTTTACCATCGACTTGGAGCCAGGATCAGCCCCAGTGTCGAAGGCGCCCTATAGGATGGCCCCAAAAGAGTTGGAGGAACTGAAGATCCAGATTCAAGAATTGTTGGATCTAGGTTTCATTAGGCCTAGTGTTTCACCTTGGGGAGCGCCTGTTTTATTCGTTAAGAAAAAGGACGGTTCTTTGAGGATGTGCATCGATTACCGAGAATTAAACAAGATGAAACTAAAGAACAAATACCCTTTACCCAGGATTGATGACATGTTTGATCAGTTGCGAGGAGCAGGTGTGTTCTCGAAAATTGATCTTAAGTCAGGATACCACCAGCTGAAAATACGTTCTGAGGATGTACCTAAGACTGCATTCCGAACCAGATACGGCCACTATGAGTTCATAGTCATGCCATTCGGATTAACAAATGCACCAGCCGTATTCATGGACCTCATGAACAGAGTATTTCATCCATTTTTGGGTAAATTTGTTTTGGTCTTCATAGATGATATCCTTATTTATTCAAAGAATGAAGAGGATCATAGAGAACATCTAAGAACGGTTTTGCAAACTTTAAGAGATGAAAGGTTGTTTGCTAAGTTTAGCAAATGTGAATTTTGGCTAAAGGAGGTTATGTTCATTGGACACATCGTGTCTGCAGAAGGTATAAAAGTAGATCCAGCCAAAGTAGAAGCAGTGCAAGAGTGGAAATCACCAAGGACTCAACACGAGATTAGAAGTTTCTTAGGATTAGCTGGCTACTATCAGAGATTCATCGAAGGATTCTCCAAGATTGCAAGGCCAATAACCCAGCTACTCCGGAAAGGAACCAAATTCAACTGGACTGATGAATGTGAGAAGAGTTTCCAAATACTCAAGGAGAAGTTGACAAGTGCACCAGTTCTAGCAGTTCCAGAAGCGGACAGAGAGTATGTAGTCTATACCGACGCTTCTAAGACGGGACTAGGTTGTGTCCTGATGCAAGAAGGGAAAGTGATAGCATATGCATCCCGACAACTCAGACCCCATGAGCTAAACAACCCAACCCACGATTTGGAATTAACAGCTGTAGTTCATGCACTGAAGATTTGGAGACACCATCTCTATGGTGTGAGATGTGAGATCTTCACGGATCATAAAAGTTTGAAGTACTTCTTCGAACAAAGAGATTTGAATATGAGACAAAGAAGATGGCTCGAGCTTGTAAAAGATTACGACTGTGGTATTAACTATCACCCAGGTAAGGCGAATGTAGTAGCTGACGCCTTAAGTCGTAAGAGCCATACCAAGTTAGGATGTCTCTTTGTATAAGAGGAAAAACTCGTTGAAGAGTTTGGAAAAATGAGGATTGAGCTGGTTGAACCACACGAGACAATTGTGAGTATGATCGCAACACTCACACTAACATCTGATCTAAGAAAAATGATTGTCGAAAGACAAAGGATGGAGGAAAAGTTAGAAAAGATCAGACAAAGGGTAAGGTCTGAAGGATTTAAGAATTTCCAAGAGGCGCGACAACGCCTATTGTTTGAAGGTAGAATATGCTTCGAACGACGCAGAGCTTGAGCGAGATCATGAGTGAGGCTCACGATACACTACACACCGCCCACCGAGCGGTACTAAAATGTACCAAGACACAAGGAAAAGTTTTGGTGGGAAGGCATGAAGCGAGATATAGCTTCTTTCGAGAACGCCTATTGTCTTGTTTGCCAACAGGTGAAGGCGGTACACCAACGTCCTCACGGTAAATTTTAACCATTGGAAATCCCCGAGTGGAAATGGGACGAGATAACGATGGACTTCGTTTCGAGCTTGCCCAAATCGAAAAGAGGAAACACAACCATATGGGTAATTGTGGATAGGCTTACAAAAAGTGCTCATTTTCTACCTATTCATAGCACTTATGGATCTGATAAACTAGCCCAACTGTACGTTAAGGAAATTATACGACTACATGGAGTGCCAAAATCTATTACCTCGATAGAGATTCCAAGTTCACATCCAGACGGGTTAGCTTGAGAGAGATTTGGTGCGAAATTAAATTTCAAGACTTTTCATCCACAAACCGATGGGCGATCGGAAAGAGCGATCCAAACGCTAGAAGACATGCTTAGAAAAGTAGTATTGGATCGAGGTGCAAATGGGAAGAAATTTTACCTCTCATTGAATTTTCCTACAATAACGCCTACCAAGCGACGATCGGCATGGCCCACACGAAGCCTTGTATGGCAAGAAGTGTAGATCACCGCTTTCTTTGGGATGAAGTCGGTGAAAGAAAAGTCATAGGGCACGATGCGGTGAACGAAATGATCGAAATCGTTCGATGATTAATTTGAGGATAAAAGAGGCTCAGGACAGACAGAAATCTTACGCTGATACGCGTAGATCCGAGCTATAGTTTGAGGATGGAGATAAAGTATTTCTTAAGGTTTCTCCATCAAAAGGGATTGTCAGGTTTGGCCTGAAAGGAAAGCTTAGACCCCGTTTTATAGGACCTTATGAGATCCTAGAGAGGATAGGTCCGAGAGCTTATAGGTCGCTCTTCCGCCAAGCCCTAGGAAATGTTCATAATGTTTTTCACGCCTCGCATTGCGAAAATACGCTCACGACCCAAAGCACGTGATCCTCGAGCGGACATGAGCTATAAGGAAGAACCCGCGCCATACTTGACCACAAAGTTCAAGAACTACGGAGCAAGTCGATTCCGCTGGTCAAAAGTCTTTGTGGAGACACCACGACGAAGAAGCCCGTGGGAGCTTGAAGAAGCGATGAGAGAAAAATACCCCATTTATTTTTCTAGAGGTATACAAATTTCGGGACTAAATTTTTCAGAATGGGTGGAATGTAATATTCAAAGAAATGAACATACTGATTACGGTATATTAAACCCGTAATTAGGTTTTTACGAGATATTCTTATCGTATGACATCGAATTGTATTTCGATTCGGTATCGTTATAACGAATTCCTTTGATAATTCACTAAGGATTGTGAATTACGAATTGAAATTTATGAAATAATCTGACAAGATTATTTTAACGTCAAACAGCGTCTGACGTCGGTATTTTATGAAATTTTCGGCGGTAAAGCTTGTAATTGATTTTCATATTAATTCCTATGATAATGGAATTTTATTTATAAAGTAAGTATGATCTTACGACCGACCATTTTGAGATGAGTCGATTTTGAACGTTTGAGACGTTAACGCCAACGCTCTGAGACGTTGAAAAATGAGCTTAATGCTCGTGAAATTATTATATTTAATTTCATATTATTATTTTATATAATTACAACATTATTAAATATTAAAATCGAATTTTGAGCTTTTTGAATTCGATAATTTTCGAAATGAATTTCGAAAACCCTAATTATATAAATTATGGTTTTATCACATGAAATGATACCATTAAATTATCCTATGGTATCTAAACTATATGTTATAACATATATGAATATTATTGATCATTAAAATCAATTTTGAACCATGAAAACTCGATAATTTATATATATGGGTTTCAAACCTAATTTTAAAATTAGGTTTCGCTTGCATAAATGTTATATTTAAATTATCCTATGCTATTATTTATTATCTAAATCATATATTATGATATATATGTGTGTAATTTGATCGAAATTGACATGAGTATCAATAATAGGTTTGATTTACATTTTTGTTCCTATTTTTCCTATTTATTATCGGTAATTTCGATTAATGCATATATAATGTTTTAATTATTTTAATGGCTTGTATTATATATCTATGATCATGTATGATATATATATCATGTATTAAGGATTAAAACAAATTAAATCAGCCCTAAACCCCCTAAATGCGCCGGTACACTCTAGAGACAAGCATGGGATTCCTTTTCTTTTCCACCAATGCATGAAGAGCTCCTTAAACACTCTTCAATCATCACTAATCCCACTCCCAATGTGCTGCAGATTTTATCCCATTTTTGGGCAAAAATCGAGAGAGAGAGAGAAGGGAGATGATAGGTGGACTCTTCCACTTCAACACCCCTGTAATACCCCGATTATTTAAAAGCCTAATTACGATATTAATTTCATAAATTAGAATATTATTATAATAATTTGATTAATAAATTATGGAATAACGATTTCGATTATTTTGGAATAATAAATTCCTATGTACAATTCACAAATGAATGTGAATTGAGAAACATGGAAGGTATAACGTATTTCAACGAAAGATATTTCACGCCGATTACGTATCGATATTTTTATGCTCGTGATATTTTCTAAGTTTTAAGCTTAGAATTTAATTCCATTAATATTGGAATAATTTAATAAAGTGATTACAGCTTTATTACGACCATTTTGAAATGAGTCGATATTTAACGTTTGAGACGTTTCAAACGTTAACATTTAGAGACGACTTGAGAATCAAGTTCAACGATCAAGGAATTATGATATTTAAATTCCTATGATTATTTTATGTAATTAGAGTATTATTTAGCATTAAAATAATGCTAGAACATTAAGGATTAATTATTGGACAACCTTTAATTTTCGAAAACCCTAATTCGAAAACTAGGGTTTTCTTGCATGAAATGATACCAATAATTTTTCCTATGATAAAATTTATCATCTAAAACATATATTATGGTATATATGTATAATTAACATGGAAAAGCAAATATTAGCACTTAAGGAAATGAAAGTGCCGTGAACTTTGGTGCACAATAGGAGGTTCACGTTTTTTTTTTCTCTTTGCTACTCCATGCTATGTTATGGATTAATTGATACAAGTGTGATCTAATTGCACTCTAACCAAGTAATTCATGCAAGTGGGATTAAATTGTGAGAGAGAGCCGATTTAATTGACCTTGGAAAGCTTTGATGATGTATTAAACAATTTGGGATAGAGTGTAATATCTTTGTACATGCAAGAAACATCAAAAATCTGAAAATTTTCTTCTCCCCTCTACAGTGGGCGACGGCACTTGAATGCATGAAACAAAATAAATTTTGTTTCTCCCAAAATTCCTTTAATAAAGCTTACAATGTAGTAAATGAATTGTAAGAAGATATTTCATGTATGACATAATCACTTTGACTAAAAAAATTTCAATTGAGTCTTGTAAATTTGTGAGAGCCGAGAGTGTATCAAATGAGTGGTCTCCAATTTGTTTTATTTTGCCTAAGTATTTATTCTCTTGAAACACTTCACAACATAACACAACTCATCTCTCTTTCTTTCCTCTCTCTGCCGTGACATTCCAGTAAGAAAAACAAAACTATATTTCTTCTTTCATTCTCTCCATAGCTTGAGCTCTAATCATCCTACACCAAATCAATACCGTTAACGAGGTTAGAAATCGAACGAGCTTCGATTATACCCTAAGTTTTTAAATTTCTAGTGGTTAGTTTTCAATTTCAAGCATGGTTATTAAATCATGAAAGTATGCTAGCATGGTAGCTTCTTAATTAATGAAGTGTAGTAAGATATTGTAGAAGCTACATGTAGCATGTTTAGAATTTAATTAATCATGTTATGAAAAATTTCATGGTGATCGAAAATTTTAATGAATGATCTAAGTATGAATTTATGATATATGATGATATAGTAGCCTATAGTGATTTAATTGAAATTTATAAAAATCCTATGCTTAGTTTTTGAAATTACCGAAAATTTTGTAGAAATGCTAAGTTATTGTACAATTTTTATATGCTTGATATAATAGCATATTGTTGATCTAGGGTATTAATTATGTCATATTGGAATTTATTATAATTTTTGGATATGTATAGCTAATTTTTCTCCAAATGGCCGAGACCTAGGAGCTTATATTCTATGGTTTAATTTGTGTTATTATGTAATGTTAAGATGTTATATTGTTACACTATAGTATATAAGTATAGTGTAATTTAATTAGAATTTATAAAAATGTTTAGTGTGATGTTGGTGAGAACCGAAACCATTGAACTTTTATACCTTGGGATAAAAAAATTTACTATGCTAAACTTTAGGTTATAATTATATTATAAATTAAGGTTAGAGCATTCTATAATTTAATTATAATTTTAGGAAGTTATTTGATAATTTTGGGAATTTTCGAGACCTATATAGTGATATAGGTGAATTCCAAATATTTCTACACTAACATTAATACATATTAACGATCATAGTGTAAAATAATACACTATATGAATTTAGAGAAATTTTATAACAAGTTGGAAATTATAGCTCATAACCGTGAGCTATATTGATTTTATTAAGGATTTTAAATCCTTTTTAATCAAGAAAATAATATATTATATGTCTAGAAATTAATTTAGACATATTAAAATTTTCGAGAATAATTAAACATAGAATATTATGTTTATGAAGAAACGTTATATTAAATAACGTTAAAAGCATAAATAATGCTTAAAGTATTAAAAGATTAATATTGAAAGAAAATATTAATTAAGTTTATCGATTGCGTGAAAATCAAGATTAAAGCTTTATGAAAAGAAATCGATTGAAAATCGATTTATATTGATTAAAATATGTTTTATTGAAAATTTATTAAGAAAAGTCAAAATGGTTGACTTTCAAATTAACGCATTAAATATCGTTAGTTAATACGCTAATACGTGAAAACGATTACTTTTATAAGAATATCTCAATTGTGAGAAAAGATTTCATAATTGAAGTCACTTTATTGAATAACGTTATTATCGTTAATTTTTAACCTAAAGGTTAAAATGAGACGTAGATCATATTACGCCTCTCGATATACGAGAATTATTTTATTGATATACTCGTCGTTTCAACGTATTAAGATGTATAAAGAATCATCCAAACTTGAATTATTAATTTAATTATCAAAGTTGAATGAACTTTGAAAATCTCGAAAACGTACAACGCACTAAACGTACATTTTGCATAAAAGTGGGACGTGAAGTTCACTCATAACGATGGAAGAGCACGATAGTGAAATTCAAGTTCAAGTAAAGGTGGGCTTTACTATACTCAAACTGGTAGAATTTTACCAAATAATTTATTTATGATGCTTTATTGCAAGCAAATAATTATGAACCGATTTATTTAATTACACGCCAAAATGTTTATGTTTTATGTATGTATCCAATCCATGATTGTTGATGCATAATGTTGGGTAGCCCCACTTTATGACATACTTGAATTCAGATTCTTCGAAGACCCCAAGAATGATGGAGAATTAGTATCATGTGTCGAGATGGCACGGATTTTGTGCACCGATTATTTTGTATTTGTGTCTTTGAAAGGGTGCTCGGCGGTCACGGCGTCGTGAGTGAGGCCTCTCTCCAGTAGGAGGTGTTGTGAATGATTGATTGTGGTGGATGTGGATCATACATACGTGGAAAATGCTTCGCAAGCAATATTTATTGAAAATGATGAAAATATTTAGTAAGCACAGTATTTCAAATCAAAACCTCGTGTATTCTTGTGATGGGGCGAGTAATTCAAACCGTGATAAATTATTTTGTCATGAGCCACCGAGTGCATTATTTGTACTCACCGCATATTTGTTTTAAATGTGCGATTGAGTGGGCGATGGTGATGGAAGCGGAGATGTTGAGTAGTCGGGGCCTTTTGTATTTATTATGTTTGAAAGAAAGAACCCTGGGTGCATATCGTCATATATGCATTCACATGCTTTCATTGCATATTTCGAATATTTTGTATGTTATTGTGACAATTGTATCGTCAATTATCGAACCTCATTGTTAAAGGAACTCGTAGCCTTTATATTTGTATATGACTTTTGCTTTATGAATAAGTGTGAATTGCTTTTGCCTTGTAAATAAGGTTTGACCATTAAAGTTCGATAAATATCTTTACGAAATCTTTGATTATTTTATCAATTGTTTTGCATTCATCGTTCTAAGCTCCGATTCTTCTAATCATCCTTTCGATTAGGCGGTCAGGACAGAGTGGTATCGAGTGCAAATGCTCTCGAACCCTAAACTTTCTTTCAAAATTTGAGTCTAGATTGAGTCACTAGACTTCAGAAATCACCGACTACGCCAACACTCCATCACATCCATTTCAACCAGGAAAAAGGTAAATTATTTTCTCATCTTTGAAAAGAAAGGTTTGAGATTTATGAATTTAACTTTGTGTCGATAGAACATTATCGACAAATGAATTATGAATTTGATTTGTTGTCGATAGAACATTATCGACAAATGATTTGTGTTGATAGAACATTATCGACAAATGAAATGAAAAAGGTTGTAAATAACCATGATTATTTATTGATTATTGATAAAAAAAAATTCGCAAGAAATGCGTATGTTTAAAACGAACTATGTTCGTCATAGTCGAATATTTATTCATCTTTCTCAATGTTGATTTTGATAAATGCCTATGTCATCCCGAATGGAACATAGGCGTAATAAGATGCATGATCCTCTTTGAAAAGAACATAGGCGGACAAATGTACAAACTCTTCTCCTTTTCTTTCGAGAACAATGAATCGAACTCAAATTGAAAGGCTAAGGCTTTCCACCGTTTCAAGTCAACCCGAGTTTACCTCGACTCGGTGACCGGTTGGCGCCTCGGCATTGCGCGACTTCAATTGATTCACCACAGCATCGACACAGGAGTTTATTTGGTGTCAACCTCGACATCCACTTCGAGTTTGAAGATTGCATCTCGACAATTCATGACGCCGTATTTTCGCCTCGGCAAATCCACTTCGGAAGTCGACCTCGATTACGCCGAGCCCGCCTTTGTCGTAATCGACCATTATTTCAAGATTCGGCGATTCATTTCGACAGACCAGCTGACCTCAGTCACCTCGTCACCTCGGCCTCGGCAGTCCGCCTCGGCAACGGCATGCACGACCTCGATATCGGCATTGCCTACGATCTCTGCGAACGCGCAGAAAATTTTTCGCTGCGCGGTGTTTTATTTAGGTCCGTTTTTTTCGTTCGGACTCCGATTTGTGAACGGTTTTCGCCTACGTACTCTTAACGCAATTTAATTTATTTGTTATGATGGATCAAAACCCTGATTCCTTCTCCAAAATTCACGAGAATCAGTACAGTCCACCCCGGACAGTTCACCTCGGAAAAGGCGAACTTCTTCGCCCAGTGATTTTATTTTGGTCCGTTTTCCTTCGTTTGGACTCCGATTTGTGCATGGTTTTCTCCTACGTACTCCTAACGGACTGTACTATATTTCTTATGAAGGAAAGATCCACTGTTTCTTTCTCCAGAAATCACGAGAGCCAGTAAAAGCTAGTTCATAATTTTATAGAACTAGAATTTAGTTATATGATAAGATTTTGTTTATGTTGCTAGGCAGTATGTTTCTTAGTATGGTAGGAAAGCTACAACGTGTGTTGTATATGAGAACAATTTCCGTATAACATTTATCTATTTATCAAAGGTGTTTGGATTGTTTATCTGCTTTATAGACCTGTCCAGTTTATTCTTTTGCTTAGCAGACGCGTTAAGTTTATTTTTATCTATGCATCGATTATCCTTATTTAGTTGTCTTATGCTCGTTTGTGCGTGATGATGGCCGTGACTCGACACACCACTAGACGCAGACTTGGACCGAGTGCCACCCCTGCAGAGATCATTCATAGGTACCGCGAGTATCAGATGTGCTGGGGAGATGATCTCGGAGAGTTCCTCATGCACTACCTGCGTCATTGGAGGGAGGCGCACGAGCATGGAGTGACGGACTTCGATGGCGTGAAGCGTCTTCTGATGCGGCTATCGATTGATTGGGAAGACTATGCACGGGAAATATCGGGAGATTACATCTACCGATATGGTGGTGACTACGACACAGTAGCGGATCTACCGAGATTTGTGAGCCATCGACCACGCCTTTAGTATCTCTGGGGTAGCCCCAGAGGATCGTACCTCCTCCAGGGAATATCGTGGCGTGATGAGACTCGGAGTGGCTCTACTTGGAGGTTCCTCGAGTGGTTGATCCCGTGATTCCGAGAGATTTGGAAGCAGGCGACCGACCTGCTCTTGTGACCAGGGCATCTCGGCCCAGAGCATTGGGGATGCCAGTGTTTCCCCCACTGTCGATTGGACACCCCATACACCCACCACTTCCTATCTTGCCACCTATGACAGCGCCGGCACCGCCAGCTGAGCCGTACCGACAGACGGCCAGGATGAGGGTCTCTGATGATCGTGATGACTTCAGTCCGATCCGCGACATTCCTATGGTTGGGGATGACGGAGCAGGACCGTCCAGAGTACGCCGCCGTGAGGACGACTCGGACGATGATTCGGATGACAACTCCGATGACGATTCAGACGACGAGGAGGATCCTGAGGAGGATCAGTATGATGATGAGTGATACACCTGTTGATCTGTTTAGCTAGGTTTTAGTCCGTATGTATATAGTCCAGTATGTGTGTAGGTTGCTTTTGTGTTTTGAAAAGGGAAGTGAACTTTGTATTTTGTATTATCTTGTAATCTCGTATGTTGTTCGATGCGGGTTAAGCTTTTGAGATGCCATCTATTGTACATTATCTCTTTTGTATCAACTGTTGTACAAAATAGTCCTCTTTGAGGCACAAATTTTCTGATGTATATAAGATAACCCCGAAGCGGGCTTTTGCGGCAGAAATGATTATTGTGATGAATAGCTTGGTTTAAAGCTGCTTTACAAAAGAAATTGTATGATGATATTATATATGTTAATTGTGAAAGTGATTTTCAATTTTTATTGTATGTTTAAACAACAGAATGCCGCCAAGATGGGATCCTGCACAAAGAGGTAGGGGAAGGGGAAGAGGTAGAGGTAGAGGCAGAGGAAGAATTCCTGTACCAGAACCTGCGAATATACCCCAACCACTACCACCTCCACCCGATCGTAGGATCGGGAATTATTTCTTAAGCGAACCCACCATCCTTTGATGGAAAAGGAAGCCGGATGATGCCGAGCAATGGAACAGGGCTATGGAAAGGATATTTGATTTTCTTGTTTGCCAGTGCAGAACGACTATCTGTATTACCTTTCAACCGACAGACACGCCGACTTTTGGTGGGAAGCCCGGCGAAAGATTTTACAAACAAGATCACATGAATGAATTCACACAGGAAGAGTTTAAAGGGGGGCTGTGAGAAGTATGTTAGAAGAGTTATCGGAAGAGAAAGGAACATGAGTTTTATAATCAAGCAGGAGAAAATGTCCGTAACAGATTATGATCGCATCTTCTGCGATATGTCGAGATATGCTTACGATCGGTGAATACGGATATGAAAATGGCGAGAAAAATTCAAGTCCGGATTGAGATCGAGATAAGAATGTCTCTAGCCACCATGGAGATCGACTTACGAAGCTCTCGGACGAGCTTTGGACATAGAAGCGACCATGCTGACGGAAGTCGGTCCAAACACAGACATCGAACACAGGGGACAAAGGGAAGAGAAAATGGGAAGGAAATTTTGGTAACAACAATCGAGGAAGTTTTGATAATGCCAATAACAAACGTCCTTGGCAAGGGAATGTAGCGCCACAAGGCGGGGATGGAAGAAACCAGTCTTTAACCTCGAGCGGGAGGACCACAGGATCAGGCAAGAACAACTCCTTGTCCAAAATGCCAGAAATTTCACAAAGGAGTTTGTCATTTGGTAAATTGTTTCAAGTGTGGCATGAAGGGCCATTACGCAAACAGATTGCCGAGAACGACAGGGGACGATGGGAAGGCGAATCAGCCCGGCAACGCCCAACCCCTAAGAGCGATTGGTTTCATTGCAACAAGAACAACAATGACAACCACCACAACGGCGTAATCGCAAAGACAGCAACAGCAGCAGCCACAACAAAATCAACAAAGACAGCAGCCCGTCGGCCTCGGTAGGCTCAAGCGAGCATATGCTCGCACTGCGGAGGAGAACGAACAAAACCGAAACTGGCGGTATGGGAACACTTCTCAGCGCACTGTTATACTTTTGTTCGACACGGAGCATCACATTCTTTTGTAGCAAGAACATGCGTAGATCTATTGGAACTTAGATCTGAGAAAGCAAACCAGGATATGAACATCTCTTCACCCATAGGAGGGATTATGGATCATTACTCACATTTGCTCAAACTAGAGTTGAACATAGGATCACTTAAGGTTCGACGAATAACTTAAACATAATACCCATGGGTGATGTAGATATAATTTTGGGAATGGATTGGTTAGCGGAAAATCATGCTACGATTCTGTGTAAAGAAAGAAAAATTTCGTTCCATTTTCCTGGGAAAGAAGCTACAAGCTTTTACGGAATCAGTATGGGAAAGAAAATTCCGATTATATCCGCGCTGAAGGCCAGAAGTATGATAAACAAGAAAGGATGCCATGCATTTCTTGTTTATTTGAACGGAGAAGATCGAACAACGATAAAAGTTGAAGATGTAGAGATTGTACGAGAATTTTCAGATGTTTTCACGAAAATCTACCAGATTGCCTCTCGATGAACAAGCGGGTTTACCATTGACTTGGAACCGGATCGGCTCCCAGTGTCAAAAGCACCGCATGAATGGCTCCAAAAGAACTGGAAGAGTTGAAAATTCAAATCCAAGAGCTGTTAGACCTAGGTTTTATCGAGACCTAGTGTTTCGCATTGGGAGCACGGTGCTATTTGTAAAGAAAAGGATGGTTCCTTGAGGATGTGTATAGATTACAGAGGCTGAATAAAATGACGCTCAAAACAAGTATCCACTTCCAAGGATAGATGACTTGTTTGATCACTAAGAAGGAGCTAGCGTGTTCTCAAAATCGACCTCAAGTCGCTATCACCAACTTAAAGTGCGGACTGAAGATGTATCAAAGATCGCTTTCCGAATGAGATCGACCACTATGAATTTATAGTTGTGCCATTCGGATTGACCAATCTTGGCGGTATTCATGGATCTCATGAATAGGGTGTTCCACCATTTTTAGACAAATTTGTCTTAGTCTTCATAGATGACATCCTCATCTATTCAAAGGATGAAGGCGAACACAGGAACACCTCCTGGACGATCGCAAACTTTGAGAAATGAACAACTTTTTGCTAAATTTAGCAAATGTGAATTTTGGCTGAAGGAAGTAATGTTCCTTGGACACATTGTGTCAGCCGAAGGGATTAAAGTTGATCCGGCCAAAGTAGAAGCAGTCCAAGAATGGAAATCGCCGAGGACACAAAATGAAATTAGAAGTTTCTTGGGATTGGCAGGTTACTATCGAAGATTCATCGAAGGATTCTCGAAGATAGCAAGACCAATAACCCAACTACTCAGAAAAGGAATTAAATTCACATGGACTGATGAGTGTGAGGCGAATTTCCAGACGCTCAAGGAAAAGTTAACTACTGCCCCTGTATTAGCAGTTCCAGAAGCAGATAAAGAATACGTGGTCTATACAGATGCTTCCAAAAATGGATTAGGCTGTGTGTTAATGCAAAATGGAAAAGTGATAGCCTATGCATCTCGACAATTGAGACCGCATGAATTGAATTACCCAACTCATGATCTGGAACTAGCAGCAGTAGTGCATGCCTTAAAGATATGGAGACATCATCTCTACGGAGTAAGATGTGAAATCTTTACCTATCATAAAAGTTTAAAATACTTTTTCGAGACATGAGACAAAGGAGATGGCTCGAATTGGTAAAAGACTACGACTGTGGTATAAACTATCACCCGGGCAAAGCGAATGTTGTAGCCGATGCCTTGAGTCATAAGAGTCAAAGCAAATTGGGATGTTTCCTCACAAATGAAGAAAAACTCATTGAAGAGTTTGAAATGATGAAGATTGAATTGGTTGAACAACCAGAGACGATCACGAGTTGTATTGCTACACTCACTTTGACGACTGACTTAAGGAAAAGAATCCTTGAAGGACAAAGGATGGAGGAAAAGTTGGAAAAAGCAAGAGCCAAAGTAAGGACGGAGGGATTGAAAAAATTTCAAGAAGCACCAGATAATGCTTTATTATTTGAAGGAAGGTTGTGTATCCCAGACAACAACAATCTTCGGAATGAAATCATGAGTGAAGCTCATGACACACCTTATACTGACCCATCCGGAAGTACAAAATGTATCAAGACTTGAAGAAAAGTTACGGTGGGAAGGTATGAAAGAGACATACCTCTTTTGTAGGCATTTGTCTTGCTTGTCGACAAGTAAAAGCATTACACCAACGTCCTACGGAAAGCTACTGACCTTTGGCAATACCCGAGTGGAAATGGGAAGATATAGCTATGGACTTTGTTACGGGTTTACAAAGTCTAAAGAGGATTTCCGCTATATGGGTAGTAGTGGACGAGACTCACCAAATGTGCACATTTTACGCAATTCAGATTACCGGGTCCGATAAGCTAGCCGGTATGCGTAAAGGAAATTATGCGCTTTGCATGGAGTACCGAAAACTATCACATCGATAGAGATTAAAAATTTACTTCAAGATTCGGACTAGCTTGCAAAAGGAATTGGGCACGAAGTTAAATTTTGCCTGACTTTTCACCCTCAAACCGATGGACAATCGGAAAGGACGATCAAACACTCAAGACATGTTGAGAAGCTGTAGTTTTGGATCGAGGTGCAAATGGGAAGAGGTTTACCTCTCATCGAATTTGCTACAACAATAGCTATCAGCGACGATCGATATGGCCCCGTATGAAGCCTTATATGGAAGAAAATGCGATCACCGCTTTTTTGGGATGAAGTGGTTGAAAGAAGAATCCCAGGGCCCGACGCTATAAGCGAAATGATTGAGATCGACGCCAAATTAGGCAAAGAATAAAGGAAGCTCAAGATGAGTAAGTCTTACCGATACGCCAAGATCGAGCTACATTTCGAGGATGGAGACAAAGTCTTTTAAAGGTCTCTCCGTCGAAGGGATAATAAGGTTTGGAGTAAGGGAAAGTTAAGACCCGTTTTATTGGACCTTATGAAATCCTTGAAAGAATAGGCCCGATCGCCTATAGGTTGGCTCTTCCGCCAAGTGCGGGAAGCGACACAATGTTTTCACGTATCCTGACTCAAAAGTACGTATGCGATCCGAGCATGTGATCCATCAAGACGGCGTGATCCTCAATCCGGATATGAGCTATAATGAAGAACCCATGGCTATTCTAGACCACAAGGTTCAGCAATTGCGAAATAAATCGATTCCACTAGTCAAGGTGCTGTGGAAACATCATGGACAAGAGGAAGCCACGTGGGAGCTTGAGGACGCAATGAAAGAAAAATACCCCGATCTCTTCTGAGGTATGTAAATTTCGGGACGAAATTTCTTTAAGAGGGTGGAATGTAATACCCCGATTATTTAAACGCCTAATTACGATATTAATTTCGTAAATTAGAATATTATTATAATAATTTGATTAATAAATTATGGAATAACGATTTCGATTATTTTGGAATAATAAATTCCTATGTACAATTCACAAATGAATGTGAATTGAGAAATACGAAGGTGTAACGTATTTCAACAAGATATTTCTCGTCGATTACGTATCGATATTTTTTATGCTCGTGATATTTTCTAAGTTTTTAAGCTTAGAATTTAATTCCATTATTATTGGAATAATTTAATAAAGTGATTACAACTTTATTACGACCATTTTGAAATGAGTCGATATTTAACGTTTTGAGACGTTTCAAACGTTAACATTTAGAGACGACTTGAGAATCAAGTCTAACGATCAAGGAATTATGATATTTAAATTCCTATGATTATTTTATGTAATTAGAGTATTATTTAGCATTAAAATAATGCTAGAACATTAAGGATTAATTATTGGACAATGCACTAATTTTCGAAAACCCTAATTCGAAAATTAGGGTTTTCTTACATGAAATGATACCAATAATTTTTCCTATGATAAAATTTATCATCTAAAACATATATTATGGTATATATGTATAATTAACATGGAAAAGCAAATATTAGCACTTAATGAAATGAAAGTGCGTGAACTTTAGTTGCTGATAGGAGGTTCACGTTTTTTTTCTTTGCTACTCCATGCTATGTTATGGATTAATTGATACAAGTGT
Source organism: Salvia rosmarinus (assembly GCA_036937905.1). Taxonomy (NCBI): domain Eukaryota; kingdom Viridiplantae; phylum Streptophyta; class Magnoliopsida; order Lamiales; family Lamiaceae; genus Salvia; species Salvia rosmarinus. Next base: position 42,162,487 of record CM072816.1, on the reverse strand, counting down.
GATCTAATTGCACTCTAACCAAGTAATTCATGCAAGTGGGATTAAATTGTGAGAGAGAGCCGATTTAATTGACCTTGGAAAGCTTTGATGATGTATTAAACAATTTGGGATAGAGTGTAATATCTTTGTACATGCAAGAAACATCAAAAATCTGAAAATTTTCTTCTCCCCTCTACAGTGGGCGACGACACTTGAATGCATGAAACAAAATAAATTTTGTTTCTCCCAAAATTCCTTTAATAAAGCTTACAATGTAGTAAATGAATTGTAAGAAGATATTTCATGTATGACATAATCACTTTGACTAAAAAAATTTCAATTGAGTCTTGTAAATTTGTGAGAGCCGAGAGTGTATCAAATGAGTGGTCTCCAATTTGTTTTATTTTGCCTAAGTATTTATTCTCTTGAAACACTTCACAACATAACACAACTCATCTCTCTTTCTTTCCTCTCTCTGCCGTGACATTCCAGTAAGAAAAACCAAACTATATTTCTTCTTTCATTCTCTCCATAGCTTGAGCTCTAATCATCCTACACCAAATCAATACCGTTAACGAGGTTAGAAATCGAACGAGCTTCGATTATACCTAAGTTTTAAATTTCTAGTGGTTAGTTTTCAATTTCAAGCATGGTTATTAAATCATGAAAGTATGCTAGCATGGTAGCTTCTTAATTAATGAAGTGTAGTAAGATATTGTAGAAGCATGTAGCATGTTTAGAATTTAATTAATCATGTTATGAAAAATTTTCATGGTGATCGAAAATTTTAATGAATGATCTAAGTATGAATTTATGATATATGATGATATAGTAGCCTATAGTGATTTAATTGAAATTTATAAAAATCCTATGCTTAGTTTTTGAAATTACCGAAAATTTTGTAGAAATGCTAAGTTATTGTACAATTTTTATATGCTTGATATAATAGCATATTGTTGATCTAGGGTATTAATTATGTCATATTGGAATTTATTATAATTTTGGATATGTATAGCTAATTTTTCTCCAAATGGCGAGAGACAGGAGCTTATATTCTATGGTTTAATTTGTGTTATTATGTAATGTTAAGATGTTATATTGTTACACTATAGTATATAAGTATAGTGTAATTTAATTAGAATTTATAAAAATGTTTAGTGTGATGTTGGTGAGAACCGAAACCATTGAACTTTTATACCTTGGGATAAAAAAATTTCATATGCTAAACTTTAGGTTATAATTAGATTATAAATTAAGGTTAGAGCATTCTATAATTTAATTATAATTTTAGGAAGTTATTTGATAATTTTGGGAATTTTCGAGACCTATATAGTGATATAGGTGAATTCCAAATTTTTCTATAGTAACATTAATACATATTAACGATCATAGTGTAAAATAATACACTATATGAATTTAGAGAAATTTTTATAACAAGCTTGGAAATTATAGCTCATAACCGTGAGCTATATTGATTTTTATTAAGGATTTTAAATCCTTTTTAATCAAGAAAATAATATATTATATGTCTAGAAATTAATTTAGACATATTAAAAATTTCGAGAATAATTAAACATAGAATATTATGTTTACTGAAGAAACGTTATATTAAATAACGTTAAAAGCATAAATAATGCTTAAAGTATTAAAAGATTAATATTGAAAGAAATATTAATTAAGTTTATCGATTTGCGTGAAAATCAAGATTAAAGCTTTATGAAAAGAAATCGATTGAAAATCGATTTATATTGATTAAAATATGTTTTATAGAAAATTTATTAAGAAAAGTCAAAATGGTTGACTTTCAAATTAACGTCTGAAATACGTTAGTTAAATACGTTAATACGTGAAAACGTGTACTTTTATAAGAATATCTCAATTGTGAGAAAAGATTTCATAATTGAAGTCACTTTATTGAATAACGTTATTATATCGTTAATTGTTTAACCTAAAAGGTTAAAATGAGACCGTAGATCATATTACGCCTCTCGATATCTGAGAATTATTTTATTGATATACGCGTCGTTTCAACGTATTAAGGCGTATAAAGAATCATCCAAACTTGAATTATTAATTTAATTATCAAAGTTGAATGAACTTTGAAAATCTCGGCGATGCCAACATACTAAACGTACATTTTGCGTAAAGGTGGGACGTGAAGTTCACTCATACGAGGAGAAGAGCACGATAGTGAAATTCAAGTTCAAGTAAAGGTGGGCTTTCTTGTAATACCCGCATTCTCAGAAAGGCAGATTAACTCTTGATTAAGAGTTATGAGAAGGCATTGCATCCTTAAGAAAGATTTGTTAAGCTAGAAGCTTTTATATTAAGCTTCAAGCGTCGACAAAAATAAATTTGAGATTTATTCAAATCGATTCGAGATAGAACCTAAGATAAGATTCTTAGGTCTTGTTTAGAATAAGAAGACCTAGTTTCCAAGGGTCTTGAGATGATAGATAGATGCTTTCAAGTTTTGATTTCATAAAATGGAGAATTTCAAATCTTTGTTTTGTGATATCGACATTTGCCGATTAAACCCTAATCGTCGGCTGAATGTCTAAAATGGTTTTGAAGACAAAATGTTTTATAATCAAAGTTTGATGTTTATAATATGTTATTTGAGTTTTAAAGAGAATTTCAAGTAGAGCATTTTATTAGAAATTGAGTTTTGAAATCGGAACGTTATGGATTAATAGTATGTATTTATAACGTTGGTATTATTTATAGAAAGTGTACATTTTGTAATTTTCTATAACATGATTATTCATCATGTTTTAAAGGAAAAGAAAAATGGAGAATTTTGTAGAATTCTCTAGAAAGTGATGAATAATCACTTAATAAAGAAAATGAAAAATGAAATAAAAAATTTGTGGACAATTATAAATATGCTACTATTCACCTTCTTCATTAATTTTTCTCCTAATTTTCGAAATTTCACACACTACACACACTAAGTTTTGAAAATTTCATACTCGATTTTAGAAGATCAATAGTTGGATTTTCGATCCGTCTTCGATTTCAGGTATATTTCTAACTTTAGAACACATCTATGGTTTGAAATTTTGAAAAACATAATCTTTTGAGCATGCTATGTTTTCGGTCATTATGATGATTTTTGAAAGGATATGTTGTTGTTTGAATAATTCTTGATTCTATGTTCGATTTATTGCCGACGTGTTGTTTAACGTTGAAATTTTAAGCATATGTATATCCTTTGATATTTTGATGAAATTTTCGAAAAATGGGAGGTCTTGATCTTGAATACATGATGTTGATATGCTTGATATTCTTTCATAAATGTGTTGATGAGTTGATATAAATATGTTTTGAGTAAGAAAAACGTTTGAAATCGAACATATGCAAAAATTTCATTTGGCGAAACCTAGCCCTCTTATGTTGGGATTTTGATTTTATATGATCATTTTGAGTTCATATTTGGATTCTATGATATGAATAAAGCCTAAAATGATTTATTCGGATTTTTCGGCCGACGTATTCGAAAATTGAAAAATTTTAGTTTGACGTCGAAAAATTGTTTTCAAAGCCAAAGCTTTGATCTTTATGTTTCATTGATAAATTAATGATCTTTAATGATAGTTGAGCATGTATATGGATTCGTTGGTGTTAGATAACGATTTACGTGAATTTTCGACGCTAGGCTAAAAGGACGCGTCTTAAGGGGCCGTTGGATTATGGGCTAAGATGGATGGTTTAAGCTTGGTATTGAGTTTAATATGTTCATTGAAACATATGGTGATGAATTGTGGAGTTTGAGCTATGTTTGGATTGTTTGGTTTTAATATGGCGATCGTTTATAAGCGTTACGCTGCCAAAATTTAGATAGAATTTGTTTGTATAAGATGTTAGAGGATGCAATGAACCGAATGTTTATCGACCATAACGTCTTGAATTTGAAAAATATAGTCGTATCGACGACTAAGATAAGTTATTTTCTTGATTGATGCTAGATAGGCTTTTATGCCGCTTATTGTCGATTGAAGGGCCATATGAGAAGAAGAAATATATGAAAGACAAAAGTATAGTCAGTCGAAGAATTTGTCTCGGTGGGTAAACTATTTTCTAAGATAATATGATATGATTATGCTTTTACATACTTTCAAATTATATGATATGCTTATCTTATGCATATTTTCAAAATGATATAAAATGCATTTATATGCAAAGTTTCAAAGTTAAATGACTTGCGATTTTGAGCATAAGCATGAGCACGATGCACTTACCTATCACGGAAATGAAAGAAAGAAAAGAAAGAAATGATGAAAGAATGTTACCGGCGTCGGGTATGACCGTGGCATGGTACCTTCGGGTCCATCAACACGGTATGATATGGACCTTGGTCATAGCGTGTTTGAGAAGGAGGCCTACTTCTCAACACATAGAGCGAGAATCCGTGGATATGGGAAGAAAGATGTCTGCAGACAAAGATCATGCATATGCATTGGTTTTAAGGCTATGAAATGAAAGCAAGTAAGTAAATGTTTATGTTTATTATGATGCATGCACAGTTATTTCACTAAGACCCCATGCATTGCTAAAGTTATGGCAAGTCGATTATATAGCCCTAAGGGCGATGTTTTATGTTTTCGCGATACCCACCGAGTGCAATTTTGTACTCACGCCCGCATGTATTTCTAAGCGTGCGGGTTGAGCTTGAGAGGATCTTTGGAATCGAATGATGTCAAAGGAGCTTCTAAATGTCTGACTTATGATGATAATATTAAATTGTCAATGTTGTTTAATTGAGGTTATCATGTTTATTTGCCCGAGTTTTATGTCATTCACATAATTCTCACCACCCTTCTCGTTGCGAACTTTGGCCTTCACCTTTGCTATGTTTTGTTATGCCAAATTGACCTAACCGATCTTGATGATAGTCATTGTTTTATTGGCATGATCTCGGCATTGTTGTTATAATGTTAACTTGATTCGAGAACATGTATTCATTAAAATGTTTATGCGATCAAGGATTTACTTAAGAGTTCGAAATGTTTTTATTAAATCGATAAGGTTATATCAAATCTTTGAGACTTTGTTAAACCATGCCTTGAAAAGTTGAAAGATTTTTATCGTTGTTAAAGCATTGCTTGAATACATATATTCTTAGTATGATTATCCTTTATTATTATCCACTCCCCACCGTTGTTCTTCCTCATTCGAACTTTTATAGTTTGAAAACCAACACTTAAACTTTTGTAAAACTTATTCCACTTCTTTGAAACATAAAGGATTGATTGTTTCAAGATGAAAATTTAGGTCATACATTGTGATCGATTTGAATCATTGGTCATATTTTGAAGATATTGATAATGATTTGTTTCTTAACCCACGTCACGCCCAATTACTTGACTAATTACTTGGTTAAGTAGTCGGTGTGATGAGAATGGTATCGAGCGTTTTGAATTCTAAACACGTGAGCTTTGTCAAATTGTGCGGTGTTGCTTTGAAGTTGAACTTGTAAATCTTGTGAACTTTTGCACAAATGAGCCTAGTTTTGAATTCGAACTTGTAAATCCTTGTGAATCCTTGTGCAACTTGTGCGCTGGCTTGAATCCTATATTCATGAATCTTTGTAAGTCTTGTGCGGTTTGTGCACTTTGAGCATATGAATTCTTTTAAGCTAACTCTATTTGAGAATTTAAGTTTATGGAATCATTTGTTTGACTCTATCTTGAGAATCGAGTTTCTGAATCGAGTTGTTTGATTCTGATTTGAGAAAATGAGTTAAAGAGTCAGTTGTTCTTAAGAGAAGCTCAGCATTCCGATTCCATCATCTCTAGCTCATCAGGTAAGAGCTTATGCTTATGAGTTGATGATTGAATAGGTGTTTTATTTGTATGAAATAAGTTGATGATTGAGTATATGCTTTATGGAATGAATTGTTATAAGTAAATATGTAAGCGTGAAATGAGCTATAGCTTTATGAGCTAAAGTTGAAAAGAAATCCTGAGAAGAGACAACAGAGCAACATGAATATGTTTTCTGCAAGCGCTCGAGTATTCTTTTGACTACGATAACGAGGAACGTCCGGACAGTTTGGAAAAGTACGATTCGTTTGTCGACATCTCATTTGTCGTTACGTCGTTTGTCATTATCTCGTTTGCGTTTATAAGTAAAGATCGGTGAGCGACTTACCTAGAGCGAATTTTCGCTCGATTTCATCGCTGGGAAGAAAAGTATATGAGTGCGATGAAATGGGACGGATGGAATACTCAATTGATTTTATAGCTTAAGGGTGGCGAGATTGGCTTTCCATGTGATGATCGATATCAAGCAAAGAAGTGATCAAAGATAAGAAGGAATAAGAGGTGGCGATCACCTTCACGATCGCTAGCCGGTTATGAGTTTATTCGAAATTTCGCACGAAACTAACGATTGCTAGTCCGGTCGCTAAGCACTATGACTGATGAGAATTAGGGTTTCGACCCATCATATATATATATACCCGATCATCCATTAGCAAGTAACTCACGTTTTTCGATAATTTTCGGACTCCTAACTATCGTGATTTTCATTATTATGTACACTTGAATTCCCTCTTGGCTCTTTTCCCTATAGCCGACTTTATCTCGATTATTCATTAATTTCGATCGGCTAGTAACTTTTCGATTACACGATGATAAAGAGAACATTGAACTTAATGATAATGATCTTACCACCCCAGTATGATGCATATTCTATACAGTTTGATCATTTTATCTCCGTCACGAAATGTTTCTTATTGACCTAGATTGGTATGGTCGGTATTGTTGCATCTCTTGGGATTTTATACCGATTCGGTTTGTTCTATTTTCTCATGTTTATGAAACTTCTCAATTGAGAATTGAAAATAGACTCAAACTAATTTATCTAGACTCGGATGTCTCAAGATCTTTTATGTCTAAACCCGATTTTTTGCGAGTTGTTGGCACAACATAATTCTGACCACAGATATCGATCAAATGTCTTTTGTGATTGATTACGGTATTCTTTACCTTGAGTCATTCTTTTGTAATTATTTCCGATTGTGCTAATGATTTGCTATCCTCTAAGATTGAGAAAGATATAGAGATACAGACTCCTATGAAGCCGTTGATGGCGGTGAGGGCGGAATTGCAAAGATGTAGGAAAGAGTGATGCGATGATGACTATCATGGACATACGGATGTAGATATATATAGATTAGTGGCGTTTATAGATATTTTATGATACGATAGCGTGCTTGAGAAGCCATACCAGATAAGTTTTCCGAGATGCTAAATTATCGTATGCTTGAAAAAAAACCGATTGTAAAGTTTTCCTTGCTTTTGTAAAAGCCCTCAAAAAGCGATTTTCTTTTCTTTGAGATCTATATGATCATTTGCTATCGAGCTATGCTATTTCATATCATAACCTTGTGATAAACAATTAAGAAGATCCTTGAGATATAAGCTTGTTTGTTGATTAAGAACTTTTCTCGTTTTGATAAGCGAAACATCCGCATTTTGGTATTTGTTTGCAATGCGTTATACCACCTAGAAAAGAAATCCTCATTACGAAGAAGAAAATAAGAAAGTGACAACTCTTCTCATGATTAACCTATATCTTCTTTCCTTTAAAGCGATCGTAGAATTTGGAGCTTTTTCTCGTCGAATCCTCCATTTTCAATGGAGTTAGTAGCCAGTGATCTTTGAAAAATGAGTTCACTTTGTTAAGCGAGTTTTCAAGTTTTGGAGTGCTCTAATCGAGAGTGTCTCCTATGTATGTCGTTCGATTAAGATGGTATGTATATTTCTAATGGGAGTCGTCGATTCCTATTATGTATGAGGCTGAAAAAAAAAAAAATTAGCTCGAATATATTCCCTCAAGATAATGCGTTTACATGGGTGCTCATCTCCATCCTCTCAAATAAATTTCAAATTTACATCTTGTTTTGGACGAGTTTCAAAAGAGATGGGTGCAAGATTGAATTCAGTATCGACAACTACCAATGACGATTGATATGACGCCCTATGAAGCCTCTACGGCAGAAAACATAGATCATTGCTCTTCTAAGACACGCGATTGGAGAAAGAAAAGTAATTGGACGAGCGATTGAAGAAAATATCGTAATCATATGATAATTCGAAAAGAATCTAAGAAGCTCAAGATCGTTAGAAGTTCTATGAAGATATCCAAAAGAATACATCGCTCTGGAATCAAAGGAAAGCTCAAACCAAGATTTATTCGACCATACGAGATTCAAGATAAGATTGGGCCAATCATCTACAGGTTAACGATGCCTTCAAGTTTCGCAATATTTACGATGTTCTCCGTATGTCTCGCTTATGAAAATAGGTGTTAATCCAAACACATTGTACATCCATAGAGCGTTATTCACGAAGCAGATCTAAGTTATGAAGAGAAGCGAATCGTGCGAAATCGACACGGAAGTTAAAGATCGATGAGAAAGAAGTGCTACGAGATTCTGCGACATGGTAAATTTCGAGGACGAAATTTTTGTAAGGGGTGAGAATGTAATACCCGCATTCACATGTAGATTAACTCTTGATTAAGAGTTATGAGAAGGCATTGCATCCTTAAGAAAGATTTGTTAAGCTAGAAGCTTTTATATTAAGCTTAGCGTCGACAAAAATAAATTTGAGATTTATTGAAATCGATTCGAGATAGAACCTAAGATAAGATTCTTAGGTCTTGTTTAGAATAAGAAGACCTAGTTTCCAAGGGTCTTGAGATGATAGATAGATGCTCGTGAAGTTTTGATTTCATAAAATGGAGAATTTCAAATCTTTGTTTTGTGATATCGGCATTTGCCGATTAAACCCTAATCGTCTTTTGAATGTCTAAAATGGTTTTGAAGACAAAATGTTTTATAATCAAAGTTTGATGTTTATAATATGTTATTTGAGTTTTAAAGAGAATTTCAAGTAGAGAGCATTTTATTAGAAATTGAGTTTGAAATCGGGCGTTATGGATTAATAGTATGTATTTATAACGTTGGTATTATTTATAGAGAAGTGTACATTTTTGTAATTTTCTATAACATGATTATTCATCATGTTTTAAAGGAAAAGAAAAATGGAGAATTTTGTAGAATTCTCTAGAAAGTGATGAATAATCACTTAATAAAGAAAATGAAAAATGAAATAAAAAAATTTGTGGACAATTATAAATATGCTACTATTCACCTTCTTCATTAATTTTTCTCCTAATTTTGAAATTTCACACTACACACACTAAGTTTTGAAAATTTCATACTCAATTTTAGAAGATCAAAGTTGGATTTTCGATCCGTCTTCGATTTCAGGTATATTTCTAACTTTAGAACACATCTATGGTTTGAAATTTTGAAAAACATAATCTTTTGAGCATGCTATGTTTTCGGTCATTATGATGATTTTTGAAAGGATATGTTGTTGTTTGAATAATTCTTGATTCTATGTTCGATTTATTGCCGACGTGTTGTTTAACGTTGAAATTTTAAGCATATGTATATCCTTTGATATTTTGATGAAATTTTCGAAAAATGGGAGGTCTTGATCTTGAATACATGATGTTGATATGCTTGATATTCTTTCATGAATGTGTTGATGAGTTGATATAAATATGTTTTGAGTAAGAAAACGTTTGAAATCGAACATATGCAAAATTTCATTTTGGCGAAACCTAGCCCTCTTATGTTGGGATTTTGATTTTATATGATCATTTTGAGTTCATATTTGGATTCTATGATATGAATAAAGCCTAAAATGATTTATTAGGATTTTTAACCGACGTATTCGAAAATTGAAAATTTTAGTTTGACGTCGAAAAATTGTTTTCAAAGCCAAAGCTTTGATCTTTATGTTTCATTGATAAATTAATGATCTTTAATGATAGTTGAGCATGTATATAGATTCTTTGGTGTTAGATAACGTCTTACGTGAATTTTGACGTTAGGACAAAGTGCTACGTCTTAAGGGGCCGTTGGATTTGGGCTAAGATGAGATGATTTAAGCTTGGTATTGAGTTTAATATGTTCATTGAAACATATGGTGATGAATTAGTGGAGTTTGAGCTATGTTTGATTGTTTGGTTTTAATATGGCGATCGTTTATAAGCGTTACTCATGCCAAAATTTAGATAGAATTTGTTTGTATAAGATGTTAGAGGATCAATGAACCGAATGTTTATCGACCATAAGCGTCTTGAATTTGAGAAATATAGTCGTATCGACGACTAAGATAAGTTATTTTCTTGATTGATGCTAGATAGGCTTTTATGCCGCTTATTGTCGATTGAAGGGCCATATGAGAAGAAGAAATATATGAAAGACAAAAGTACAGTAGTCGAAGGACTGTCTCCAGGTGGGTAAACTATTTTCTAAGATAATATGATATGATTATGCTTTTACATACTTTCAAATTATATGATATGCTTATGCTGTGCATATTTTCAAATGATATAAAATGCATTTATATGCAAAGTTTCAAAGTTAAATGACTTGCGGTTTTGAGCATAAGCATGAGCACGATGCACTTACCTATCCACGAAATGAAAGAAAGAAAAGAAAGAAATGATGAAAGAATGTTACCGACGTCGGGTATGACCGTGGCATGGTACCGCCGGGTCCATCAACACGGGTATGATATGGACCTTGGTCATGGCGTGTTTGAGAAGGAGGCCTCTTCTCAACACATAGAGCGAGAATCCGTGGATATGGGAAGAGAAAGATGTCTGCAGACAAAGATCATGCATATGCATTGGTTTTAAGGCTATGAAATGAAAGCAAGTAAGTAAATGTTTATGTTTATTATGATGCATGCAAGTTATTTCACTAAAACCCACATGCATTGCTAAAGTTATGGCAAGTCAATTATATAGCCCTAAGGGCAATGTTTTATGTTTTCGGCGTATACCCACTGAGTGCAATTTTGTACTCACGCCCTGCATGTATTTCTAAACGTGCAGGTTGAGCTTGAGAGGATGCTGGAATCGAATGCTGTGCAAAGGAGCTTCTCTAAATGTCCCAACTTATGATGATAATATTAAATTGTCAATGTTGTTTAATTGAGGTTATCATGTTTATTTGCCCAGAGTTTTATGTCATCACACATAATTCTCAGCCACCCTTCTCGTTGCCGAACTTTGGCCTTCACCTGCTGCTATGTTTTGTTATGCCAAATTGACCTAACTGATCTTGATAACGGTCATTGTTTTATTGGCATGATCTCAGCATTGTTGTTATAATGTTAACTTGATTCTGAGAACATGTATTCATTAAAATGTTTATGCGATCAAGGATTTACTTAAGAGTTCGAAATGTTTTATTAAAGCCGATAAGGTTATATCAAATGTTTGGAGACTTTGTTAAACCATGCCTTGAAAAGTTGAAAGATTTTTATCGTTGTTAAAGCATTGCTTGAATACATATATTCTTAGTATGATTATCCTTTATTATTATCCACCCTGTGCGTTGTTCTTCCTCATTCGAACTTTTATAGTTTGAAAACCAACACTTAAACTTTTGTCAAAAACTTATTCCACTTCTTTGAAACATAAAGGATTGATTGTTTCAAGATGAAAATTTAGGTCATACATTGTGATCGCTTTGAATCATTGGTCATATTTTGAAGATATTGATAACAGATTTGTTTCTTAACCCACGTCACGGCCCAATTACTTGACTAATTACTTGGTTAAGTAGTCGGGCTGTGACAGAATGGTATCAGAGCAGTTTTGAATTCTAAACCTGTGAGCCTTTGTCAAATTGTGCGATTGTGCACAGTTTTGAAGTTGAACTTGTAAATCCTTGTGAACTTTTGCACAAATGAGCCTAGTTTTGAATTCTGAACTTGTAAATCCTTGTGAATCCTTGTGCAACTTGTGCGCTGGCTTGAATCCTATATTCATGAATCTTTGTAAGTCTTGTGCGGTTTGTGCACTTTGAGCATATGAATTCTTTTAAGCTAACTCTATTTGAGAATTTAAGTTTATGGAATCATTTGTTTGACTCTATCTTGAGAATCTGAGTTTACGGAATCAGTTGTTTGATTCTGATTTGAGAAAATGAGTTAAAGAGTCAGTTGTTCTTAAGAGAAGCTCAGCATTCCGATTCCATCATCTCTAGCTCATCAGGTAAGAGCTTATGCTTATGAGTTGATGATTGAATAGGTGTTTTATTTGTATGAAATAAGTTGATGATTGAGTATATGCTTTATGGAATGAATTGTTATAAGTAAATATGTGTTGAAATGAGCTATAGCTTTATGAGCTAAAGTTGAAAAGAAATCCTGAGAAGAGACAACAGAGCAACATGAATATGTTTTCGCAGCGCCGAGTATTCTTTTGACTACGATAACGAGGAACGTCCGGACAGTTTGGAAAAGTACGATTCGTTTGTCGACATCTCATTTGTCGTTACGTCGTTTGTCATTATCTCGTTTGCGTTTATAAGTAAAGATCAGGTGAACAGCTTACCTAGAACGAATTTCTCGCTCGATTTCATCGCCTGGGAAGAAAAGTATATGAGTACGATGAAATGGGACCAGATGGAATACTCCAATTGATTTTTATAGCTTAAGGAGTGACGAGATTGGCTTTCCATGTGATGATCGATATACAAGCAAAGAAGTGATCAAAGATAAGAAGGAATAAGAGACTGGCGATCACCTTCACGATCGCTAGCCGCTTATGTAGTTTATTCGTAAATTTCGCACCAAACTAACGATTGCTAGTCCGGTCGCTAGGCACTATGACCTGATGAGAATTAGGGTTTCGACCCATCATATATATATATACCCCTGATCATCCATTAGCAAGTAACTCACGTTTTTCGATAATTTTTCCAGACTCCTAACTATCATCGCCATTATTATGTACACTTGAATTCCTCTGGCTCTTTTTCCCTATAGCCGACTTTATCTCGTTATTCATTAATTTCACCGGCTAGTAACTTTTCGATTACACCGATGATAAAGAGAACATTGAACTTAATGATAATGATCTTACCACCCCGAGTATGATGCATATTCTATACGTTTGATCATTTTATCTCCATCCCGAAATGTTTCTTATCGACCTAGATTGGTATGGTCAAGATTGTTGCATCTCTTGGGATTTTTATACCGATTCGCTTTGTTCTATTTTCTCATGTTTATGAAACTTCTCAATTGAGAATTGAAAATAGACTCAAACTAATTTATCTAGACTCCAGATGTCTCAAGATCTTTTATGTCTAAACCCGATTTTTTTTGCCAGTTGTTGGCACAACATAGTTCTGACCTAGATATCACCAAATGTCTTTGTGACCGATTACGTATTCTTTACCTTGGAGTCATTCTTTTGTAATTATTTCCCGATTGTGCTAATGATTTGCTATCCTCTAAGATTGAGAAAGATATAGAGATACCAGACTCCTATGAAGCCGTTGATGGCGGTGAGGACAGAATTGCAAAGATGTAGGAAAGAGTGATGACGATGACAGCCTATCATGGACATACGGATGTAGATATATATAGATTAGTGACGTTTATAGATATTTTATGACACGATAGCGTGCTTGAGAAGCCATACCAGATAAGTTTTTCCCGAGATGCTAAATTATCCGTATGCTTGAAAAAAACCGATTGTAAAGTTTTCCTTGCTTTTGTAAAAGCCCTCAAAGAAGCGCTTTTCTTTGAGATCTATATGATCATTTTGCTATCGAGCTATGCTATTTCATATCATAACCTTGTGATAAACAATTAAGAAGATCCTTGAGATATAAGCTTGTTTGTTGATTAAGAACTTTTTCTCGTTTTTGATAAACGAAACATACTGCATTTTGGTATTTGTTTGCAATGCAGTATACCACCTAGAAAAAGAAATCCTCATTCTGAAGAAGAAAAATAAGAAAGTGACAACTCTTCTCATGATTAACCTATATCTTCTTTCCTTTAAACTGATCGTAGAATTTCAGAGCTTTTTCTACGTCAGAATCCTCCATTTTCCAATGGAGTTAGTAGCCCAGCTGATGCTGAAAAATGAGTTCACTTTGTTAAACGAGTTTTCAAGTTTTTGGAGTGCTCTAATCGAGAGTGTCTCCTATGTATGTCGTTTCAGTTAAGATGGTCTGTATATTTCTAATGGGGAGTACGTCAGATTCCTATTATGTATGAGGCTGAAAAAAAAATAAAAAAAATTAGCTCGAATATATTCCCTCAAGATAATGCTTTTACATGGAGTGCTCATCTCCATCCTCTCAAATAGAGATTTCAAATTTACATCTTGTTTTGGACGAGTTTCAACAAGAGATGGGTGCAAGATTGAATTCGTATACGACAACTACCAAGCGACGATTGATATGACGCCTATGAAGCCTCTACGGCAGAAACATAGAGATCGCTCTTCTAAGACACGCGATTGGAGAAAGAAAAGTAATTGGACCAAGCGATTGAAGAAAATATCGTAATCATATGATAATTCAAGAAAAGAATCTAAGAAGCTCAAGATCGTTAGAAGTTCTATGAAGATATCCAAAAGAATACATCGCCACGAATCAAAGGAAAGCTCAAACCAAGATTTATTCGACCATACGAGATTCAAGATAAGATTGGGCCAATCGTCTACAGGTTAACGATGCCTTCAAGTTTCGGCAATATTTACGATGTTCTCCGTATGTCTCAGTTATGAAAATAGGTGTTAATCCAAAACACATTGTACATCCATAGAACGTTATTCACGAAGCGGATCTAAGTTATGAAGAGAAGCTTTAATGCGTGCAAATCGACACGGAAGTTAAAGATCGATGAGAAAGAAGTGCTCGAGATTCATTGACATGGTAAATTTCGAGGACTAAATTTTTGTAAGGGGTGAGAATGTAATACCCGCATTCCTCAGAGGGTAGATTAACTCTTGATTAAGAGTTATGAGAAGGCATTGCATCCTTAAGAAAGATTTGTTAAGCTAGAAGCTTTTATATTAAGCTTCATCGACAAAATAGAATTTGAGATTTATTCAAATCGATTCGAGATAGAACCTAAGATAAGATTCTTAGGTCTTGTTTAGAATAAGAAGACCTAGTTTCCAAGGGTCTTGAGATGATAGATAGATGCTCAAATAAGTTTTGATTTCATAAAATGGAGAATTTCAAATCTTTGTTTTTGTGATATCGGCGATTTGCCGATTAAACCCTAATCGCCTATTTGAATGTCTAAAATGGTTTTTGAAGACAAAAATGTTTTTATAATCAAAGTTTGATGTTTATAATATGTTATTTGAGTTTTAAAAGAGAATTTCAAGTAGAGAGCATTTTATTAGAAATTGAGTTTTGAAATCGGAACGTTATGGATTAATAGTATGTATTTATAACGTTGGTATTATTTATAGAGAAGTGTACATTTTTGTAATTTTCTATAACATGATTATTCATCATGTTTTAAAGGAAAAGAAAAATGGAGAATTTTGTAGAATTCTCTAGAAAGTGATGAATAATCACTTAATAAAGAAAATGAAAAATGAAATAAAAAAATTTGTGGACAATTATAAATATGCTACTATTCACCTTCTTCATTAATTTTTTCTCCTAATTTTCGAAATTTCACACACTACACACACTAAGTTTTTGAAAATTTCATACTCCAATTTTAGAAGATCCAACCGTTGGATTTTCGATCCGTCTTCGATTTCGTGTATATTTCTAACTTTAGAACACATCTATGGTTTGAAATTTTGAAAACATAATCTTTGAGCATGCTATGTTTTCGGTCATTATGATGATTTTGAAAGGATATGTTGTTGTTTGAATAATTCTTGATTCTATGTTCGATTTATTCGATGTGTTGTTTAACGTTGAAATTTTAAGCATATGTATATCCTTTGATATTTTGATGAAATTTTCGAAAAATGGGAGGTCTTGATCTTGAATACATGATGTTGATATGCTTGATATTCTTTCATGAATGTGTTGATGAGTTGATATAAATATGTTTTGAGTAAGAAAACGTTTGAAATCGAACATATGCAAAATTTCATTTGGCGAAACCCTAGCCCTCTTATGTTGGGATTTTGATTTTATATGATCATTTTGAGTTCATATTTGGATTCTATGATATGAATAAAGCCTAAAATGATTTATTCGGATTTTTCGGCCGACGTATTCGAAAATTGAAAAATTTTAGTTTGACGTCGAAAAATTGTTTTCAAAGCCAAAGCTTTGATCTTTATGTTTCATTGATAAATTAATGATCTTTAATGATAGTTGAGCATGTATATAGATTCGCTGGTGTTAGATAACGCCCACGTGAATTTTCGACGTTAGCCTAAAAGTGACGCCTTAAGGGGCGTTGGATTACGGGCTAAGATCGATGATCAAGCTTGGTATCGAGTTTAATATGTTCATTGAAACATATGGTGATGAATTGGTGGAGTTTGAGCTATGTTTGGATTGTTTGGTTTTAATATGGCGATGCGCTTATAAACGTTCTACCGCCAAAATTTAGATAGAATTTGTTTGTATAAGATGTTAGAGGATGCAATGAACCAATGTTTATAAACCATAACGCCTTGAATTTGAGAAATATAGTCGATCGACGACTAAGATAAGTTATTTTCTTGATTGATGCTAGATAGGCTTTTATGCCGCTTATTGTCGATTGAAGGGCCATATGAGAAGAAGAAATATATGAAAGACAAAAGTACGAGAGTCGAAGGACCTGCTCCAGGTGGGTAAACTATTTTCTAAGATAATATGATATGATTATGCTTTTACATACTTTCAAATTATATGATATGCTTATGCTATTGCATATTTTCAAAATGATATAAAATGCATTTATATGCAAAGTTTCAAAGTTAAATGACTTGCCGGTTTTGAGCATAAGCATGAGCACGATGCACTTACCTATCCACGGAAATGAAAGAAAGAAAAGAAAGAAATGATGAAAGAATGTTACCGACGTCGGGTATGACCGTGGCATGGTACCCTTCGGGTCCATCAACACGGGTATGATATGGACCTTCGGGTCATAGCGTGTTTGAGAAGGAGGCCTACTTCTCAACACATAGACAGAATCCGTGGATATGGGAAGAGAAAGATGTCTGCAGACAAAGATCATGCATATGCATTGGTTTTAAGGCTATGAAATGAAAGCAAGTAAGTAAATGTTTATGTTTATTATGATGCATGCACAGGTTATTTCACTAAAACCCCTGTGCATTGCTAAAGTTATGGCAAGTCAATTATATAGCCCTAAGGGCAATGTTTTATGTTTTCGCGATACCCACCGAGTGCAATTTTGTACTCACGCCCGCATGTATTTCTAAACGTGCGGGTTGAGCTTGAGAGGATCTTTGGAATCGAATGTGTGCAAAGGAGCTTCTAAATGTCCCAACTTATGATGATAATATTAAATTGTCAATGTTGTTTAATTGAGGTTATCATGTTTATTTGCCCGTAGTTTTATGTCATCACACATAATTCTCACCACCCTTCTCGTTGCCGAACTTTGCCTTCACCGCCGCTATGTTTTGTTATGCCAAATTGACCTAACCGATCTTGATAACGGTCATTGTTTTATTGGCATGATCTCAAAGATTGTTGTTATAATGTTAACTCGATTACGAGAACATGTATTCATTAAAATGTTTATGCGATCAAGGATTTACTTAAGAGTTCGTAAATGTTTTATTAAAGCCAATAAGGTTATATCAAATCTTTGAGACTTTGTTAAACCATGCCTTGAAAAGTTGAAAGATTTTATCGTTGTTAAAGCATTGCTTGAATACATATATTCTTAGTATGATTATCCTTTATTATTATCCACCCCACCGTTGTTCTTCCTCATTCGAACTTTTATAGTTTGAAAACCAACACTTAAACTTTTGTCAAAAACTTATTCCACTTCTTTGAAACATAAAGGATTGATTGTTTCAAGATGAAAATTTAGGTCATACATTGTGATCGCTTTGAATCATTGGTCATATTTTGAAGATATTGATAACAGATTTGTTTCTTAACCCACGTCACGGCCCAATTACTTGACTAATTACTTGGTTAAGTAGTCGGGCTGTGACATTTACTATACTCAAACTGGTAGAATTTTACCAAATAATTTATTTATGATGCTTTATTGCAAGCAAATAATTATGAACTGATTTATTTAATTACCTGCCAAAAATGTTTATGTTTTATGTATGTATCCAATCCATGATTGTTGATGCATAATATTGGGTAGCCCCCACTTTATGACATACTTGAATTCGTATTCTTGGAAGTACCCCAAGAATGATGGAGAATTGTATCCGGCCGAGACGGCCTGGATTTTGTGCACTGATTATTTTGTGACTGTGAGCTGAAAGGGTGCTCGGCCGGTCACGGCGTCTGTGAGAGGAGGCCTCTCCAACTCAGCAGGAATTGTTGTGAATGATTGATTGTGGTGGACGTGGATCATACATACGTGAAAAATGCTTGGCCAAGCAATATTTATTGAAAATGACAGAAAATATTTAGTAAGCACGAGTATTTCAAATCAAAACCTCGTGTGTTACTGTGATGGGGCAGAGTAATTCAAACTGTGATAAATTATTTTGTCATGAGCCACTAAGTGCATTATTTGTACTCAGCCCTGCATATTTGTTTTTAAATGTGCAGATTGAGCTGGCGATGGTGATGGAGCGGAAATGTTGAGTAGTCAGGGGCCTTTTTGTATTTATTATGTTTGAAAGAAAGAACACTTGGGTGCATATCGTCATATATGCATTCACATGCTTTCCGCTGCATATTCTGAATATTTTGTATGTTATTGTGACAGTTGTATCTGTCTGAATTATCGAACCTACTGTTAAAGGAACTCGTAGCCTTTATATTTGTATATGACTTTTGCCTTATGAATAAGTGTGAATTGCTTTTGCCTTGTAAATAAGGTTTGACCATTAAAGTTCGATAAATATCTTTCTGAAATCTTTTGATTATTTTTATCAATTGTTTTGCATTCACTGTTCCAAGCTCCAGTTCTCTCTAATCTGTCCTTTGGATTAGAGCGGCTGTGACAGAGTGGTATCAGAGCGCAAATGCTCTCTGAACCCTAAACTTTCTTTCAAAATTTGAGTCTAGATTGAGTCACTAGACTTCTAGAAATCACCTGACTACGCTCAACACTCCATCACATCCAGCTCAACCAGGAAAAAGGTAAATTATTTTCTCATCTTTGAAAAGAAAGGTTTGAGATTTATGAATTTAACTTTGTGTCGATAGAACATTATCGACAAATGAATTATGAATTTGATTTGTTGTCGATAGAACATTATCGACAAATGATTTGTGTTGATAGAACATTATCGACAAATGAAATGAAAAAGGTTGTAAATAACCATGATTATTTATTGATTATTGATAAAAAAATTCGCAAGAAATGCGTATGTTTAAAACGAACTATGTTCGTCATAGTCGAATATTTATTCATCTTTTCTCAATGTTGATTTTGATAAATGCCTATGTCATCCCGAATGGAACATAGACGTAATAAGATGCATGATCCCTCTTTGAAAAGAACATAGACGGACAAATGTACAAACTCTTCTCCTTTTCTTTCGAGAACAACAGAATCGAACTCAAATTGAAAGGCTAAGGCTTTCCACTCGTTTAAGTCAACCCAGAGTTTACCTCGACTCGGCTGACCAGTTGAGCGCCTCGGCATTGCGCGACTTCAATTGATTCACCCTGGCATCGACCTGGGAGTTTATTTGGTGTCAACCTCGACATCCACTTCGAGTTTTAAGATTGCATCTCGACAATTCATAACGCCGATTTTCGCTTTCGGCAAATCCACTTCGAAGTCGACTCGATTACGCCGAGCCCGCCTTTGTCGTAATAGACCATTATTTCAAGATTCGGCGATTCATTTCGACAGACCAGCTGACCTCAGTCACCTCGTCACCTCGGCCTCGCAGTCCGCCTCGGCAACGGCATGCACGACTCGATATCGGCATTGCCTACGATCTCTCGCGAACGTGCAGAAAATTTTTCTGCTTGCGCAGTGTTTTGTTTGGGTCCGTTCTGTTTCGCTCGACTCCGATTTGCGAACGGTTTTCGCCACGCACTTTTAACGCAATTTAATTTATTTGTTATGATGGATCAAAACCCTGATTCCTTCTCCAAAATTCACGAGAATCAGTACAGTCCACCCCGGACAGTTCACCTCGGCAAAGCGCTAACTGCTTCGCACAGTGATTTTATTTTGTCCGCTTTCCTTCGCTTGACCGATTTGTGCATGGTTCTCTCCTACGTACTCCTAACGCACTGTAATATATTTCTTATGAAGGAAAGATCCATCGTTTTTTCTCCGTAAATCACGAGAGCCAGTAAAAGCTAGTTCATAATTTTATAGAACTAGAATTTAGTTATATGATAAGATTTTGTTTATGTTGCTAGGCAAGATGTTTCTTAGTATGGTAGAAAAGCTACAACGTGTGTTATATATGAGAACAATTTCGTGATAACATTTATCCGCTTATCGAGGTGTTTGGATTGTTTATCCGCTTTATAGACCTGTCCGCTTTATTCTTTTGCTTAGCGAGCCGCGTTAAGTTTATTTTTATCTATGCATCGATTATCCTTATTTAGTTGTCTTATGCTCGTTTGTCATGACGATGATGGCCGTGACTCGACACACCACTAGACGCAGACTTGGACCGAGTGCCACCCTGCAGAGATCATTCATAGGTACCGCGAGTATCGGATGTCTTTGGGAGATGATCTCGAGAGTTCCTCATACTACTGCGCCATTGGAGGAGGCGACGAGCATGGAGTGGCGGACTTGATGGCGTGCAGCGCCTTCGATGCGGCCACCGATTGACCGGGAAGACTATGCACGGGAAATATCGGAGATTACATCTACCGATATGGTGGTGACTACGACACAGTAGCGATCTACCGAGATTTGTGAGCCATCCGACCCACGCCTTTAGTATCTACTGGGGTAGCCCCGAGAGGACCGCACCTCCTCCGAGGGAATATACGTGGGCGTGAAGAGACACCGGAGTGGCTCTACTTGGAGGTTCCTCGAGTGGTTGATCCCGTGATTCCGAGAGATTTGGAAGCAGTGACCGACCGCTCTTGTGACCAGGCATCTCGCCCGTAGCATTGGGGATGCGGTGTTTCCATCGCCGATTGGACACCCCATACACCCACCACTTCCTATCTTGCCACCTATGATGCCGGCACCGCCAATGAGCTGCACCGGCTGCACGGCCGTGATGAGGGCCTCGATGATCGTGATGACTTCATCCGATCCGCGACATTCCTATGGTTGGGGATGACGGAGCAGACCGCCCGTAGTACGCCGCCGTGAGAACGACTCGGACGATGATTCGGATGACAACTCGATGACGATTCGTGACGACGAGGAGGATCCTAAGGAGGATCGAGATGATGATAAGTGATACACCGCTGATCTGCTTAGCTAGGTTTTAGTCCGTATGTATATAGTCCAAGATGTGTGTAGGTTGCTTTGTGTTTTGAAAAGGAAGTGAACTTTGTATTTTGTATTATCTTGTAATCTCGTATGTTGTTCGATCTGGGTTAAGCTTTTGAGATGCCATCTATTGTACATTATCTCTTTTGTATCAACTGTTGTACAAAATAGTCCTCTTTGAGGCACAAATTTTCTGATGTATATAAGATAACCCCGAAGCGGGCTTTTGCGGCAGAAATGATTATTGTGATGAATAGCTTGGTTTAAAGCTGCTTTACAAAAGAAATTGTAAGATGATATTATATATGTTAATTGTGAAAGTGATTTTCAATTTTATCAGATGTTTAAACAATGAATGCCGCCAAGATGGGATCCTGCACAAAGAGGTAGGGGAAGGGGAAGAGGTAGAGGTAGAGGCAGAGGAAGAATTCCTGTACCAGAACCTGAGAATATACCCCAACCACTACCACCTCCACCCGATCGTAGGATCGAGGAATTATTTCTTAGGCAGAACCCACCATCCTTTGATGGAAAAGGAAGCCCGGATGATGCCGAGCAATGGATCAGGGCTATGGAAAGGATATTTGATTTTCTTGCTGCATGCAGCAGAACGACTATCTGTATTACCTTTCAACCGACAGACTGCCGACTTTTGGTGGGAAGCCGACGAAAGATTTTACAACAGATCACATGAATGAATTCACCGGAAGAGTTTAAAGGTGAATCAGATGAGAAGTATGTTCAAGAGTTATCAAGAGAAAGGAACATGAGTTTTATAATCAAACGAGGAGAAAATGTCCAGAATAGATTATGATCGCATCTTTCGCGATATGTCCAGATATGCCCCCGATCGGTGAATACGGATATGAAATGGCAAAAATTCAAGTCCGGATTGAGATCGAGATAAGAATGTCTCTAGCCACCATGGAGATCTCGACTTACACCGAAGCTCCTGGACGAGCTTTGGACATAGAAGCGACCATGCAGGGCGAAGTCGGTCCAAACACGTACATCGAACACAGGGGACAAAGGAAGAGAAAATGGGAAGGAAATTTTGGTAACAACAATCGAGGAAGTTTTGATAATACCAATAACAAACGCCCTGGCAAGTGGAATGTAGCGCCACAAGGCGGGGATGGAAGAAACCGGTCTTTAACCCTCGATTGTGAGGACCACAGGATCGTGCAAGAACAACTCCTTGTCCAAATGCCGAAATTTCACAAAGGAGTTTGTCATTTGGTAAATTGTTTCAAGTGTGGCATGAAGGGCCATTACGCAAACAGATTGTCTGGGCACGACGGGGACGGTGGAAGGCCGAATCAGCCCGCAACGCCAAACCCCTAAGAGCGATCTGCCAGCCCCAACAAAGAACAACAATGACAACCACCACAACGGCGTAATCAGCAGCAACGCCAACAGCAGCAGCCACAACAAAATCAACAAAGACAGCAGCCCCGTCAGCCTCAGCCGGCTCAAGCCAGAGCATATGCTCTGCACCGGAGGCAGAATGAACAAAACCAGGGAAACCTGGCAGGTATGGGAACACTTCTCAACGCACTGCTATACTTTTGTTCGACACGGAGCATCACATTCTTTTGTAGCAAGAACATGCGTAGATCTATTGGAACTTAGATCTGAGAAAGCAAACCAGGATATGAACATCTCTTCACCCATAGGAGGGATTATGACTGTTACTCACATTTGCTCAAACCTAGAGTTGAACATAGGATCACTTAAGGTTCTGACGAATAACTTAAACATAATACCCATGGGTGATGTAGATATAATTTTGGGAATGGATTGGTTAGCGGAAAATCATGCTACGATTCTGTGTAAAGAAAGAAAAATTTCGCTCCATTTTCACGGAAAGAAGCTACAAGCTTTCACTAATCGGTATGGGAAAGAAAATTCGATTATATCATGTTGAAGGTCAGAGTATGATAAACAAGAAAGGATGCCATGCATTTCTTGTTTATTTGAACGGAGAAGATCGAACAACGATAAAAGTTGAAGATGTAGAGATTGTACGAGAATTTTCAGATGTTTTTCCTGAAAATCTACCAGGATTGCCTCCCGACAGACAACCTGAGTTTACCATCGACTTGAACCCGGATCGCCCAAAGGTCAAAAGCACCGCATGTAATGGCTCCAAAAGAACTGGAAGAGTTGAAAATTCAAATCCAAGAGCTGTTAGACCTAGGTTTTATCAGACCTAGTGTTTCGCCTTGGGGAGCACCGGTGTTATTTGTAAAGAAAAAGGATGGTTCCTTGAGGATGTGTATAGATTACCGAGAACCGAACAAATGACGCCAAAAACAAGTATCCACTTCCAAGGATAGATGACTTGTTTGATCGCCTAAGAGGAGCTAGCGTGTTCTCAAAATCGACCTCAAGTCGCTATCACCAACTTAAAGTGCGGCTCAAGATGTATCAAAGCGCTGCTCCGAACGAGATACGGCCACTATGAATTTATAGTTGTGCCATTCGGATCGACCAATGCGGCAAGATTCATGGATCTCATGAATAGGGTGTTCCACCCATTTTAGACAAATTTGTCTTAGTCTTCATAGATGACATCCTCATCTATTCAAAGGATGAAGACGAACACAAGGAACACCTCCGACAAGATCGCAAACTTTGAGAATGAACAACTTTTGCTAAATTTAGCAAATGTGAATTTTGGTGGAAGTAATGTTCCTTGGACACATTGTGTCACCAAGGGATTAAAGTTGATCCGCCAAAGTGGAAGCACCAAGAATGGAAATCGCCGAGACACAAATGAAATTAGAAGTTTCTTGGGATTGGTTACTATCAAGATTCATCAAGGATTCTCAAGATAGCAAGACCAATAACCCAACTACTCGTAAAAGGAATTAAATTCACATGGATGATGAGTGTGAGGCGAATTTCCAGACGCCAAGGAAAAGTTAACCATCGCCTCAGACAGCGTTCCAAGCGAGATAAAGAATACGTGGTCTATACAGATGCTTCCAAAAATGGATTAGGCCGTGTTAATGCAAATGGAAAAGTGATAGCCTATGCATCTCGACAATTGAGACCGCATGAATTGAATTACCCAACTCATGATCCGAACTAGCAGCGATGGTGCATGCCTTAAAGATATGGAGACATCATCTCTACGGAGTAAGATGTGAAATCTTTACCTATCATAAAAGTTTAAAATACTTTTCGAGACATGAGACAAAGGAGATGGCTCGAATTGGTAAAAGACTACGATCGTGGTATAAACTATCACCCGGCAAAGCGAATGTTGTAGCCGATGCCTCGAGTCGTAAGAGTCAAAGCAAATTGGGATGTTTCTCACAAATGAAGAAAAACTCATCAAGAGTTTGAAATGATGAAGATTGAATTGGTTGAACAACCGAGACGATCACGAGTTGTATTGCTACACTCACTTTGACGATCGACTTAAGGAAAAGAATCCTTGAAGGACAAAGGATGGAGGAAAAGTTGGAAAAGCAAGAGCCAAAGTAAGGACGGAGGATTGAAAAATTTCAAGAAGCACCGAGATAATGCTTTATTATTTGAAGGAAGGTTGTGTATCCCAGACAACAACAATCTTCGGAATGAAATCATGAGTGAAGCTCATGACACACCTTATACAGCCCATCCAGGAAGTACAAAAATGTATCAAGACTTGAAGAAAAGTTCGGTGTGGAAGGTATGAAAGAGACATAGCCTCTTTGTAGAGCGCTGCTTGCTTGTCGCAAGTAAAAGCATTACACCAACGCCCTTACGAAAGCTACACCTTTGGCAATACCCGAGTGGAAATGGGAAGATATAGCTATGGACTTTGTTACGGGTTTACCAAAGTCTAAAAGAGGAACACCGCTATATGGGTAGTAGTGGGATGACTCACCAAATGTGCACATTTTCCGCTAATTCAGACACCCACGGTCCGATAAGCTAGCCCGGTTATGCGAAGGAAATTGTACCGCATGGAGTAATCGAAACTATCACATCCGATAGAGATTCAAAATTTACTTCAAGATTTCGGACTAGCTTGCAAAAGGAATTGGGCACGGTTAAATTTTAGCACTTTTCACCCTCAAACCGATGGACAATCGGAAAGGACGATCCAAACACTCAAGACATGTTGAGAACTGTAGTTTTGGATCGAGGTGCAAAATGGGAAGAGGTTTTACCTCTCATCGAATTTGCTACAACAATAGCTATCAAGCGACGATCGATATGGCCCCGTATGAAGCCTTATATGGAAGAAAATGCCGATCACCGCTTTTGGGATGAAGTGGGTGAAAGAAGAATCTTAGGCCTGGGTTATGTTTAAATGATTGAGATCAGACGCCAAATTAGGCAAAGAATAAAGGAAGCTCCAGATAGGCGAAGTCTTACCGATACGCCAAGATCCGAGCTACATTTCGAGGATGGAGACAAAGTCTTTTAAAGGTCTCTCCATCCAAAGGGATAATAAGGTTTGGAGTAAGGGAAAGTTAAGACCCGCTTTATCGACCTTATGAAACCTTGAAAGAATAGCCCAATCGCCTATAGGTTGGCTCTTCCGCCAAGTCCGGAAACGACACAATGTTTTTCACGATCACAACTCGTATAGTACGGTACGATCCGAAGCATGTGATCCATCAAGACGACGTGATCCTCAATCCAGATATGAGTTATAATGAAGAACCTATGGCTATTCTAGACCACAAGGTTCAAGAATTGCGAATAAATCGATTCCACTAGTCAAGGTCTTGTGGAAACTTCATGGACAAGAGGAAGCCACGTGGGAGCTTGAGGACGAATGAAAGAAAAATACCCGATCTCTTCGAGGTATGTAAATTTCGGACGAAATTTCTTTAAGAGGGTGGAATGTAATACCCGATTATTTAAACGCCTAATTACTTATATTAATTTCAGAATTAGAATATTATTATAATAATTTGATTAATAAATTATGGAATAACGATTTCTATTATTTTGAATAATAATTCTATGTACAATTCACAAATGAATGTGAATTGAGAAATCTGAAGGTGTAACGATTTCAACAAGATATTTTTCTCGCCGACACGATCGATATTTTTATGCTCGTGATATTTTCTAAGTTTTTAAGCTTAGAATTTAATTCCATTATTATTGGAATAATTTAATAAAGTGATTACAACTTTATTACGCACCATTTTGAAATGAGTCGATATTTAACGCTTTGAGACGCTTCAAACGTTAACATTTAGAGACGACTTGAGAATCAAGTCAACGATCAAGGAATTATGATATTTAAATTCTATGATTATTTTATGTAGTTAGAGTATTATTTAGCATTAAAATAATTCTAGAACATTAAGGATTAATTATTCGACAACGATTATTTTCGAAAACCCTAATTAGAAAATTAGGTTTTCTTACATGAAATGATACCAATAATTTTTCCTATGATAAAATTTATCATCTAAAACATATATTATGGTATATATGTATAATTAACATGGAAAAGCAAATATTAGCACTTAAGGAAACGAAAGTGCGTGAACTTTGGTGCACAATAGGAGGTTCACGTTTTTTTCTCTTTGCTACCCATGCTATGTTATGGATTAATTGATACAAGTGTGATCTAATTGCACTCTAACCAAGTAATTCATGCAAGTGGGATTAAATTGTGAGAGAGCCGATTTAATCGACCTCGAAAGCTTTGATGATGTATTAAACAATTGGGATAGAGTGTAATATCTTTGTACATGCAAGAAACATCAAAATCTGAAAATTTTCTTCTCCCTCTACACGGTGGGCTGACACTTGAATGCATGAAACAAAATAAATTTTGTTTCTCCCAAAATTCCTTTAATAAAGCTTACAATGTAGTAAATGAATTGTGAAGATATTTCATGTATGACATAATCACTTTGACTAAAAAAATTTCAATTGAGTCTTGTAAATTTTTGAGAGCCGAGAGTGTATCAAATGAGTGGTCTCCAATTTGTTTTATATTGCCTAAGTATTTATTCTCTTGAAACACTTCACAACATAACACAACTCATCTCTCTTTCTTTCCTCTCTCTGCCGTGACATTCCAGTAAGAAAAACCAAACTATATTTCTTCTTTCATTCTCTCCATAGCTTGAGCTCTAATCATCCTACACCAAATCAATACCGTTAACGAGGTTAGAAATCGAACGAGCTTCGATTATACCCTAAGTTTTTAAATTTCTAGTGGTTAGTTTTCAATTTCAAGCATGGTTATTAAATCATGAAAGTATGCTAGCATGGTAGCTTCTTAATTAATGAAGTGTAGTAAGATATTGTAGAAGCATGTAGCATGTTTAGAATTTAATTAATCATGTTATGAAAAATTTTCATGGTGATCGAAAATTTTAATGAATGATCTAAGTATGAATTTATGATATATGATGATATAGTAGCCTATAGTGATTTAATTAAAATTTATAAAAATCCTATGCTTAGTTTTTGAAATTACCGAAAATTTTGTAGAAATGCTAAGTTATTGTACAATTTTATATGCTTGATATAATAGCATATTGTTGATCTAGGTATTAATTATGTCATATTGGAATTTATTATAATTTTGGATATGTATAGCTAATTTTCTCCAAATGGCCGAGACCTAGGAGCTTATATTCTATGGTTTAATTTGTGTTATTATGTAATGTTAAGATGTTATATTGTTACACTATAGTATATAAGTATAGTGTAATTTAATTAGAATTTATAAAAATGTTTAGTGTGATGTTGGTGAGAACCGAAACCATTGAACTTTTATACCTTGGGATAAAAAAATTTCATATGCTAAACTTTAGGTTATAATTATATTATAAATTAAGGTTAGAGCATTCTATAATTTAATTATAATTTTAGGAAGTTATTTGATAATTTTGGGAATTTTCGAGACCTATATAGTGATATAGGTGAATTCCAAATTTTTCTATAGTAACATTAATACATATTAACGATCATAGTGTAAAATAATACACTATATGAATTTAGAGAAATTTTTATAACAAGCTTGGAAATTATAGCTCATAACCGTGAGCTATATTGATTTTTATTAAGGATTTTAAATCCTTTTTAATCAAGAAAATAATATATTATATGTCTAGAAATTAATTTAGACATATTAAAAATTTTCGAGAATAATTAAACATAGAATATTATGTTTACGAAGAAACGTTATATTAAATAACGTTAAAAGCATAAATAATGCTTAAAGTATTAAAAGATTAATATTGAAAGAAAATATTAATTAAGTTTATCGACGGCGTGAAAATCAAGATTAAAGCTTTATGAAAAGAAATCGATTGAAAATCGATTTATATTGATTAAAATATGTTTTATAGAAAATTTATTAAGAAAAGTCAAAATGGTTGACTTTCAAATTAACGCATTTAAATACGCTCGTTAAATACGTTAACACGTGAAAACGACATTTTTATAAGAATATCTCAATTGTGAGAAAAGATTTCATAATTGAAGTCACTTTATCAATAACGTTATTATATCGCTAATTGTTTAACCTAAAAGGTTAAAATGAGACCGAGATCATATTACGCCTCTCGATATACGAGAATTATTTTATCGATATACGCCGCTTCAACGACAAGACGATAAAGAATCATCCAAACTTCAATTATTAATTTAATTATCAAAGTCGAATGAACTTTGAAAATCTCAAAACGTGCCAACGCACTAAACGTACATTTTGCGTAGCTGGACGGAAGTTCACTCGCAACGGCGAGAGAAGAGCACGATAGTGAAATTCAAGTTCAAGCAAAGCGGGCTTTACTATACTCAAACCGGTAGAATTTTACCAAATAATTTATTTATGATGCTTTATTGCAAGCAAATAATTATGAATCGATTTATTTAATTACCGCCCAAAATATTTATGTTTTACGATGTATCCAATCCATGATTGTTGATGCATAATGTTGGGTAGCCCCACTTTATTACATACTTGAATTGTATTCTTGGAAGACTCCCAAGAATGATGGAGAATTCAGATCCCGGCCGAGACGGCCCGGATTTTGTGCACCGATTATTTTGTGATCGTAGGCCGAAGGGTGCTCGTCGGTCACGGCGCTCGTGAGAGGAGGCCTCCCTCCAAATACAGCAGGAATTGTTGTGAATGATTGATTGTGGTGGACGTGGATCATACATACGTGGAAAATGCTCGCCAAGCAATATTTATTGAAAATGATGTAAAATATTTAGTAAGCACGAGTATTTCAAATCAAAACCTCGTGTGTTAATGTGACGGGCGAGTAATTCAAACCGTGATAAATTATTTTCGCATGAGCCATCGAAAGTGCATTATTTGTACCCAACCTGCATATTTGTTTTAAATGTGTAGATTGAGTCATGGCGATGGTGATGGAGCGGAGATGTTGAGTAGTCGGGCCTTTTGTATTTATTATGTTCAAAGAAAGAACCCTTGTGCATATCGTCATATATGCATTCACATGCTTTCCACAGATATTCGAATATTTTGTATGTTATCGAGACAATAGATCCGTCAATTATCGAACCTTTCGTTAAAGGAACTCGTAGCCTTTATATTTGTATATGACTTTGCCTTATGAATAAGGGTGAATTGTTTTTTGTAAATAAGGTTCGACCATTAAAGTTCGATAAATATCTTTCAAATCTTTGATTATTTTTATCAATTGTTTTGCATTCACTGCTCCAAGCTCCAGCCTTCTAATCTGCCCTTCGATTAGAGCGGTCAGTGACAACCCCACACTCATAACACCATTCCATTTCATTCAACTCTCAAAATACTCTCCACTCTCTCATTTTCTCACCAAAACCAAACACTCTCCCCCATTTTCAAAAATCCTCTTCTTCATCTCTTCTCATTTCTTCACCAAGTTTGATATCCACATTGTTCTTCTCATTCTATACCATTCCTCAAGGTAAATAAGGCCTTAGTACCGATTACATCTCACATTTGACAAGAAAATCATGCTTATATGTTTATATGTGTTTTAATCTTATATTTATGTATATATGTGTTTAAATGTTCTTATGGTTGAGATATGATGTACATATGTGTTCTTGAGGATTTTATTTCAAAATACATGTGAATATATGTTAGATGAGCATAGGTGTTGTATATTAAATTTTGGGACGACCTAGATGTGTACATGATTTTCGAACCATAGTATATGTTTATATAATTTTCAAAACATTATAAATGATATGGTGATGATCAATGCTTAATAATTATTTTAATAATGGATTATTGATCTATGATATGATTTAAGACTATGGTATTTATTTAACAATTTTGAAAACCCTAGCTATTTATTTCATTAATATCGTGAGCTTCTAAAAATCATACCTGGTGTATAATTTTTATTTCAAGCATGCAATGACATATTAATGCTTTAGAACCTTAGTTATATGTTCTATGATTTATCTAGAATTTTGAAAATCAAATGCTCGAAGTTTTGATTATTACCGTGAGCATATAATATGTTTATATTGGTGTATGATTTTATTTTGAACATCCAATGGTATATTAATGCTTTAATGTATTAAATATGTGATGTATGATTTTATCGAATTTTGGAGATCAAATGCTAATTTAAATCAAATAAACCGTGAGCTTCAAGCTCAAGGTGATGATTTAATTAGTTTTGATAAATATTATGATGTTATATTGTTGTACTATAGCGTATAAGCATGGTATATAATTGTTAGAATTTTTGAAACCAAAACCAAATAATAATCAAAAAGCCGAGAGCTATATGCTCATATGGTGATGATTTCAATTGGTTTAGTTGATGTTATGATGCTACAATGTTATAATATAATGTTTAATCATGTCATGAATTAATTGGAATTTTAGAAATTGTTTGATAATTATTTGTAATTATCTCATACCACCGAATGCAATCAAATTTATTTATTGGTGATTGAATGGTTATGATGAACTATTTTCACAGCCCCAAAATCCTAAGTACGGATTAACAGGACTATAACTCTAAACAAGGATAAAAATACAGGAGACTCTTTTAACAATAAACGAACACATATGTCATTTATGTTTTGGACTATATTACACAATTTGGGGTTCTTGCAATGAAAACTTGTGATATGTACATATGACGATGTACTATCAAGGTATAAATATTTCAATGACAACATTCCTATTGCTCAACACCGCCCATCCATCATCCGCTCAACCTCGCACATTTAAAACAACATGCAGGTCGAGTACAAGAATGCACTCGCTGGACTCATGCCAAAACATTTTATCATTTGTAGATTACAATGCCACATCATGGTAAGACACAAGGGTTTTAGTTGAAAATGCCTTGTGCTTACTAAAACATTTTATCACTCATAAAATCATCGCCCGCTGTGCATTTTTCCGCGTGTATGATCCATATCCCTTATCATCATTCATCATAACATCATAGTCGAACGCCGTGAAGCGAGGCCTCCTCACGACGCCGCGATCGCCGTGAATTGTCCTTACAAAGACACAAATACCTTAGGTGTATCATCGCTAATCCTAGCCGGTATTGTCCTTCCGCATAGATCCGATATCGATTATTCATAAGTTGGGAGCGACCCAACAACATTCATAACATTTCATAACATCTCATAACATCTCATGGATAGGATACATACACAAAACATAAACATTTTTCGTGTAATCTTGTAAACATTTTATCAAGCTGAAATAAGCATCGTAAATAAATATTTCGTAGCATTTATTTTGAGTAGAGTAAAGCCCACCGACTATCGATTGTCTAAATCGATTTCGACCGTAAGTCCCGCACTTAGCCTATCTATTCTCGCCTTGAAGTTTGGAGTAGAAACTATCCATCGAGTCTTAGAATCCATATTTCTACTATAGTGTATATCAAGGTATGATATACACCAATCGAGCATGAGGAAGACCTATTCAAATGGTTCACGTTAGGCATGCCCCGTAAAAATATCATGTTGTGTTGTTTTATTACAACCGTACATCTTATTAATTTCTATCGCACTCTTTGTACACTACATATGAATGCATCGATTAATAGCATGTTAGTCACATAAGCATACTTCACATAGGGTTTCCAACACTTAGTCAATTTCAGTGTTGAATTTCAAAGAAAACAATTTGAAATAACACAAGTGACAAACTTTGACGATTCATAACTCTCGAGTTAGAATACGATGGCTCGACAAAGATACATTCGGAAACATCTAAACATGTACTATAAGTTCTAAGAATGAATTAAATCCAAAAGAGTCATGGTTTTGGAGATATAGGTCTCAAAGTGGGCAGCTCAAACCTGACTTCTATACTTTAGATTTTTTTTTCAATTTTCAATTTTAGCTTAACGATTTAGGGTTTTGGCGAGGCTCAGAACTTCGACTCACAATGCCAAAATGGCTGCAGCTACCAATTTCGAAATCTTGTAACATGAACTACATATTTCATGAAGACCATATCGGAAAATATCTCGACGATCGAGAAATACATAAGTCCAAAGTTGACTAGTTGAAATGGACAGCTTCCAGAGAGGTGACTTTGGTCGATGAAAGGTATACCTATAAAACTTGGATTGGGATCAAACTTTCCAGATCATAACTAGACATGGTGAGGAACATTTCTTATGAAGAAACCCAAGTCCAAATCGGACTACAAACGGTTTGAACATCTCACGAAAAGTCATACTCGAATAGCCTATTACATGAAAACTTTCACTAGGCAGCTTTGTCCAAAAAGCCATCAGAATGTATCAACTTTAAAATTCACCATGAGTTCATTATAAGGAATCTGGACATGAAACCAATCATATTGAAAAGCCACTTAAGTCTAGTTTAATCCAGAAAAGGATCACCAATGATTCACAATAGATTGGGAGATAAAATATTTTACTACAAGCTATCACTTCCGTGACAGTTTTGTGCGCTTAGATTGTAAATCTGTAATAAATAGTAAAAAATTTAGAAAATTCTGAAAATTACAGAGATCATATTACGCCTCTCGATATACGAGAATTATTTTATCGATATAGCCGCTTCAACGACAAGACGATAAAGAATCATCCAAACTTCAATTATTAATTTAATTATCAAAGTCGAATGAACTTTGAAAATCTCAAAACGTGCCAACGCACTAAACGACATTTTTGCGTAGCTGGACGGAAGTTCACTGCAACGGCGAGAAGAGCACGATAGTGAAATTCAAGTTCAAGAAAGGGGCTTTACTATACTCAAACCGTAGAATTTTACCAAATAATTTATTTATGATGCTTTATTGCAAGCAAATAATTATGAACGATTTATTTAATTACCCAAAATATTTATGTTTTACGATGTATCCAATCCATGATTGTTGATGCATAAGTGGGTAGCCCCACTTTATTAATACTGAATTGTATTCTTGGAAGACCCAAGAATGATGGAGAATTCAGATCCTGGCGAGACGGCCGGATTTTGTGCACCGATTATTTTTGATCGTAGGCCGAAGGGTGCTCGTCGTCACGGCGTCTGAGAGGAGGCCTCCTCCACAGGAATTGTTGTGAATGATGATTGTGGTGGACGTGGATCATACATACGGGAAAATGCTCGCCAAGCAATATTTATTGAAATGATGTAAAATATTTAGTAAGCACGAGTATTTCAAATCAAAACCTCGTGTGTTAATGTGACGGGAGTAATTCAAACGTGATAAATTATTTCATGAGCCATCGAAAGTGCATTATTTGTACCCAACGCATATTTGTTTTAAATGTGTAGATTGACAAGCGATGTGGAAGGAGATGTTGAGTAGTCAGGGCCTTTTGTATTTATTATGTTCAAAGAAAGAACCCTATAGTATATGCATACACATGCTTTCCACAGATATTCAATATTTTGTATGTTATCGAGAAACAGATCCGTCTAATTATCGAACCTTCGTTAAAGGAACTCGTAGCCTTTATATTTGTATATGACTTTTCCTTTATGGGTGAATGTTTGCCTTGTAAATAAGGTTCGACCATTAAAGTTCGATAAATATCTTTCAAATCTTTGATTATTTTTATCAATTGTTTTGCATTCACTGCTCCAAGCTCCAGCCTTCTAATCTTTTCGATTAGAGCGTCAGACAACCCCACACTCATAACACCATTCCATTTCATTCAACTCTCAAAATACTCTCCACTCTCTCATTTTCTCACCAAAACCAAACACTCTCCCCATTTTCAAAAATCCTCTTCATCTCTTCTCATTTCTTCACCAAGTTTGATATCCACATTGTTCTTCTCATTCTATACCATTCCTCAAGGTAAATAAGGCCTTAGTACCGATTACATCTCACATTTGACAAGAAAAATCATGCTTATATGTTTATATGTGTTTAATCTTATATTTATGTATATATGTGTTTAAATGTTCTTATGGTTGAGATATGATGTACATATGTGTTCTTGAGGATTTTATTTCAAAATACATGTGAATATATGTTAGATGAGCATAGGTGTTGTATATTAAATTTTGGGACGACTAAGATGTACATGATTTTCAACCATAGTATATGTTTATATAATTTTCAAAACATTATAAATGATATGGTGATGACGAATGCTTAATAATTATTTTAATAATGGATTATTGATCTATGATATGATTTAAGACTATGGTATTTATTTAACAATTTTGAAAACCCTAGCTATTTATTTCATTAATATCGTGAGCTTCTAAAATCATACCTTGTGTATAATTTTATTTCAAGCATGCAATGACATATTAATGCTTTAGAACCTTAGTTATATGTTCTATGATTTATCTAGAATTTTGAAAATCAAATGCTCGAGTTTTGATTATTACCGGAGCATTGTAACGTATTTCAGCGATATTATTTCTCGTCGATTACGTATCGATATTTTTATGCTAAGTGATATTTTCTAAGTTTTTAAGCTTAGAATTTAATTCCATTATTATTGGAATAATTTAATAAAGTGATTACAACTTTATTACGACCATTTTGAAATGAGTCGATATTTAACGTTTGAGGCGTTTGAAGCGTTAACATTTAGAGGCGACTTGAGAATCAAGTCTAACGATCAAGGAATTATGATATTTAAATTCCTATGATTATTTTATGTAGTTAGAGTATTATTTAGCATTAAAATAATTCTAGAACATTAAGGATTAATTATTGGACAATGCCTTTAATTTTCGAAAACCAATTGAAAATTAGGGTTTCTTATGAAATGATACCAATAATTTTTCCTATGATAAAATTTATCATCTAAAACATATATTATGGTATATATGTATAATTAACATGGAAAAGCAAATATTAGCACTTAAGGAAATGAAAGTGCGGTGAACTTTGGTGCCTAATAGGAGGTTCGCGTTTTTTCTCTTTGCTACTCCATGCTATGTTATGGATTAATTGATACAAGTGTGATCTAATTGCACTCTAACCAAGTAATTCATGCAAGTGGGATTAAATTGTGAGAGAGCGCGATTTAATTGACCTTGAAAGCTTTGATGATGTATTAAACAATTTGGGATAGAGTGTAATATCTTTGTACATACGAAACATCAAAATCTGAAAATTTTCTTCTCCCTCTACGATTGGGCGTGACATGAATGCATGAAACAAAATAAATTTTGTTTCTCCCAAAATTCCTTTAATAAAACTTCTGATGTAGTAAATGAATTGTAAGAAGATATTTCATGTATGACATAATCACTTTGACTAAAAATTTCAATTGAGTCTTGTAAATTTGTGAGCCGAGAGTGTATCAAATGAGTGGTCTCCAATTTGTTTTATTTTGCCTAAGTATTTATTCTCTTGAAACACTTCACAACATAACCTGACTCATCTCTCTTTCTTTCTCTCTCTAGTGACATTCGATAAGAAAAACCAAACTATATTTCTTCTTTCATTCTCTCCATAGCTGAGCTCTAATCATCCTACACCAAATCAATACCGTTAATGAGGTTAGAAATCGAGCGAGCTTGATTATACCTAAGTTTTAAATTTCTAGTGGTTAGTTTTCAATTTCAAGCATGGTTATTAAATCATGAAAGTATGCTAGCATGGTAGCTTCTTAATTAATGAAGTGTAGTAAGATATTGTAGAAGCATGTAGCATGTTTAGAATTTAATTAATCATGTTATGAAAAATTTCATGGTGATCGAAAATTTTAA
The DNA here is from genome assembly GCA_036937905.1 of Salvia rosmarinus. Taxonomy (NCBI): domain Eukaryota; kingdom Viridiplantae; phylum Streptophyta; class Magnoliopsida; order Lamiales; family Lamiaceae; genus Salvia; species Salvia rosmarinus. The sequence continues at coordinate 42,125,957 of CM072816.1, read as the reverse complement.
TGAATGATCTAAGTATGAATTTATGATATATGATGATATAGTAACTATAGTGATTTAATTGAAATTTATAAAAATCCTATGCTTAGTTTTGAAATTACCGAAAATTTTGTAGAAATGCTAAGTTATTGTACAATTTTATATGCTTGATATAATAGCATATTGTTGATCTAGGGTATTAATTATATCGTATTGGAATTTATTATAATTTTGGATATGTATAGCTAATTTTTTCTCCAAATGGCGAGACACAGGAGCTTATATTCTATGGTTTAATTTGTGTTGTTATGTAATGTTAAGATGTTATATTGTTACACTATAGTATATAAGTATAGTGTAATTTAATTAAATTTATAAAAATGTTTAGTGTGATGTTGGTGAGAACGAAACCATTGAACTTTTATACCTTGGGATAAAAAATTTCATATGCTAAACTTTAGGTTATAATTAGATTATAAATTAAGGTTAGAGCATTCTATAATTTAATTATAATTTTAGGAAGTTATTTGATAATTTTGGGAATTTTGAGACCTATATAGTGATATAGGTGAATTCAAATTTTCTATAGTAACATTAATACATATTAACGATCATAGTGTAAAATAATACACTATATGAATTTAGAAAATTTTATAACAAGCTTGAAATTATAGCTCATAACCGTGAGCTATATTGATTTTATTAAGGATTTTAAATCCTTTTAATCGAAAATAATATATTATATACAGAAATTAATTTAGACATATTAAAATTTTTAGAATAATTAAACATAGAATATTATGTTTCTGAAGAAGCGTTATATTAAATAACGTTAAAGCATAAATAATGCTTAAAGTATTAAAGATTAATATTGAAAGAAAATATTAATTAAGTTTATCGATTTGCGTGAAAAATCGAAGATTAAAGCTTTATGAAAAGAAATCGATTGAAAATCGATTTATATTGATTAAAATATGTTTTATAGAAAATTTATTAAGAAAAGTCAAAATGGTTGAATTTCGAAATTAACGTACGAAATACGTTCGTTAAATACGTTAATACGTGAAAAACGTATTACTTTTATAAGAATATCTCGATGTGAGAAAGATTTCACAATTGAAGTCACTTTATTGAATAACGTTATTATCGTTAATTGTTTAACCTAAAAGGTTAAAATGAGGCGTAGATCATATTCGTCTCTCGATATCTGAAATTATTTTATTGATATCTGGCGTCGTTTCAGCGTATTAAGGCGTATAAAGAATCATCGAACTTGATTATTAATTTAATTATCAAAGTTGAATGAACTTTGAAAATCTCGAAAAAGCGTGCCAGCGTGCTAAGCGTACATTTTTGCGTAAAGGTGGGACGTGAAGTTCACCATAGCGAGGAAGAGCAGCATAGTGAAATTCGAAGTTAAAGTAAAGGTGGGCTTTACTATACTCAATGGTAAATTTTACCAAATAATTTATTTATGATGCTTTATTGCAAGCAAATAATTATGAGCGATTTATTTAATTACACCTTAAAATGTTTATGTTTTATGTATGTATCGATCCATGATTGTTGATGCATAATGTTGGGTAACCAGCTATGACATACTTGAATTCGTATTCTTGGAAGTACCCCAAGAATGATGGAGAATTAAGTATCTGTCTTGAGATGGCACGGATTTTGTGCTGATTATTTTGTATTTGTGTCTTTGAAAGGGTGCTCGGCGATCGCGGCGTCTGTGAGAGGCCTCTCTCAGGTAGAGGGTGTGTGAATGATTGATTGTGGTGGATGTGGATCATACATACGTGGAAAATGCTTGTGACAATATTTATTGAAAATGACGAGAAAATATTTAGTAAGCACAGTATTTCAAATCAAAACCTCGTGTTATTCTTGTGATGGGGTGAGAGTAATTCAAACTATGATAAATTATTTTGTCATGAGCCCTTGAGTGCATTATTTGTACTCAATGCATATTGTTTTAAATGTGTGATTGGTGGCGATGGTGATGGAGCGGAGATGTTGAGTGGTCGGGGCCTTTTGTATTTATTATGTTTGAAAGAAAGAACACTTGGTGCATATCGTCATATATGCATTCACGTACTTTCCATGCATATACGAATATTTTGTATGTTATTGTGTGATTGTATACGTCTGAATTATCGAACCCTCTTGTTAAAGGAACTAGTAGCCTTTATATTTGTATATGACTTTTGCCTTATGAATAAGTGTGAATTGCTTTTGCCTTGTAAATAAGTTTGACCATTAAAGTTCGATAAATATCTTTACGAAATCTTTTGATTATTTTTATCAATTGTTTTGCATTCAACATTTCAGCTCGATTCTCTCTAATCATCCTTTGGATTAGGCGGGCGTAACAGTGGTATCAGGCGCAAATGCTCTCTGAACCTAAACTTTCTTTCAAAATTTGAGTCTAGATTGAGTCACTAGACTTCTAGAAATCACTGACTAAGCTCGACACTCCATCACGTCCATTTCGACCCGGGAAAAAGGTAAATTATTTTCTCATCTTTGAAAAGAAAGGTTTGAGATTTATGAATTTAACTTTGTGTCGATAGAACATTATCGACAAATGAATTATAATTTGATTTGTTGTCGATAGAACATTATCGACAAATGATTTGTGTTGATAGAACATTATCGACAAATGAAATGAAAAGGTTGTAAATAACCATGATTATTTATTGATTATTGATTAAAAAAAATTAGCAAGAAATGCGTATGTTTAAAGCGAACTATGTTAAGTCATAAGTGAATATTTATTCATCTTTTCTCAATGTTGATTTTGATAAATGCCTATGTCATCCGAATGGAACATAGGCGTAATAAGATGCATGATCCTCTTTGAAAAGAACATAGGCGGACAAATGTACAAACTCTTCTCCTTTTCTTTCGAGAACAACGAATCGAACTCAAATTGAAAGGCTAAGGCTTTCCACCTCGTTTAAGTCGACCCGAGTTTACCTCGACTCGGTACGACCGGTTGGCGCCTCGGCATTCGCGACTTCAATTGATTCACCACAGCATCGACACAGGAGTTTATTTGGTGTCAACCTCGACATCCACTTGAGTTTTAAGATTGCATCTCGACAATTCATAACGCCGTATTTTAGCCTCGGCAAATCCACTTGAGTCGACCTCGATTCGCGAGCACGCCTTTGTCGTAATAGACCATTATTTCAAGATTCGGCGATTCATTTCGACAGACCAGCTGACCTCAGTCACCTCGTCACCTCGGCCTCGGCAGTCCGCCTCGGCAACGGCATGCACGACCTCGATATCGGCATTGCCTACGATCTCTGCGAACGTGCAGAAAATTTTTCTGCTTTGCGCAGTGTTTTTGTTTGGGTCCGTTCTGTTTCGTTCGGACTCCGATTTGCGAACGGTTTTCGCCTACGTACTCTTAACGCAATTTAATTTATTTGTTATGATGGATCAAAACCCTGATTCCTTCTCCAAAATTCACGAGAATCAGTACAGTCCACCCCGGACAGTTCACCTCGGCAAAGCGAACTGCGCCATACGATGATTTTATTTTGTCCGTTTTCCTTCGTTTGGACTCCGATTTGTGCATGGTTCTCTCCTCGTACTCCTAACGCACTGTACTATATTTCTTATGAAGGAAAGATCCTTGTTTCTTTCTCCGAGAAATCACAAGAGCCAGTAAAAGCTAGTTCGTAATTTTATAGAACTAGAATTTAGTTATATGATAAGATTTTGTTTATGTTGCTAGGCGTATGTTTCTTAGTATGGTAGGAAAGCTACAGCGTGTGTTGTATATGAGAACAATTTCCATTATAACATTTATACATTTATCGAGAGGTGTTTGGATTGTTTATACGCTTTATAGACTGTCAGGTTTATTCTTTTGCTTAGCGAAACGCGTTAAGTTTATTTTATCTATGCATCGATTATCCTTATTTATTTGTCTTATGCTCGTTTATGCATGACGGATGGCGAGGACTCGACACACCACTAGGCCTGAGACTTGGACGAGTGCCACCCTGCGAGAGATCATTCATAGGTACCATGAGTATCGGATGTCTTTGGGAGATGATCTCGGAGAGTTCCTCATACCACTACTGCGTCATTGGAGGGGCGCGCGAGCATGGGTGGCGGACTTGATGGCGTGGCGTCTTGATGCGGCTACCGATTGTTGGGAAGACTATGCAGGAAATATCGGAGATTACATCTACCGATATGGTGGTGACTTCGACACAGTAGCAGATCTACCGAGATTTGTGAGCCATCGACCTCGTCTTTAGTATCTGGGGTAGCCAGGAGGACCGTACCTCCCTCAGGGAATATCGTGGCGTGTGAGACACCGGAGTGGCTCTGCTTGGAGGTTCCTCAGTGGTTGATCCGTGATTCGAGAGATTTGGAAGCGGTGACCGACACTGCTCTTGTGACGGGCATCTCGGCCCGAGCATTGGGGATGCCGTGTTTCCCCATTGTCGATTGGACACCCATACACCACCACTTCCTATCTTGCCACCTATGACAGTACGGCACCGCTTGGTGAGCCGTCTTAAACAGACGGCCGGGATGAGGTCTCGATGATCGTGATGACTTCAGTCCGATCCGCGACATTCCTATGGTTGGGGATGGCGGGCGGGACCGTCGAGTACGCCGCCGTGAGGGCGACTCGGACGATGATTCGGATGACAACTCAGATGGCGATTGAGGCGACGAGGAGGATCTAAGGAGGATCAGTATGATGATGAGTGATACACCTGTTGATCTGTTTAGCTAGGTTTTAGTCCGTATGTATATAGTCCAGTATGTGTGTAGGTTGCTTTTGTGTTTTGAAAAGGGAAGTGAACTTTGTATTTTGTATTATCTTGTAATCTCGTATGTTGTTCGATGCGGGTTAAGCTTTTGAGATGCCATCTATTGTACATTATCTCTTTTGTATCAATTGTTGTACAAAATAGTCCTCTTTGAGGCACAAATTTTCGATGTATATAAGATAACCCGAGCGGGCTTTTATGCGTGAAATGATTATTGTGATGAATAGCTTGGTTTAAAATTTGCTTTACAAAAGAAATTGTAAGATGATATTATATATGTTAATTGTGAAAGTGATTTTCAATTTTATTGTATGTTTAAACAACGAGAATGCCATGAGATGGGATCACGCACAAAGAGGTAGGGGAAGGGAAGAGGTAGAGGTAGGCGGAGGAAGAATTCACATGCAGAACACTGCGAATATACCCCAACCACTACCACCTCCACCGATCGTGGGATGGGAACTATTTCTTAAGCGAACCCACCATCCTTTGATGGAAAGGAAGCCGGATGATGCCGAGCAATGGATCGAGGGCTATGGAAAGGATATTTGATTTTCTTGCTGCCAGTATGAGGAGCGACTATCTGTATTACCTTTGTGACAGGACCTGCCGACTTTTGGTGGGAAGCCCGACGAAAGATTTTACAGCAGGATCACATGAATGAATTCACCTGGGAAGAGTTTAAAGGGGAACTGTATGAGAAGTATGTTCCGAAGAGTTATCGGAAGAGAAAGGAACATGAGTTTTATAATCTGAAACAGGAGAAAATGTCCGTAACAGATTATGATCGCATCTTCTGCGATATGTCCAGATATACTTACGATCGGTGAATACGGATATGAAAATGGCGAGAAAAATTCAAGTGCGGATTGAGATCGAGATAAGAATGTCTCTAGCCAGCCATGGAGATCTGACTTACACCGAAGCTCTCGGACGAGCTTTGGACATAGAGGCAGCCATGCCAGACGAGAAGTCGGTCCAAACACAGACATCGAACACAGGGGACAAAGGGAAGAGAAAATGGGAAGGAAATTTTGGTAACAACAATCGAGGAAGTTTTGATAATACCAATAACAAACGTCCTTGGCAAGGGAATGTAGCGCCACAAGGGCAGGGATGGAAGAAACCAGTCTTTAACCCTCAGACAGGAGGACCACAGGATCAGGCAAGAACAACTCCTTGTCCAAAATGCCAGAAATTTCACAAAGGAGTTTGTCATTTGGTAAATTGTTTCAAGTGTGGCATGAAGGGCCATTCATAAGCGATTGCCGAAGTGCATGCAGGGGCGGTGGGAAGGCGAATCAGCCCGCAACGCCCAACCCCTAAGCGATTAAGTTTCATTGTGACAACAACAATGACAACCACCACAGGCGTAATCAGCGACAGCGCCAGCAGCGAGCCACAACAAAATCAACAAAAAGGCGGCCCGTCGACCTCGGCCGGCTCGAGCGAGCATATGCTGCTGCGGAGGCGAGAATGAACAAAACCGAGGAACACTGGCGGGTATGGGAACACTTCTCAGCGTACTGTTATACTTTTGTTCGATCACGGGAGCATCACATTCTTTTGTAGCAAGAACATGCGTGAATCTATTGGAACTTAGATGCGAGAAAGCAAACAGGATATGAACATCTCTTACCCATAGGAGGGATTATGGTATTACTCACATTTGCTTAAACCTAGAGTTGAACATAGGATCACTTAAGGTTACGACGAATAACAAACATAATACCCATGGGTGATGTAGATATAATTTTGGGAATGGATTGGTTAGCGGAAAATCATGCTACGATTACGTGTAAAGAAAGAAAAATTTCGTTCCATTTTCACGGGAAAGAAGCTACAAGCTTTCACGGAATCGGTATGGGAAGAAAATTCCGATTATATCATGTTGAAGGCGGAGTATGATAAACAAGAAAGGATGCCATGCATTTCTTGTTTATTTGAGCGGAGAAGATCGAACAACGATAAAAGTTGAAGATGTAGAGATTGTCACGAGAATTTTCGGATGTTTTCACGAAAATCTACGGGATTGCCTCACGATGAACAATGGGTTACCATTGACTTGGAACCGGATCGGCTCCGGTGTCAAAAGCACCGTCTGAGAATGGCTCCAAAAGAGCTGGAAGGTTGAAAATTCAAATCAAAGCAGTTAGACCTAGGTTTTATCGGACCTAGTGTTTCGCCTGGGGAACCGGTGTTATTGTAAAGAAAAGGATGGTTCCTTGAGGATGTGTATAGATTACGAGGCTGAACAAAATGGCGCTCAAAAACAAGTATCCACTTCAAGGATAGATGACTTGTTTGATCAGCTAAGAGGAGCTAGCGTGTTCTCAAAATCGACCTCAAGTCGGGCTATCACCAACTTAAAGTGCGGCACGAAGATGTATCAAAGCCGCTTTCGAATGAGATCTGCCACTATGAATTTATAGTTGTGCCATTCGGATTGACCAATCTTGGCGGTATTCATGGATCTCATGAATGAGGTGTTCCACCCATTTTAGACAAATTTGTCTTAGTCTTCATAGATGACATCCTCATCTATTCAAAGGATGAAAGCGAACACAAGGAACACCTCCGGACGATCTTGCAAACTTTGAAATGAACAACTTTTGCTAAATTTAGCAAATGTGAATTTTGGTGAAGGAAGTAATGTTCCTTGGACACATTGTGTCGTAGAAGGATTAAAGTTGATCCGGCCAAAGTGGAAGCGATCGAGAATGGAAATCGCCGAGGACACAAAATGAAATTAAGTTTCTTGGGATTGGCGAGGTTACTATCGAAGATTCATGAAGGATTCTCGAAGATAGCAAGACCAATAACCAACTACTCGGAAAAGGAATTAAATTCACATGGGTGATGAGTGTGGCGAATTTCAGGGCGCTCGAGGAAAAGTTAACTCTTGCCTGTATTAGCGGTTCGAGCGAGATAAAGAATCGTGGTCTATCTGAGATGCTTCCAAAAATGGATTAGGCTGTGTGTTAATGCAAAATGGAAAAGTGATAGCCTATGCATCTCGACAATTGAGACCGCATGAATTGAATTACCCAACTCATGATGCGGAACTAGCGGCGATGGTGCATGCCTTAAAGATATGGAGACATCGTCTCTACGGAGTAAGATGTGAAATCTTTACCTATTATAAAGTTTAAAATACTTTTTGAGACATGAGACAAAGGAGATGGCTCGAATTGGTAAACTACTGACGTGGTATAAACTATCACCGGGAAAGCGAATGTTGTAGCCGATGCCTTGAGTCGTAAGAGTCAAAGCAAATTGGGATGTTTCCTCACAAATGAAGAAAAACTCATTGAAGAGTTTGAAATGATGAAGATTGAATTGGTTGAACAACGAGAGGCGATCACGAGTTGTATTGCTACACTCACTTTGACGGTGACTTAAGGAAAAAGAATCCTTGAAGGACAAAGGATGGAGGAAAAGTTGGAAAAGCAAGAGCCAAAGTAAGGGACGGAGGATTGAAAAAATTTCAAAAGCACGAGATAATGCTTTATTATTTGAAGGAAGGTTGTGTATCGAGACAACAACAATCTTGAATGAAATCATGAGTGAAGCTCATGACACACCTTATCTGACCCGTCCGGGAAGTACAAAATGTATCAAGACTTGAAGAAAAAGTTACGGTGGGAAGGTATGAAAAGAGACATAGCCTCTTTTGTAGAATGTTGTCTTGCTTGTCGACAAGTAAAGCATTACACCAGCGTCCTTACGAGCTACTGACCTTTGGCAATACCAGTGGAAATGGGAAGATATAGCTATGGACTTTGTTCGGGTTTACAAAAGTCTAAAGAGGAACTTCTTGCTATATGGGTAGTAGTGGGCAGACTCACCAAATGTGCACATTTTACGCGATTCAGATTACCCGCGTGCGATAAGCTAGCCGGTATGCGTAAAGGAAATTATGCGCTGCATGGATACCGAAAACTATCACATCGATAGAGATTCAAAATTTACTTCAAGATTCGGACTAGCTTGTAAAAGGTGGGCGGGAAGTTAAATTTTAGCTGACTTTTCACCTCAAACCGATGGACAATCGGAAGGACGATCGAACACTCGAAGACATGTTGAGAGCTGTAGTTTTGGATCGAGGTGCAAATGGGAAGAGGTTTTACCTCTCATCGAATTTGCCTACAACAATAGCTATCAGCGACGATCGATATGGCCCGTATGAAGCCTTATATGGAAGAAAATGCGATCACGCTTTCTTTGGGATGAAGTGGGTGAAAGAAGAATCCTAGGGCACTGAAGCTATAAGCGAAATGATTGAGATCGTCGCCAAATTAGGCAAAGAATAAAGGAAGCTCGGATAGAGCGAAGTCTTTACGTCTGCGAAGATCGAGCTACATTTAGGATGGAGACAAAGTCTTTTAAAGGTCTCTCCGTCCAAGGGATAATAAGGTTTGGAGTAAGGGAAAGTTAAGACCCGTTTTATTGGACCTTATGAAATCCTTGAAAGAATAGGCCCGATCGCTTATGGGTTGGCTCTTCATGAGTGCGGGAAGCGTGCACAATGTTTTCACGTATCACAACTCGGGAAATGCGTATGCGATCCGAGCATGTGATCCATCAAGGCGACATGATCCTCAATCCGGATATGAGCTATAATGAAGAACCTATGGCTATTCTAGACCACAAGGTTGACAATTGCGAAATAAATCGATTCCACTAGTCAGTCTTTGTGGAAACATCATGGACAAGAGGAAGCCACGTGGGAGCTTGAGGGCGCAATGAAAGAAAAATACCCGATCTCTTACGGGGTATGTAAATTTGGGACGAAATTTCTTTAAGAAGGGTGGAATGTAATACCCGATTATTTAAGCGCTAATTACGATATTAATTTAGTAAATTAGAATATTATTATAATAATTTGATTAATAAATTATGGAATAACGATTTCTATTATTTTGGAATAATAAATTCCTATGTACAATTCACAAATGAATGTGAATTGAGAAATCTGAAGGTGTAACGTATTTAACGATATTATTTCTCGTCGATTACGTATCGATATTTTTATGCTCGTGATATTTTCTAAGTTTTAAGCTTAGAATTTAATTCCATTATTATTGGAATAATTTAATAAAGTGATTACAACTTTATTACGACCATTTTGAAATGAGTCGATATTTAACGTTTGAGGCGTTTCAGCGTTAACATTTAGAGGCGACTTGAGAATCAAGTCTAACGATCAAGGAATTATGATATTTAAATTCCTATGATTATTTTATGTAGTTAGAGTATTATTTAGCATTAAAATAATTCTAGAACATTAAGGATTAATTATTGGACAATGCCTTTAATTTTCGAAAACCCTAATTAGAAAATTAGGGTTTTCTTCATTAAATGATACCAATAATTTTTCCTATGATAAAATTTATCATCTAAAACATATATTATGGTATATATGTATAATTAACATGGAAAAGCAAATATTAGCACTTAAGAAATGAAAGTGCGTGAACTTCAGTGCCTGATAGGAGGTTCACGTTTTTTTTCTCTTTGCTACTCCATGCTATGTTATGGATTAATTGATACAAGTGTGATCTAATTGCACTCTAACCAAGTAATTCATGCAAGTGGGATTAAATTGTGAGAGAGGCCGATTTAATTGACCTTGGAAAGCTTTGATGATGTATTAAACAATTTGGGATAGAGTGTAATATCTTTGTACATGCGAAACATCAAAAATCTGAAAATTTTCTTCTCCCCTCTACAGTGGGCGTGACTTGAATGCATGAAACAAAATAAATTTTGTTTCTCCCAAAATTCCTTTAATAAAGCTTACAATGTAGTAAATGAATTGTAAGAAGATATTTCATGTATGACATAATCACTTTGACTAAAAAAATTTCAATTGAGTCTTGTAAATTTGTGAGAGCCGAGAGTGTATCAAATGAGTGGTCTCCAATTTGTTTTATTTTGCCTAAGTATTTATTCTCTTGAAACACTTCACAACATAACCTGACTCGTCTCTTTCTTTCCTCTCTCTGCCGTGACATTCCAGGAAGAAAAACCAAACTATATTTCTTCTTTCATTCTCTCCATAGCTTGAGCTCTAATCATCCTACACCAAATCAATACCGTTAACGAGGTTAGAAATCGAGCGAGCTTGATTATACCTAAGTTTTAAATTTCTAGTGGTTAGTTTTCAATTTCAAGCATGGTTATTAAATCATGAAAGTATGCTAGCATGGTAGCTTCTTAATTAATGAAGTGTAGTAAGATATTGTAGAAGCATGTAGCATGTTTAGAATTTAATTAATCATGTTATGAAAAAATTTCATGGTGATCGAAAATTTTAATGAATGATCTAAGTATGAATTTATGATATATGATGATATAGTAGCCTATAGTGATTTAATTGAAATTTATAAAATCCTATGTAGTTTTGAAATTACGAAAATTTTGTAGAAATGCTAAGTTATTGTACAATTTTTATATGCTTGATATAATAGCATATTGTTGATCTAGGGTATTAATTATGTCATATTGGAATTTATTATAATTTTTGGATATGTATAGCTAATTTTTCTCCAAATGGCCGAGACCTAGGAGCTTATATTCTATGGTTTAATTTGTGTTGTTATGTAATGTTAAGATGTTATATTGTTACACTATAGTATATAAGTATAGTGTAATTTAATTAGAATTTATAAAAATGTTTAGTGTGATGTTGGTGAGAACCGAAACCATTGAACTTTTATACCTTGGGATAAAAAAATTTCATATGCTAAACTTTAGGTTATAATTAGATTATAAATTAAGGTTAGAGCATTCTATAATTTAATTATAATTTTAGGAAGTTATTTGATAATTTTGGGAATTTTGAGACCTATATAGTGATATAGGTGAATTCAAATTTTCTATAGTAACATTAATACATATTACGATCATAGTGTAAAATAATACACTATATGAATTTAGAAAATTTTATAACAAGCTTGGAAATTATAGTTCATAACCGTGAGCTATATTGATTTTTATTAAGGATTTTAAATCCTTTTTAATCGAAAATAATATATTATATGTCAGAAATTAATTTAGACATATTAAAATTTTCGAGAATAATTAAACATAGAATATTATGTTTACGAAGAAGCGTTATATTAAATAACGTTAAAAGCATAAATAATGCTTAAAGTATTAAAGATTAATATTGAAGAAAATATTAATTAAGTTTATCGATTTGCGTGAAAATCGAAGATTAAAGCTTTATGAAAAGAAATCGATTGAAAATCGATTTATATTGATTAAAATATGTTTTATAGAAAATTTATTAAGAAAAGTCAAAATGGTTGAATTTGAAATTAACGTCTGAAATCGTTCGTTAAATCGTTAATCGTGAAAAGCGTATTACTTTTATAAGAATATCTCGATTGTGAGAAAAGATTTCACAATTGAAGTCACTTTATTGAATAACGTTATTATCGTTAATTGTTTAACCTAAAGGTTAAAATGAGGCATAGATCATATTACGTCTCTCGATATCACGAAATTATTTTATTGATTCTGCGTCGTTTCAGCGTATTAAGGCGTATAAAGAATCATCGAACTTGAATTATTAATTTAATTATCAAAGTTGAATGAACTTTGAAAATCTCGGCGATGCCAGCGTACTAAGCGTACATTTTGCGTAAGGTGGGACGTGAAGTTCACTCATAGCGAGGAGAAGACGCATAGTGAAATTCAAAGTTCGAAGTAAAGGTGGGCTTTACTATACTCAAGCGGTAGAATTTTACCAAATAATTTATTTATGATGCTTTATTGCAAGCAAATAATTATGAACTGATTTATTTAATTACACCAAAATGTTTATGTTTTATGTATGTATCCGATCCATGATTGTTGATGCATAATGTTGGGTAGCCCAGCTATGACATACTTGAATTCGTATTCTTGGAAGTACCCCAAGAATGATGGAGAATTAGTATCTGTCTTGAGATGGCACGGATTTTGTGCTTGATTATTTTGTATTTGTGTCTTTGAAAGGGTGCTCGGCGGTCACGGCGTCTGTGAGAGGCCTCTCTCAGTAGCGAGGTGTTGTGAATGATTGATTGTGGTGGATGTGGATCATACATACGTGGAAAATGCTTGGCAAGCAATATTTATTGAAAATGACGAAAATATTTAGTAAGCACGAGTATTTCAAATCAAAACCTCGTGTATTCTTGTGATGGGCGAGTAATTCAAGCTGTGATAAATTATTTTGGCATGAGCCCTTGAGTGCATTATTTGTACTCGATACTGCATATTGTTTTAAATGTGTAGATTGGTGGCGATGGTGATGGGCGGAGATGTTGAGTAGTCGGGGCCTTTTGTATTTATTATGTTTGAAAGAAAGAACCTTGGGTGCATATCGTCATATATGCATTCACATACTTTCATTGCATATTACGAATATTTTGTATGTTATTGAGGCAGTTGTATCATGCGATTATCGAACCTCTTGTTAAAGGAACTCGTAGCCTTTATATTTGTATATGACTTTTGCCTTATGAATAAGGGTGAATTGTTTTGCCTTGTAAATAAGGTTTGACCATTAAAGTTCGATAAATATCTTTACGAAATCTTTTGATTATTTTTATCAATTGTTTTGCATTCAACATTCCAAGCTCGATTCTCTCTAATCATCCTTTGGATTAAATGGTGTAACGACCCCACACTCATAACACCATTCCATTTCATTTGAACTCTCAAAATACTCTCCTCTCTCATTTTCTCACCAAAACGAAACACTCTCACGTTTCAAAATCCTCTTCTTCATCTCTTCTCATTTCTTCACCAAGTTTGATATCCACATTGTTCTTCTCATTCTATACCATTCCTCAAGGTAAATAAGGCCTTAGTACTGATTCATCTCACATTTGACAAGAAAAATCATGCTTATATGTTTATATGTGTTTGAATCTATATATATGTATATATGTGTTTAAATGTTCTTATGGTTGAGATATGATGTACATATGTGTTCTTGAGGATTTTATTTGAAAATACATGTGAATATATGTTAGATGAGCATAGGTGTTGTATATTAAATTTTGGGATGACCTAGCATGTGTACATGATTTTGAACCATAGTATATGTTTATATAATTTTGAAAACATTATAAAATGATATGGTGATGACCGAATGCTTAATAATTATTTTAATAATGGATTATTGATCTATGATATGATTTAAGACTATGGTATTTATTTAACAATTTTGGAAAACCCTAGCTATTTATTTCATTAATCTAGTGAGCTTCTAAAATCATACCTTGGTGTATAATTTTTATTTCAAGCATGCAATGACATATTAATGCTTTAGAACCTTAGTTATATGTTCTATGATTTATCTAGAATTTTTGAAAATCAAATGCTTGAGTTTTGATTATTACCGTGAGCATATAATATGTTTATATTGGTGTATGATTTTTATTTTGAACATCCAATGGTATATTAATGCTTTAATGTATTAAATATGTGATGTATGATTTTATTGGAATTTTTGGAGATCAAATGCTAATTTAAATCAAATAAACCGTGAGCTTCAAGCTCTTGAAGGTGATGATTTAATTAGTTTTGATAAATATTATGATGTTATATTGTTGTACTATAGCGTATAAGCATGGTATATAATTGTTAGAATTTTTGAAAACCAAAAACCAAATAATAATCAAAAAAGCCGAGAGCTATATGCTCATATGGTGATGATTTCAATTGGTTTGGTTGATGTTATGATGCTACAATGTTATAATATAATGTTTAATCATGTCATGAATTAATTGGAATTTTTAGAAATTGTTTGATAATTATTTGGAAATTATCTCATAATTACCGAATGCAATCTGAAATTTATTTATTGGTGATTGAATGGTTATGATGAACTATTGTCACAGCCCCAAAATCCTAAGTACGGATTAACAGGGACTATAACTCTAAACAAGGATAAAAATACAAGGAGACTCTTTTTAACAATAAACGTAACACATATGTCATTTATGTTTTTGGACTATATTACACAATTTGAGGTTCTTGCAGCGGAAAACTTGTGATATGTACATATGACGATGTACTATCAAGGTATAAACATTTCAATGACAACATTCCTATTGCTCAACACTTTGCTCCATCCATCATACGCTCAACTGCACATTTAAAACAAACATGCGGTGAGTACAAGAATACACTCGGTGGACTCATGCAAAACATTTTATCATTTGTAGATTACCTTCGCCACATCATGGTAAGACACAAGGGTTTTAGTTGAAAATGCCTTGTGCTTACTAAAACATTTATCGATTCATAAAAATCATCGCTGGCCGGGCATTTTACGGGTGTGTATGATCCATATCCTTATCATCATTCATCATAACATCATAGTCGAGCGTCGTGAAGGAGGCCTCCTCTACGACGCCGTGACCGGCCGTGGTGTCCTTACAAAGACACGGTCACCTTAGGTGTACGTTAATCTGGCCGGGTATTGTCCTTAGGCATAGGATCCGATATCGATTTTCATTCATAAGTTGGGGCGACCCAACAACATTCATAACATTTCATAACATCTCATAACATCTCATGGATAGGATACATACACAAAACATAAATATTTTGGCGGGTAATCTTGTAAATATTTTATCAACAGTTGAAATAAGCATCGTAAATAAATATTTGAAGCATTTTATTTTTGAGTAGAGTAAAGCTCACTTTGGACTATCGATTGTCTAAATCGATTTCTTGGGCTATAAGTCCCGGACTTAGCCTATCTATTCTTGGCCTTGAAGTTTTGGGTAGAAACTATCCATCGAGTCTTAGAATCCATATTTCTACTATAGTGTATATCAGGTATGATATACACTCAATTGAGCATGTAGGAAGCACCTATTCAAATGGTTCACGTTAGGGCGTGCTCGTAAAAATATCATGTTGTGTTGTTTTATTACAACCGTACATCTTATTAATTCTCTATCGTACCTTGCGACATGACATATGAATGCATCGATTAATAGCATGTTAGTCACATAAGGCATACTTCATAGGGTTTCCAACACTTAGTCAATTTCAGTGTTGAATTTCAAAGAAACAACTTGAAATAACCCAGTGGCAAACTTTGACGATTCATAACTCTCGAGTTAGAATCGTATGGTCGGACAAAGATACATTCTGGAAACATCTAAACATGTACTATAAGTTCTAAGAAGGAATTAAATCCAAAAGAGTCATGGTTTTGGAGATATAGGGTCTCAAAGTGGGCAGCTCAAACTGACTTCTATACTTTAGATTTTTTTTTTTGAATTTTCAATTTTAGCTTAACGACGAGGGGTTTTGCGAGGCTCGTAACTTTTGACTCACAATGCCAAAATGGCTGCAGGCTACCAATTTCGAAATCTTGTAACATGAACTACATATTTCATGAAGACCATATTGGAAAATATCAGGACGCATCGAGAAATACATAAGTCAAAGTTGACTAGTTGGAAATGGATAGTTTCAGTGGGTGACTTTGGGTCGATGAAAGGTATACCTATAAAACTTGGTTTGGGATCAAACTTTCCAGATCATAACTAGACATGGTGAGGAACATTTCTTATGAAGAAACCCAAGTCCAAATCGGACTACAAACGGCTTGAACATCTCACGTAAAGTCATACTCGAACAGCCTATTACATGAAAAATTTCACTAAGGCAGTTTGTCCAAAAAGCTTACTGTAATGTATCAACTTTAAAAATTCACCATGAGTTCATTATAAGGAATCTGGACATGAAACCAATCATATTGAAAAGCCACTTAAGTCTAGTTTAATCCAGAAAAAGGATCACTCAATGATTCACAATAGATTGGGAGATAAAAATATTTTACTACAAGCTATCACTTCCGTGACAGTTTTGTGCAGTTAGATTGTAAATCTGTAATAAATAGTAAAAATTTTTAGAAAATTATGAAAATTTACAGACATCTTCTAAACATGCTGAATTATGTTTTTGCCAAATTTTAGAGTTTTATCGTTAGCCAAACTTAAAACGAAAGCCACGGACTATGGGTGATGAACACGGAAATTTCACAGTTTTGCGCGATGCTTTCGCAAAATACGATTAAAATAGAAAATCAAGTTGGATTGACTTGGAATTTTACATAGGCTTACTAGACACATATAATTTCACCATATTAAAAATTCACAATCATCGGACCATTGTAACTCAGTCTATTAATTTTATAAAGTCACTGTTTGCGTGAGATAACTTCCAGTTTTGCAGACAAGATTATAGTTCAACATGCAATCACCTATATGTGTTCGATACTATTGAATTACCCACCTATACACATGCATGTATGATCTAGCCATGTCCAGGAATCATAGGATGTAGTTACCTCAGCCACGAAATTGGAAGAAGACGAGAGAGATGGAGAGGCGACGGAGCTCATGGCTTCGAGGTGTATCAATTGGTATCACAAGAGCTAGGAGCTTGAGTTCTTTCTACATGGTGGAAATGGGGCTGTTCTTGGAGGAAGGAGAGGAGAGGGGGACGGCTGATTGAGGTGCGGGGTGTGTGTGGGGTGGTGTTGGGTGGTGAGAGAGGTATGGGGGGTGTTGGGTGGTAGGCATGGGTGACATTTGTTACTACACTCCCATGCATCTACACTTGTCACACACATGCACAACACTCTTACACTCCCTCTCTACACACACACACATGCACGATTTTTATACATATATATATAAATATCAGTATTTAATTGTTTAGTTATGATATATAATTAATCACATTGCCACTTAATAGATACATGTAATAGTGGGAAGATTAACAACACACTTTGTTATAGCACTTAGGAGCTCTCGGCTCTCACACTTGTAATAGGTCAAATTTTTATTTTCCATGTCATTAATAGACATATATATCATAAAATATAGTTTAGATGATAGATAATATCATAGGATAAATTAATGGCATCATTTTATGCGATAAAAACCGAGTTCGAAAATTAGGGTTTTCAAGCGTTTGAAAAATTGGTCACTATCAAATCTTGATGATCCAGCATTGATTTAATGCTAAATAATACTGTAATTACATATACTAATCATAGGAAATTAATTCCTATAATTTCTTGATCGATTAAAGCGCTTTTCGTTTCATCTCAAAGCGTTAACGTTTGAAAAGCGTTGCAAAAGCGTTCATTATTGACTCATCTCGAAAAGGTCGTAATAAAGTCGTAATCACTTTATTAAAATATTCCATTAACAATGGAATTTAATTCTAAGCAATTGCTTAGAAAATTTCATGAAATTTTAACTATCGATCTGCGATCGACGTTAAAATAATATTGCCGATACACTTTATAACATTCTATTCTTTGATTCACAAATCTCAGTGAATATAAAATAGGAATTCATTCCTTCGTAAATAATCGAAATCATTATTCGATATCTTATGGATTGAATCATCTCAGCGAATTTCTAATTTACGGGTTTTAAATACCATAATTAGGCATCTAATTCTGCGGGGTATTACAACTATATGTTATAATTGTGACATATATTGATGTTGGGACATTATACTATGTGTATATCAATTTTGGGAATTTTTGGATAATTATTCCATATTTTATGGAATTACCGTAGCTATATATATATATATATATATATATATGTTAATAATTGACAAACAATATTATATGGATGTTATAAATTTCTATTCTGGACCATAGTGTATAATAATACACTATATTAATTTAGAAAAAATTTCGAAAGTCATTTGGTAATTTTAAATTAATTATCGAGAATTTTCGATAATTAATAAGGACTTTAAATCCTTTTAATTCGGTTTATTAATAAATTATATGTCTAATTAATATTCTGGTCATATTTGAAATTATAAAATTTTATAAACATAGATTGCTATGTTTGAGACAAGCGTTTATTTTATAACGCTTTTAAATCAAAATATCGTTTAAATATTAAAAGGATTAACAATTGCGAAAATTATTTATCGACCTTTGATTACATGACAAATCGAGAAATAGGACTTTCGTTTTAAATCGATCAAAATTGATTTATAAGCGAAATAATAAGAAATTACTATTTGAAAGTCAAAATTGTTGACTTTGTTGACGATGTTGACCGTTGACTTTTAAAGTCAAGCGTGCGTTTATCGATTGATAAATCGCCGATGACGCGTAAGATATACTAATTGAGTATGATACCTCATTAGTAAGAAAAGATTTCATAAATGAAATCAATATATCGAGAAGCGACTTATAGTCGTTGAGCGTCTAAACCGGAAGGTTAAGGCGATATAATTGAGCGTATCTCGAAGGGCGAGAACAATTCAAATTATATCGTATTTGAAAGCGTATTGAATTCATTAAGAATTTAGTTCACCTCGATATAAGATATCGAAGTTTATCTAGATTTTGAAAGTCTCGAGAGACATGAGCGACGTCTTAAAACCTCGATTTTTCGTAAAGGTGTGGGCAAACGCAATGACCGGACACCGGCGTGCAAACAAACCTAGGACTCGGTTCTGACAAACCATAGTCCGGTGGGCTTACTCTTCAAACAAAATGTGACTTTCTTGTTATTCAAAATGAATTCTTTTACAAATGTTATTTTCTGTTGTTGATAAATGTTTACTACATTACACGAAAATATTACATTTTGTGTATGGATCCTATCATTATGCGGGTAGGGTTGTGGCGATAGTTGGAACTATATTATGACAGGTTATGTCATTTGTTGGGTCGCGTAACCTTTTATTAATGTCGGGTCTGTTGTAATATCCAGAAGAATTAAAGGCCTAATTACGATATTTAAATTCGTAAATTAAGGTTTAAATCGAAATAATTGAATTTGTAATTTATCGAATAATGATTTTGATTAATTACGAGTAATGAATTCTATTTTATATTCACTAAGGATTGTGAATTAAGGAATATAAATATATAAAGTGTTTGAGTAGTATTTTAACGTCGATTGAATATCGATAGTTAAAATTTAAGTAAAATTTTCTAAACAACGAAGCTTAGAATTAAATTCTATTATAAATGGAATAAATTAATAAAATGATTACGACTTTATTCGACCATTTTGAGATGAGTCGATAATTAACGTTTGAGGCGTTTCAAACGTTAACGTTTAGAGATGAATAGAAAAATGAGTTTAATGATCAAGGAATTATAGTATTTAAATTCCTATGATTATTATATGTAATTAGAGTATTATTTAGCATTAAGATAATGCTAGAACATTAAGGATTAATTATTGGACAAGTTTAGAATTTTGAAAACCTTAATTGAAAATTAGGGTTTTCTCATGAAATGATACCAATAAATTTTCCTATGATATAATTTATCATCTAAAATATATAATATATATATATATATATATATATATATATATATATATATATATATAATTAGCATGAAAAATCAAAATTTAGCACTTAAGAAAGGAAAGTGCGTGACCTATGCCTAGTAGCAAATAATTTACGTGAGCTTTAGTTATAAGCTTTGCATGGCGTGTATTAATTTGATCAATTTGCACATTAAACTAGTAAACTAAGTGATCAACCAAGTGGATGCTTGAGGATGATTTATGGCGTGTAATATGATGGAATTAGAGGAAAGAAGCTTTAACACTACTCTTGTGATGATGTATCATATATTTGGGGAAGTGTATTGTTGACTAAATACATGGTATTAACTCATGAATTAATTTTGCTCCTCTTGTATACAAGAGCCGTGACTCTAAGGATCCCAACAAGGAGATATTTCATTGAATTGTTCGAGAACAAATTGTGTAAAGTATTAACTCCCATGACATAATCTTTGATGAGTCGTAAAGTTATTTAGAAAAGGGCTTCCAAATTGGAATTGTGAGTGAGAACCAGAGAGAGAGTGAAATAGGTTATAGTGTATTATTTCTATTACATAAGTATATTGCCTCATTAAAATTTAAACACTTCCTCTCACTCCAAAACAAAGTACCGAGAGCAAAAGAAGGAAGAAAAGCTTGAGAGTTCTTGATTTTCTTTGGCCAGCTTGATATCTAAAGCTTGCACATAAAATCAATACCGTTAAAAGGGTAAGGAATCGAGCGAGCTTCGATTATACACTAAGATTTTATTTATCCAATGGTTTGATTTTATTATATCTCCGTCTTTGGTGGGGACTATGACACGATAGCAGATCTACCGAGATTTGTGAGCCATCGACCTACGTCTTGACATCTGAGGGTAGCACCGAGGGCCCCTATCTCCTCCGGGGAATATACATGGCGTGACGAGTCACCCAGGTGGCTTTACTTGGAGGTACCTCGCGAGTGGACCAGTAGTACCCAGTTCTTGGAGGGCGAGGCGAGGCTTGCAGAGGTAGAGAGGCGTCTCGGCCCGAGCATTGGGGATGCAGTGTTTCCATTGTCGATTGGACACCCCATACACCCACCGCTCCCTATCTTGCCGCCTATGGCAGCGCCCGGCACCCTTGGTGAGCCGTCCGGCAGACGGCCGGGATGAGGTCTCGATGATCGCGATGACTTGATCCGATCCGCGACATTCCTATGGTTGGGGATGACGGAGCGGGACCGTCCGAATCGCCGCCGTGAGGGCGACTCGGATGGCGATGATTCGGATGATGATGATTCGAGATGATGAGGAGGATCACGAGGAGGATCGATCTGACGACAGTGATGCACCTGTTGACCAGCCTTGTTAGACTTTAGTCTGTATGTATATAGTCCAGTATGTGTGTAGGTTGCTTATGTATTTTTGAAAAAGGAAAGTGAACACTTGTATTTTGTATTATCATGTAACTCCGTATGTTGTTCAATACGGGTTAAGCTTTTGAAATGCCATCTATTGTACATTATCTCTTTTTGTATTAACTGCTGTACAAAATAGTCCTCCTTGAGGCACAAATTTCCTGATGTATATATGATAACCCCGAAACGGGCTTTTGCGGCAGAAATGATTTTGTGATAAGAATGAATAGCTTGAATTAAAGCTGCTTTACAAAAGAAATTGTATGATGATATCATATTTGTTAATTGTGAAAATGATTTTCAATATTTATTGTATGTTTAAACAACGAATGCCAAGAGGCGGGATCCCACACAAGAGGTAGGGAAGGGGAAGAGGTAGAGGCGGAGGAAGAATTCTGTGCGAACACTGCGAATATACCCCAACCACCACCACCTCCACCCGATCGTAGGATCGAGGAATTATTTCTTAGATGAACCCACCATCCTTTGATGGAAAAGGAGCCCAGATAATGCCGAGCAATGGATAAGGGCTATGGAAAGGATATTTGATTTTCTTGATGCTGGCCACGAGGCGGCTGTCTGTATTACTTTTCAGCGGCGGGACACCGACTTTTGGTGGGAAGCCCGACGGAAGATTTTCTGCAGGATCGGATGAATGAGTTCACTTGGGAAGAATTTAAAGAGGGCGTATGAGAAATACGTTCGAAAAGTTATCGGAAAATGAAGGAACAAGAATTTTATAATCGAAGCAGGAAAAGATGTCAAGTAACAGATTATGATCGCACTTCTGCGATATGTCGATATATGCCCACGATCGGTGAATACGGATATGAAGATGGCGAGAAAAGTTTAGAGTGCGGATTGAGGTCGAGAGATAAGAATGTCTCTAGCCGATCATGGAGATCGACTTACAGAAGCTCTCGGACGAGCTTTGGACATCGAGCGACCATGCGGAAGAAGACAACTCAAACCCGGACACAAAATCTGAGGGACAAAAGAAGAGAAAGTGGGAAGGAAATTTTAGTAATAGTAACCGGGAAGTTTTGGTATCTGAATAACAAGCGGCGTGCACGAAACACGGTACCAAGGCGAGGATGGAAAAAGCAAGTCTTTTCCTCCGATGGGAGGACCACAAGCGGCAGAACAACTCCTTGCCCAAAGTGCGAAGTTTCATAAAGGGTTTGCCATCCGGTAAATTGCTTTAAGTGCGGAATGAAGGGGCATTACGCGAATAGTTTCCACAGGATATGCGAGGGGACGGTGGGAAGGCCAAATCGGCTGGCAATGGCCAACCCTCGGGGCTATCAGTTTCGGCCTCAACCGCGGCAACAACCGCCACAACAACAATGGCGGCGGCCTCAACAACAGCGACAGCGACAACCACCGCGGCGTAATCGGCAGCGACGCAGCAGCAGCAGCACAAGCAGAATCAGCAGAGACATGCGCCCGTCGGCCTCGGCCGGCTCAAGCGGAGCATATGCTGCGGGAGGCAAAATGAACAAAATCGTGGAAACTGGCGGTATGGGAACACTTCTCAGCGCACTGTTATACTTTTGTTCGACACGGGAGCATCACGTTCTTTGTAGCAAGAACATGTGTAGATCTATTGGAACTTAGATCGAGAAAGCAAACCAGATATGAACATCTCTTCACCTATAGGAGGATTATGGTATTACTCATATTTGCTCAAACCTAGAGTTGAACTTAGGATCACTTAAGGTTCGACGAATAACAAACATAATACCCATGGGTGATGTAGATATAATTTTGGGAATGGATTGGTTAGCAGAAAATTATGCTACGATCCTGTGTAAGGAAAGGAAAATTTCATTCCAGTTTCCTGGGCAAGAAGCTACAAGCTTTTACGGAATTAGCATGGGAAAGAAAATTCCGATTATATCAGCATTGAAGGCCAGGAGCATGATAAACAAGAAAGGATGCCATGCATTTCTTGTTTATCTGAATGGAAAGATCGAACAACGATAAAGTTGAAGATGTAGAGATTGTGCGAGAATTTTAAAATGTTTTCACGAAAATCTACCAGATTGCCTCACGATGAACAATGGAGTTTACCATTGACTTGGAACCGGATCGGCTCCGGTGTCAAAAGCACCGTCATGAATGGCTCGAAAGAAGCTGGAAGAGTTGAAAATTCAAATCCAAGAGCTGTTAGACCTAGGTTTTATCGGACTAGTGTTTCGCCTTGGGAGAAGCAGGTGTTATTGTAAAGAAAAGGATGGTTCCTTGAGGATGTGTATAGATTACCGAGGCCGAACAAAATGACGCTTAAAACAAGTATCCACTTTCAGGATAGATGACTTGTTTGATCACTCACGAGGAGCTAGCGTGTTCTCGAAAATCGACCTCAAGTCGGTATCATCAACTTAAAGTGCGGCTGAAGATGTATCAAAGGCGCTTTCGAGCGAGATCGGCCACTATGAATTTATAGTTGTGCCATTCGGATTAACTAATGCGCATGACAGTATTCATGGATCTCATGAATAGGGTGTTCCACCATACTTAGACAAATTTGTTTTAGTCTTCATAGATGACATCCTCATCTATTCGAAAAATGAAGGCGAACATAAGGAACACCTCGAGACGATCTTGCAAACTTTAAAGATGAACAACTTTTGCTAAATTTAGCAAGTGTGAATTTTGGCTAAAGGAAGTAATGTTCCTTGGACAAATAGTGTCGTAGAAGGATTAAAGTTGATCCGACCAAGGTAGAAGCGATCCGAGAATGGAAATCGCCAAAGACACAAAATGAAATTAGAAGTTTCTTGGGATTAGCGGGTTACTATCGGAGATTCATTGAAGGATTCTCAAAGATAGCAAGACCAATAACCCACTACTCGTAAAAGGGATCAAATTCACATGGGTGATGAGTGTGAGGCGAATTTCGGGCGCTCAAACAAAAGTTAACATCACTTGTGTTAGCGGTTCGAGCGAGATAAAGAATACATGGTCTATCTGAGATGCTTCCAAAATGGATTAGGCGTGTGTTAATGCAAAGTGGAAAAGTGATAGCCTATGCATCTCGACAATTGAGACCGCATGAATTGAATTACCCAACTCATGATGCGGAACTAGCGGCGATGAGTGCATGCCTTAAAGATATGGAGACATCATCTCTACGGAGTAAGATGTGAAATCTTTACCGATCATAAAAGTTTAAAATACTTTTTCGAGCGAGAGAGATCTAAACATGAGACAAAGAAGATGGCTCGAATTGGTAAAAGACTACGACGTGGTATAAATTATCACCGGGCAAAGAGAATGTTGTAGCCGATGCCTTGAGTCGTAAAGTCAAAGCAAATTGGGATGTCTCCTCACAAATGAAGAAAAACTCATTGAAGAGTTTGAAAGGATGAAGATTGAATTGATTGAACAACGAGAGGCGATCACGAGTTGTATTGCTACACTCACTTTGACGTCGACTTAAGGAAAAGAATCCTTGAAGGACAAAGGATGGAGAAAAGTTAGAAAAGCAAGAGCGAGTAAGGACCGAGGGTGAAAATTTTCAAGAAGCAGCGAGACAATACTTTATTATTTGAAGGAAGATTGTGTATCCCGAACAACAACGATCTTGAATGAAATCATGAGTGAAGCTCATGACACACCTTATCTGACCCGTCCAGGCGATACAAAATGTACCAAGATTTGAAGAAAAAGTTACGGTGGGAAGGTATGAAAAGAGACATAGCCTCTTTTGTAGAAGCGATGTCTTGCTTGTCAACAAGTAAAAGCATTACACCAACGTCCTTACGAAAGCTACTGACCTTTGGCAATACCGAGTGGAAATGGGAAGATATAGCTATGGATTTTGTTACGGGTTTACCAAAGTCTAAAAGAGAACAACTTGCTATATGGGTAGTAGTGGGCAGACTCACCAAATGTGCACATTTTACGCGATTCAGATTACCCCGGTGCGATAAGCTAGCCAATGATGCGTAAAGGAAATTATGCGCTGCATGGAGTACGAAAACTATCACTTCGATAGGGATTCAAAATTTACAAGATTCGGACTAGCTTGCAAAAGAATTGGGCGCAGTTAAATTTCGACCTGACTTTTCACCTCAAACCGATGGAGAATCGGAAAGGGCGATCAAACACTCGAAGACATGTTGAGAGCGTAGTGTTGGATCGAGGTGCTAAATGGGAAGAGGTTTTACCTCTCATCGAATTTACTACAATAATAGTTATCAGCGACGATCGATATGGCCCCGTATGAAGCTTATATGGGAGAAAATGCGATCACCGCTTTCTTGGGATAAGTGGGTGAAAGAAGAATCTTAGGGCACGATGCTATAAGCGAGATGATTGAGATGGTTAGCCAAATTAGGCAAAGAATAAAGAAGCTCAAGATGAGCAATCTTCTTACCGATCTGCGAAGGTGCGAGCTACATTTTGAAAATGGAGATAAAGTCTTTTTGAAGGTCTCTCCATCTAAAGGGATTATAAGGTTTGGAGTAAAGGAAAATTAAGACCCGTTTTATTGGACCTTATGAAATCTAGAAAGAATAGGCCCGATCGCCTATAGGTTGGCTCTTCCGCCAAGTGCGGAAAGCGACACAATGTTTTCATGTATCATAACTCGGAAAGTATGTATGCGATCCGAGCATGTGATCCATCAAGATGGCGTGATCCTCAATCCGGATATGAGCTATAATGAGGAACCTCGGCTATTCTAGACCACAAGGTTCGACAATTGAGAAACAAATCTATTCCACTAGTCAAAGTCTTTGTGGAAGCATCATGGACGAGAGGAAGCCACGTGGGAGCTTGAGGGCGCAATGAAGAAAAATACCCGATCTTTTCGAGGTATGTAAATTTGGGACGAAATTTCTTTAAGGGTGGAATGTAATACCCGATTATTTAAACTCTAATTACGAAATTAATTTAGTAAATTAGAATATTATTATAATAATTTGATTATTTAAAATATCGAATAATGATTTCGATTATTGTTGGAATAATAAATTCCTATGTTTTATTCATAAATAAATGTGAATCTAGAAATACGAATATTTAACGTATTTCAACGATATTATTCTCGTCGATTACGTATCGATATTTATATGCTCGTGATATTTTCTAAGTTTTTAAGCTTAGGATTTAATTCCATTATTATTGGAATTATTTAATAACATGATTATAGTTTTATTTAGACCATTTTGAGATGAGTCGATATTTAAGCGTTTGAGGCGTTTCAAGCGTTAACGTTTGAGATGACTTGAAAATCAAGTCTAACGATCGAGGAATTATGATATTTAAATTGTATGATTATTTTATATAATTGGAATATTATTTAGCATTCAATTAATGCTAGAAATTTGGAATTATATTGTTGATTATTTATGATTCTCGAAAACCCTAAATAGAAATAGGGTTTTCTACCTATGGATTACTCAATAATTTTCCTATGATATAATTTATCATTTAAAACATATATTATGATATATATGTATAATTAGCATGAAAAAAAACAAATATTAGCTCATGAGGAATGAAAATAACGTGAGCTTTGTACTAAATAGGTGGTTCACGCCACTTTTTGTGTATCCATTGCAATGTAGTGAATTAATTCATCCAAGTATGATCTAATTGCACTCTAATCAAGAAATGAACAAGTGGGATATATAATTGTGAGAGAGAGCCGTTTATTTTGACTAGGAATCCCCTTGATGATGTATTGTATATATATATGGGATAGAGTGTAGGATTATATTCTTGTAATAAGACAAATGAAATTATTTTTGCTCCTCTTGTATACAAGAGCCGATGGCTCTTAGCTCTCAATTGCAATGGATTGAATTGTTCAAGAAATAATTATGTAAGAGCTAGTAAATACCATGACCTAAGCTAGATGAATCACCATTTTGATCCTTGTGTGTGCATGGAAGTTGACGACAGTGTAGAGCTTGAGACAAAATTCATTTTGTTTCCCCCAAAAATCTTTATTAAAGCATCTCCATGAGTTAATGCAAATGTAAGAGATTTTTTTTGCATGACATCAACTCTTTGACTAAATTTCATTCATTGTTTCTGTGAGAGTGTATATTGTTTTATGTGTTGTTTCATTTGTTTTAAAAAAAAAAATTTGCCTAAGTATATATTTTTATTTTACAACCATAGAACACATTTCAAACTCATTTCTCTCTTCCTTTTCTCATTCTGCGAAACACTCTCCAAGTGAAAACCAAACTTTCCTTCTTCAATTCTCTCAATTTGCTTGAGTTCTTTTCACCTACAACCGATCAACTCCGATAACGAGGTTAGATATCGAACAAGCTTGATAAAACCTATCTTTTCAATAATCCTACGGTTTAAATTATTATTTTAGCATGTATTAATTATGCGATAAATCGTGTTAGCATGTTATAAGCTTAGAAATTATGTTACATATATCGATATGTGCATAGATTATTTATTTCCTAAAGCAGCAATTTATTTAAATTATTCTAGTGATGCTCGATTTTACTAGGATGTTTTTAATGTTGGATTATTGATCTATAGTGTTGAAGAAATGCATGGTATTAATTTAGAAATTTTGGAAATCATTTGTATAAAACTTCAAAGCTAGAAAATACTTAGGCTTTGATCTATGGTGTATAATTTTATATGCTTGATATAATAGCATATTATTGATCTAGGGTATTGATTAGGTGTTGTAGGAATTTATTAGAATTTTTGGACATATATAGCTAAATATTTTCAAAGTGCGAGACACAGAGCTATAGGAATTATGGTTTGTAATGGGTTATTACATGATATTGTGATGTATTAGTGCTATATGATAGCATATAAGCATAGTGTAATTTTATAGGATTTTATAAAAATTGTTTGGTATTTATTGTACTATAGTAGCGTGAGCTACTTTGATGGTTTCTTGGTGTATGGTTTGATTTTATCAAATTATAGGTTATAATTATGTCACATATTAATATTTGAGGCTTGTGTATAATTATTGGAATTTTGGAAAATTATTGATATTATTTTGATAAAATCGAGAGCCTATAGTATATATATAGGTGTGTTCCAAATTTTCTATAGTGATATTAATACATATTAATGATCATAATGTAAAATAATACACTATATGAATTTAGAAATTTTGGAACAAGATTGGAATTTTTATCATATAGTCGTGAGCTATAGTGATTTTACTAAGGATTTTTAAATCCTTTTTAATCAAGAAAATAATATATTATATGTCTAAAAAAAATTTATTATTTTAGACATAGTTGAACTTTCGATAATTATTAAACATAGTATATTATGTTTACGATGAAACGTTATATTAAATAACGTTAAAAGCATAAATAATGCTTAATGTATTAAAAGATTAATGTTGAAAGAAAATATTAATCAAGCTTATCGATTTACGTGAAAAATCGAGGATTAAAGCTTTACGAAAAGAAATCGATTAAAAATCGATTTATATTGATTTATTCATTAAAATATGAGTTATTGAAAATTTATTAAGAAAAGTCAAAATGGTTGACTTTCGAAATTGACGTCTGAAATCGTTAGATTAAATACGCTAATACGTGAAAAGCGTATTACTTTTATCTGAATATCTCAATTGTGAGAAAAGATTTCATAATTGAAATCATTTTATTGAATAACGTTATTATCGTTAATTATTTAACCTAAAGGTTAAAATGAGGCGTAGATCATATTACGTCTCTCTCGATATCGAGAATTATTTTTATTGATATCGCGTCGTTTCAGCGTATTAAGGCGTATAAAGAATCATCGAAACTTGAATTATTAATTTATTTATCAAGGTTGAATGAACTTTGAAAATCTCGAAAAGCATGCCAACGTACTAAGCGTACATTTTGCGTAAAGGTGGGACGTGAAGTTCACGCAACGAGGAGAAAACACGCACGGTGAAATTGAAGTCAAAGTAAAGGTGGGCTTTACTATACTCAAGCTGGTAGAATTTTACCAAATAATTTATTTATGATGCTTTATTGCAAGCAAATAATTATGAAGCGATTTATTTAATTACCGTCCAAAATGTTTATGTTTTATGTATGTATCCAATCCATGATTATTGATGCATAATGTTGGGTAGCCACTTTATGACATGCTTGAATTCGTATTCTTGGAAGTACCCCAAGAATGATGGAGAATTGTATCTGTCTTTGAGATTGCACGGATTTTGTGCACCGATTATTTTATTCTTGTGTCTTTGAAAGGGTGCTCGGCGGTCGCGGCGTCTGTGAGAGGCCTCTCTCCAACATGAAAATTGTTGTGAATGATTATTGTGGTGGATATGGATCATACATCGTGGAAAATGCTTGTGAGCGATATTTATTGAAAATGATGAAAATATTTAGTAAGCACGAGTATTTCAAATTAAAACCTCGTGTATTCTTGTGATGGGCGAGTAATTCAAGCGTGATAAATTATTTTGGCATGAGCCATCGAGTGCATTATTTGTACTCACCGCATATTGTTTTAAATATGCTGATTGAGTAGTAATGATGGTGATGGAGCGGAGATGTTGAGTAGTCAGGGGTCTTTTGGTATTTATTATGTTTGAAAGAAAGAACCCTTGGGTGCATATCGTCATATATGCATTCACATGCTTTCCGCTGCATATTCTGAATATTTTGTATGTTATTGTGACAGTTGTATCTATCTGAATTATCGAACCTACTGTTAAAGGAACTCGTAGCCTTTACATTTGTATATGACTTTTGCCTTGTGAATAAGGGTTGAATTGCTTTTGCCTTGTAAATAAGGTTTGATCATTGAAGTTCGATAAATATTATTCTGAAATCTTTTGATTATTTTTATCAATTGTTTTGCATTCCTTGCTTCAAGCTCGATTCTCTCTAATCTGTCCTTTAGATTAGAGCGGCTGTGACATCGAGTCCATTCGGATTGTGATTCTTAAGATTTCTATGTTATCGTTCCTCCTTAGTATTTCGTTCAATCGGGGATACCTTATGTTCTCATACTAGGTTCGGCGTAAAATGGATCATGCGTCTTAAGAGTTTATGTCCTCATGGGGAAACATACTCATTTACGGCCTGCTTCTAGCATGCTTTGCATATCATAGTAAACACAATTCAAGGCACATTGTGCGACAATCAAGTATCCTCATTTTACTCATTTACTAAGCTCCTAAAGTTTGTAACTTTCTTTTAAACTAATGACCAATCAATTGAAATAACTTTTCAATTTCAAAATATTCCTCTTTCCAAAATATTTTTCAACTTCCCAACAAAGCAATATTGAAATTCCAATTCACATTTCATATACTTCCATCATTTCAAAACAACTTTTAGTTAAAATAGTTACCTTCTTCCTCGTTGAGCAGGACGGCGATGGAGTGTAGTGCAGTAGCAGTCAAACATAAACAATTCTAGACTCGACTTTCAACTTAGGATTCAAGGAAAGGGTCTCAAGGGTTCAGAGCGAACAAGTTCTCTGATACCACTTTGTGATGACCCGACTTCTCAAAGAAGTACGGATCATATGGATCGTCGCTGGTATGATAAAGCAGCCGATATAAACACAACTAATCAATGCAATTAACAAACAAACTACTCATCAACGCAT
Source organism: Salvia rosmarinus (assembly GCA_036937905.1). NCBI lineage: Eukaryota > Viridiplantae > Streptophyta > Magnoliopsida > Lamiales > Lamiaceae > Salvia > Salvia rosmarinus. Next base: position 42,094,840 of record CM072816.1, on the reverse strand, counting down.
GAACTAAAAAGGGATAAGCTATTCAATACCAACTCAAGTCACAGAAGGACTTGCCAAAAGGTTCAAGGTTTAAATATAACCCAATCAGAGCGCAATTAAAGGAACGAGGTACGACCTCAAGTTCAATACGGTATGAAAGCAGTTATAATCGAAACATCAAAATAATATCAGAGTTGGGCAGCATTAAACGTATGGATACATGCCCAAGGTTCTAGAAATCCTTTCTAATAAGCAACAAAACAACTGCTACTCTGCACCACCTCGCACCCATCATCAATCCTTGCTCAACCTGCACATAAAAAACGAGATGCAGGGCTAAGTACAAAAGTACTCAGAAGACTCATTGCCGAAAACATTTTCTTTATCCAAAAGTTAATGAATTGCCCACAATAGCACATGAGGATTTTAGTTAAAAGACTCATGCCTATCAAACATTTTATCATTTTTCCAAAAGCGTCAGGCGTGACTATTTCATCCACGTTATTTCCATATCTGATCATTCATTCATTCGCACTATGGAGGTGGCCACCTACACATAGTCGATGTGACCGATCGAGGTAGCTAACCTTAACACACAGTCACATGTGTACACAATCCGAGTTAGTCATTAACTAAGTTGGATCAGATCGTTACCCTTTTTTAACGTTGGTGGACCAACACATTTACATACCACATTGGATATACCAATCTCAGATAGGATAATAACAAAACATAAACATTTGACAGTCAATAACATTTCATGTGATAATATTTCATAAAGCTTTGTAAATCATGCCTTCAGTTATGCACAATATTTTTGTTTTAAGAAAGCCTACCTGCTAGTTCGAAGCTAGTAAGTTCTAAGTGGGAAGGTGTGATTGTCCTTCCTCGCCGACTACGTACGATCAAACCCTTCATAAGAAAATAGCCTTTCTCATTTCTTTCTATCGATCGAAGGTCGTTTATAAATTACGACTTAAAGTTCCCAATTAGGGTTTCTTTATGATTTCATGTGATTGTTTTAAGATAATTCCTATTATCTTACATTCCCAATTCCCAAACTATATTACTTCATCGTTCATAGGTGAACTTCAACTTATGAATCACATACTCCGAGCCTATCCTCGACTCTTTACCTTAGTGTTCTTCTAAACGTTATTATGTTATAGATTGTTAGTATTCAAGTTGTGATTGGTATATTATGATATTCTCAAGCCACTATCTAGACTTAACAATTATAGTTACATCCGAGTAGGTTATGCTTGACGACTTGTCATATTAACACGACGAATAAATGGGAGTCTTGACTTATGACTCAAGTGATCACATGCTATCATGTAAGTAAGTACTTTAGGAATAGATGAATTCCTTAGGGAATATTAACTCGACTTTTGAGACATAAGGATCGACATCTTATGTTCGAATCATTGTTTACACTTTACGACGTTGTTTGTTTCTCTTAACTCGTCGAAGATTGCATAAGTTGTATAATCGCTCAATCTAACGTCGTATTGGGTTGTCGTTATTGAATATCAACGTTGTAGCTCGGCTTTTGGTTTTTTGCTAACTTAGGAACTCACGTTTGAGTATCCTTATATTAATAGCGTTATTCAATATCAACGTTGTAGCTCGGCTTTTGGTTTTTTGCTAACTTAGGAACTCACGTTTGAGTATCCTTATATTAATAGAAAACCATAATTTGTGTGAAACTTCGATTTGGCATGTTAATACCGACTCTTTAAGTTTTAACGCGCTTTCGATTGATTTCTCGGAACCTTAAGGTTTTATTTTCTTAAATAGCCTTAAAATACATATTTCATAGTTTATAATAATTTCATGAAGTTCGGATGGCATCCGATAAGTCAATTCCGAGTTATCGCGGAAAAACAGCGTCCGGCGATTAAATTATGCTCATTCGAAATTCTATTGAATTCTTGAGCTTTTATAATTTATTTGAGTCTTATAAATAATTCCTTATTGATTTAGACCCTTGGTTCGAGTTTCGGCTCGTTCAGAACAGTTTAGGGTTTTTTCGGTATATTTTCCCGGCGTTCGGTTAAGTTATTCAGGAATTTCTTTCAGAAATTGATTCTTATAGTTTCTAAATTCATAATAATATATTCCTTCATGATTTTGGTTTTTATCACTAATAATCAAGATTAGCACGGACTGGAAATTGATCCGGCTCGTAAATAGTGCTTTTAAGACTGACCGGGCAATCATGCACGAAAATTCTCATTCTTTGGCTTCTCACATGTTTTTGTGAGAGGATTCTAGAAATGAAATACTTTTGTAGAGATTCATTCTCGATCTTTCATTCTATGTTCAGGCAATTCAGAAAACCCTAATCCGGTAGGACTAGTTACTAGTTTTTGATTTCTCTAGTTTTCGATCTCTGAATCGATTCTAATTCGTTTTGTTGGTTACCTTAAACATAATTAAGGTCTAAACACCACAAATAATTGGTCTAAGCATCACTAATAAAAGTTTTAAATTTTTCGGGTTATTACATACCATCCTCCTTAAAATAAATTTCGTCCCGAAATTTGCTAACCCTGGAAAAGATCTGGGTATTTCTCTTTCATAGCTGATTCCAGTTCCAGGTTGCTTCTTCTGGTCCATGGTGTCGCCATAGAACTTTCACTAACGGTATCTCTTTGTTCCTTAGCTTTTGGATACGTCGGTCTAAGATTTCTGTAGGCAGTTCTACGTAACTCATATTGTCATCGAGGACAATATCCGTCGTTGGCAACTGACTGGGGTCATGTATGTACTTCTTTAGTTTTAAAACGTGGAACACATTATGCACGTTTCCAAAACTTGGCGACAATGCAAGTCTGTAAGCCGCTGGTCCTATCCTTTCCAAAATTTCATAGGGTCCTATGAAACGTGGTCGTAGCTTCCCTTTTATTCTAAATCTCACGATTCATTTTGATGGAGAAATCTTCAAGAAGACTTTGTCTCCCACTTCAAAATATAGCTCTGTGCGACGTTTGTCGGCGTACGACTTCTGTCGGTCTTGGGCCTCCTTGATCCGTTGGCGGATCTGTCTCACGATCTCGATCATTTCGCCCAGAGTTAGGTCCTAATACTCTTCTTTCTCCCACTTCATCCCAGTAGAGTGGTGATCGCCATTTCTTTCCATAAAGAGCTTCGTACGAGGCCATTCCAATAGTTGCTTGGTAGCTGTTGTTGTAGGCGAATTCCACAAGTGGTAACACTTGTTCCCAATTTTCTCCTCTATCGAGGACAACAGTTCTCAACATGTCTTCAAGCATTTGAATGGTCCTCTCGGATTGTTCATCCGTCTGTGGGTGGAACGCGGTACTGAAATGTAGTCGAGTCCCCAATTCCTTTTGTAAACTCGTCCAGAATCTGGATGTAAATTTTGAATCTCTATCAGACGTGATAGTCTTCGGAACTCCATGTAGACGTATGACTTCTCGAATGTACAACTGTGCTAGTCTGTCTGATCCATGTATTATCGGAATTGATAGAAAATACGCGCTCTTGGTTAAACGATCAATGATGACCCAAATAACGGTATTTCCTCTTTGTGATTTGGGTAGCCCGGTAACAAAATCCATGGCTATATCATCCTATTTCCATTCCGGTATGTCTAGCGATTTAAGGTTCCATACGGTCGTTGGTGGAGTGTTTTCACTTGTTGGCATGTCAAACAACGTTCTACGAATGAAGCTACGTCTCGCTTCATTCCATCCCACCAAATTTCTTCTTGAGATCTTGGTACATTTTGGTGCTTCCGGGGTGTGCGGTATAAGAAGTCTCATGGGCTTCCTTCAAGATTTCGCTCTTAAGCTCTTCGTCTTCTGGAACACACACTCTCCCGTCATACAACAAGACGTTATCTATAGCTTCCTTGAAATTCTTGTGGTCGTTGTCCTTGATATTGGCTCGTACTTCCTCTAGCTTCTTGCTCTTCCTCCGAGCTTTCAAGATTCGGGCTCTTAAGTCCGGGATTGCAATCAACGTTGCAATACAGCCCTCTATCGTCAGAGACGGGTCTATGACTTCGATGTTCATCCTCTAAAATTCCTATATAAGTATTTCCTCATGACTGAGAAGACATCCCAAACTAGGGTGGGATTTGCGACTCAAGGCATTGGCTACAACATTAGCCTTGCCTGGGTGGTAATTGATACCACAGTTGAAATCTTTCACTAGCTCTAACCATCTACGCTGCCTCATGTTAAGATTTTTCTGCTCAAAGAAATAATTCAGGCTTTTATGGTCAATATAGATCTCACATCTAACTCCATAAAGGTGGTGCCTCCAAATCTTTAAGGCATGTACGGCCGCTGCTAATTCCAGGTTGTGCATAGGATAGTTCAACTCATGTAGGCGTAATTGCCTTGAAGCATAAGAAATACCCTTGCCTTCTTGTATCAGAACACATCCTAGTCCATTCTTTGAAGCATTCGTGTAGATTGTGTATTCTTTATCTGCTTCGGGTACTGCTAGTACAAGTGCTGTCATCAGCAACTCCTTCAATCTCTGGAAACTAGCCTCACATTCGGCGGTTCAAGTGTACTTGATTTCTTTCCTCAACAATTGGGTCATGGGTCGGGCTATCGTTGAAAATCCTTCGATAAATCTTCGATAGTAGCCGGCAAGTCCTAAGAAGCTCCGAATTTCATTCGGGTTCTTTAGTGATTCCCATTCTCGAAGCAGTATTGATCTTGGTGGTCTACTTTGATTCCTCGGCGGACACGATGTGACCTAAGAATGTCACCGCCTAACTAGAATTCACACTTGCTAAACTTGGCGAAGAGTTGCTTTTGCCTTAATGTTTGCAGCACAGTTCTCAAGTGCTCTTTGTGTTTTGGTTATTTTGAGTATATTAGGATATCGTCTATGAATACTAAGACAAATTTGTCTAAGTATGGGTGAAATACCCTATTCATGATATCCATAAATCTTTGAGGGCATTTGTAAGTCCAAAGGGCATAACGATGAATTGAAATGACCATACCTTGTACGAAAAGCCGCTTTAGGTACATCATCCGGTCTAATCCTTAGGCGATGGTATCCGGACTTCAAATCTATCTTTGAAAAGACTCGCTCCCTTGTCGATCAAACAGATCTTGATTCGGGCGAGGATACTTATTCTTAAGAGTTATCTTGTTTAACTCTCGATAGTCTATGCACATTCTCGGTGTACCATCATTCTTTTCACAAAAAGGACATATGCTCCCAGGGAGACACACTGGGTCTAATGAAACCTAACTCCAAGAGTTCTTGTAGTTGGATCTTCAATTCCTCCTGTTCCTTTACCATTCGGTATGGGGCTTTCGACACGGGGGCAGAACCTGGTTCGAGGTCGATCGTGAACTCAATTTATCGGTTTGGCGGTAATCCCGGTAGTTCATCCGGAAATACATCGGGGTATTCCTTCACGATCGAAACAGGCCTCGTGTGCACGGGCCTGTTTTGGTAAAATCCAAAAATCCGAATATCCAAGAATCCAAAAATTTTATAAAAATATCCGAACTGAACCGAAAAATCCAAAATTATGAAAAATCCAAAAATTCGAAACTAATTTTTGTTAAGTCTTATATATATTTAAATTAGATTTAAAAATATTTAAATAAAATATTATTATTATATATAATTCGAATTTTTGAATTTTTTCGGATCAAAAAAATCCAATCCGATCCGATCCAAAAATACGAAATTTTGAAAAATATCAATCCGATCCGAACCAAAAATCTAAAAAATCGAACCGAATTTTAAATTTTGATTTGGTTCGGATCGAATATTCGGATTACGGGTATTTTGCTCATCCGTACAGTTGAGTAATAGTAATAGTAAGATTGAAGGACACCTTAATGGATAGTTCTCTCACCTTTATTATAAATATAGATGAGGTTGGACATAGACAAAGTTATGGGAATTCAAATTATCAAGCTCTCAAACTCTGAAACGATCTCAAACTCTCAAAATCAAACATGCACTCAAAAATCTTCGAAGTTTCCAAGTGCTTTACCACTGAGATCTTAACATAGTTATTTCCCTTCTTTTATATTCAAGAATCTAAGCCACTTTTCTCATCCAAGTTTAGAATCGAGTAAGTGTAGCCTCACATCAAATCTTAATTGTAAAGGCTCACTCTAGTTGAATTCAAACCATACACCAAACTACCTTTGTAGTATAATTTAGGAGGCTACAAGTAAGTTGTCTTATATGGTATACAAAAAGTCATACTAGTAGAAAAAGAAGAAAAAGAGGTTTAGGCCTGAAATCCTAGTGTTAGTAATCAAGGTGTATATTTGGAAAGTGATTACCACTATAAGCTAGTGAATCACTACGTTTGAGTGATTCTCAACTTATTCAGTTAGGGGAACAATGAATATAGGAGCTTGAGTTTGCTCCGAGCACTATAAATTCGTAGTGTCTTTACTGTTTAACTTACAACTGTATATCTTCTTTCATATGACAAGCATGGATTTTCAATGGTTTTTAAGGTTTAATTGTGATTAATTCACAAAAGATCGTGTTTGAAACGAGTGTTGTTTATGTTTTGAGATTTGATGCTTATTTGCATATTTAGGTTAAATTTTGGGAAAATGGAGAGAGAATTGAACAGATTGGGCTCATAAGATCAAATTATAGTTCACTAGGAGTTTGTAGGCAAAAACGGTGCGTGAATCAAAGTTCAAATGAGGGAGAACGAACCAAAATGAGAAAATTGCAGTCAGCCGCCCTACGGCGGAAATTTTTGGACTTTGATTCTATTCGATCATTTTTCTTATTTTTGGTAGTTTTTGAGTCGTTCTTGGACCTAGTTATCTTCTCCACCTATAAATATCAATTCTAAATAATTTATTAGGACCCTTTTCATATTTTCTAGAATTTTATGCTTGGACTAATTTTTTGCTTAGAGTTTAGATTTAATTATTCACAGTAGAATTTCAAGACTCAAGATTGAAGATTGTCGAGTTGTTATCGTGAATTTCAAACATGCGTTTATATATCTATCTATTTCAATTATCTTTTCTTTATTTTTGTCTGGTTTACTTTCAATTGTGTGTAGCTAAATTTCTAGTTGAGCATAGGGTTTGTATGACTTTGATTTAGATTATACGACTATTGATTTCAATTTCACATTCAATTCATGATTTGTGGTTCTTGACGCTTGATTTCATGTTTAGATAGTTGGCCACTATTTATGCATACTAGTTTTTTTCGATTAAATACTTAGAGGATTTAGTTGTGCAATAGAATAAAAAAATACACAATACAAATGAGATATTTGTAGGAGAAATAATCTTTATGAACTTTTTGGAGTTAATATAACTTTCTTGGGACCTAACAGAGATAGATTTTATGATAATCTACTATCACAAGACTTGTCGATAGAGATATTGTGGTTGTATGAGCGATCTTTCATCTTAATTGAATTAAATGTTAGTAATTGAATTAATAGGTTAATTGCATGATTTTGGTTAAGTTAATGCATTCCATAAGGATATCCTTTTATTCGTATTTTTTCCAGAGTTTTTTTTCTGCATCTTTAACACCAATTCTGAACACCATAGTTTAGCTTGAATGATAGTGAAGTGTGCGTGTTTATTATTTGTCATGTTTTCATGATTTTAATCTATGTGGATACAATATTTACTTGCTACTGACTATAACTGCACCGTTTAGTTATAGTATTTTATTGCTAGATTATTAGCAATCATTATACAAAATGCACAAGTCTTGAAAATCATTAAAGTTCACAAAACTTAGGTCAATTTTGCATCAATCGAAAGTTGCATTAGTACTGTCTGCACAAGCCTGAAGCGTATTTTCAAATTAACAAGATGTTCCGACCAAGTTGTTCTAATAAGTCGCTCGCAATTATACGAGGTCCTTTTAGAGTGGTAACGTAGACCCAAGTCGTATCTCTCGAGGAAGGCTTAACAGGGCTACGGTTTTATGTCACCCACAAAAACAGAAAATAAAACTAACGTCCTAACATAAAGGGAGTTGTCACGGAATGGACGAAAGCGGGAAAGAAAAGAAAGCATGAAAAAGGGTGAACTTGGATTACAAGAGGAATTGGCAGATACACGGAATTGGAGACAGTGTTCTAAGGTTCAAACTCTATCCTCGCAATTAATGAGCCAATGACCGGTGCACAGTGCAGTAAACTACCCACGCTCTTGTAGGGAAATCTTATTTTAACCCTCTCACGAGGATCTATCTTGGATGTTTAACTCACCATACATTGATTATATACCTAGCATGCACCTATATAATACAACACGTTAGTGTTTTCTCGTGTTTACCTGCGAATTTATCAGGCAAGGATTGGATCAAAACTCATGCTTTGATCTTCTGGACTGTATCCCGATTGTCTAAACTCCAATGTCGAGTGAGGACAATCTATGGAGAGTACTAAAAAATTCTACTTTCTTTTTTCCTTCACAATTTTCGAGATTTTTGAGAATAATGAATAGTCTTACGTTTTGATTTTCTCTCACCTTATATTTATAATGCAACCCTAGATCTCATTTAGATAGGATCTCTGCATATCTAATAAATATAATAATATCTCTTCAGATAGAGAGGATCAAAACAGAATCCCTATGGGACTCTAAGGGAGGTGGACGAAATTTCTAGCAGCTCCAGGCCTGGATGGGCCAGCCTAAGGATCAAATGCAAGGAATAAAGATGGTCCTCAAATAAATTAATTATCTTATGTTCAGCCCAGAACATAAATTAATTCATAAACATTTATTCATGCCACTATAGAATAAATGCTGACTTACCCTTTATTTAGAAGTTGAGTCGGGCTCGCACTTAGACTTCACGAATCCCGTATTTAAGATATCGACGTCCATTAATTATTTGAGATTACATTGCTTAAAATAATTAATCTCTTTAATTCTTATGTAGTACCACTCAACCTTATTATTGTACTTGAGATAACTCAACTGCGGGGTTTAGTACAATAAACCTTTGAGCTCCTTAAGGGACATCATCATCCTAGCGGATACGGTGACTCGACACTGAGCAACTAGCATGACATACAAGCACCGCCACCACCCAAGATCACGGAGAATATTGGGTTATCTCATGTAACCCTCACTCATAACAAGTCAAAGTGATGGTCGAGAACTCATACTCACCTAATACCTTATCGAGGTTTAGATTAACGTAAAGTCACCGAGATCTAGGTTCTTCACGACGATCGATAGAAGAACGCATCTCATTGTGATCCATCAATACGTCGAGACGCGTGCCGGTATAGACAAGCAACTAAGTCAAGTCACTTCTTATCTATACATGACTATACCGACAACTCATCCTCAAGTTGTCTCAGCTGTGATTTTTTTTATATCTCATTAAGCTTGACCAATCATACAGACTTCTGTGATCTACAACACACTGTATGATCTAACTTACATATGAGATAAAGGGACATACATATGCAATCAAGTAAACAATTCAGATAGGAGATTGTAATAGTGGTAAGAGGAATAATTATATACAAGCTCAACCAAAACTGCTTCCAGTATACAAATCCAACAACTCTCTCACCTAGCATTCAACATAAACTAGTCTCTCGACCCTGTCTATGCTAGACTCGAAATTAATGACAACTAGCCTCTCAACCCTGTCGTCATCAACTATGAAAGATAATTAACACAAATGCACATGATAGCAACACATATCCACATATATTAATCACTTAACAACAAACTAGTCTCTTGACCCCGCTCGTCATCAAACTTATATTTAACATAATTTTTCTCTCGTATTAATTAATAATCAAACATAAGTACACAATCAACTTACACTATTCTTTCGAGTCCATGTATTAAGATAATGAAATAATCAATTTATACGGATGAGAAATTGCAAATCATCAACACAACAATCATGATTCAAGACAAGAACAAATCCAACATTTATTTCGTTATGAATCGATAATTCATCTCATGGTAGAAATTATTCTCATAGCAATTACATAGACATAATTGAATGAGAAAAACTTACAAACCATTCATTGACAAATTCGTCATCCAAAAATCCGGAATCGTTCAATCCCAATGTTAATCCAAGCACAAGAATATAAAAGAAAGAAAAAAAAGAAAAAATCGTGTGCGAAAATTGTGTATTCCCAAAGGCGGCAGCTCCACCATTTATAAACCCTCGAAAAGCCCATAAAAATACACCAAATTGGGCCTGAAAAGGCCCGCCCAGCACCGGATGGGATGAAATCAGCGCTAGGGGTGGCTCGGACAATAAGAAGGTACCCGCCCGTGATCGAGCGAGGCGTGCACCGGGGCAGCACGGAGGTGTACGAGAGGCGCCCAACATCGGATGGGAGTGGAGCGTCGGACGGGTGGTTGGGTTGGTGTTGGAGCGGCTTGTGGGCGCTGGCGAAAGTGGCCCAGCGTCGGACGAGGTAGGGCGAGACACGGGCACGGAGATGGAGCGTCTTACGAGTCGGGCGCTAGGGGTGAAGCTGGCGTTGGAGCCACGCGGTGCTAGCGAGAAGGGCTATGTGGATGCTGGACGTGCTGGACGAGGCGGAACGCACGGAGACGTGGCGCTGGGCTGGCGTTGGCGCTGGACGTGCATGTTGCGGACGAGCGCTGGACGAGGCGTGACACGTGGAGTGTGTGCGAGGCCCGTCCGCGCTGGGATGTTGCTCGAGGGTACACGAGGATGATTCGCTTCGTTCTTCCTCGTCCGAAATCCGAATTGCGATCCGTTTGCATCTACGGACTCCTATCGAGATGCTGTTCAACATACCTCTATCCTTGGTAGATACATTTCGTCATATTTAACGTTGTTTTCTACAAAACTTCAAAACAAACCAAATAAGTCTGAATCAATAAATAATAATCAAAACAATGGCAAAAATAGAACAAATCATGGGAAACGCATGCATAAAAATACCAAGAATAAACACAAAATCATACTAAACACAAGAATATATTTTAGTTAAGCAAAAGTGAATATAAACAAGTAGGGCTCATATACCTTCCGCACCTCACTCCTAGAGATAGTAGCTACATAAACTATCTGTAAGTGTATTATCTTATCGAATCTTACACTCGATTTCCCAGAAAAAGCCTTGTGTTCATTAAGTTATCCTCACTTCCATCTGATCAAGCGGTTTTCTCCATATGCAATTTTAGATGCACGACATCAGATAAGGGCTTTATGTTTTATCCGGGAGTGATTAGGCAAAAGTAGTAGAAAATTGTACTCATGTATATTCCTTCCCTCCTATATATCAGACAAGACCCGTCTCTCATGTTTTAATCTGCAAATTATTGCATAATAAACCTATATTAAAGTTAAAAAGTAAAACTAAAAAAGAAAATTGCCGAATCGTGACAAAATAAAGAAAAAAAAATAGAAATGGTATCACGACGTTGACTTATGTCCATCACTTTGCTCCCTTCTTTTCAGAGTAATAAAATACTACCGTCATTCTAACTGTAAATATTCTGTTATCATTCAGAGGTACCTCCATTTCCATTTTCCAAAGCAGATCCACTCTGCAACACAAACATACAAACAATCATGGCGGTGAGCAACAGCATCACGGCGATCCTCAACTTCGTGGCAATGATGTGCTCCTTCCCAGATTTGTCCTAAGCTCGCTCACAAGTTTGTTTCCGCTCCCGATTTCTTTGCTGCTCATCTTTCTCCTATTCAGGTTCTTCTTTTTCTTCATTCCTTCATTCTTTATTTATTTATTGTATTTTAGGAAGATATGTGTTAATGAGAAACTGAATAAGATAGAGAACTGATATTACAAAGAATTAAGGGAGAATTGTTATTCTCTTTTGGATTAATTGCAGATTAATGTCGAACTTTTATTCATTTTGCAATTGTAACATGATATTTAAAATGTTGAAATAATGTTAACATTTTTCAATTAGTTATAAAATTATAACCTCCAATTTTGTTTTGATCACTGGTAAATTGACATTTCGAGCGTAATAGTAATCACATCGAAAATATATATTGGAGTAGTGTAATCGCAATTTTGGGACGCCAGCTTCGATGAGGCATTACAGTCAACTTTTTGGTGATCGATTTTATTTTTCTTTTTTCAACAAATTAAAAAGTGGTGACATTTTATGTAATAACAGTGAATTAACCCTTCTTTTTTTTGTCGTTTTCTGCATTTGTGAGTGAAACGGTGAACATGTGGGAGAAGTTGGATTATTCGAACTCATGACAACTGTGGACCTGCAAAAGAATTATATATGTTTGTGTGTGTATATATAAAAATTCAATAGAAATTAACATGCATTCCTAGAATTGATTAAATTATCGAGTACAAAGAATAATCAAAACTTCAATTATATATCTTTCTAATTTGATAAGAAAAAAAATGGAATATCCACCCTAGCTATAATTCCTTAGTGTTACCCAACTGATGGTGGACCCTTCCCATTTCTAGTCTTTTGCTGTCATAATTTCATCAACTCATGTATTTTGGTCTCTAATTATTTTACAGATTCTGTACTAATAGCTCTAATGTAGAGGCAGGCCTGCATTCAACACTGATGTTCATATATTCATAATGATGAGTAAGATCAAATTGATAATGTAACATTTATTTGGTATTATTTGTAAATTACAGTCGGGATGCTGCAAGCGTCCATTGATGTATGGCTTGGAATACTCGAGCCCGACGATGTGGTTGGGGCCGTCGAACATGGCAGCCGGGGCCGACTGCGCTGTGTGGAGCAACAATCCGAGCCAGCTATGCTACAATTGCGATTCATGCAAGGCTGGTCTGCTGGGAAACCTAAGAGAGGAGTGGAGGAAAACCAACATTATTCTCATCATCACAGTTAGGGATGTCAATGGGTGGGTTTTACACGGACCGATCCAGAACCGTTCAAAACCCATTAAATTTTAAAGCAACTGTTCTGGTTCTGGTTCCGGTTCCAGACCCGCTTTAGACCCGGACCGTTTAGATCCATAGTTTGATGGTCGGTCCGATCCGGATCGAGTTACGGTTCAACCGTAACCAATACTTATTTATTGGTTACGGTCGAGTAAAACCCGTCTATCGACGCAGTCTAAGTTTAAATAAGCTTGTCAATGAACTAGTTTTTTCCATATCGATTCAAAATCACTCATAACACATTAAATTATAAAGCAACGGTTTCGGTTCTAGTTCTGGTTCTTATCCGGTTCTGGTCTGGTTCTGGTTCCAGACCCGTTGAGATCCGGACCGCTTAAGACCCATAGTTGATGGTCCTAGTCCTGGTCCTGGTCCAATGTCTAATGGGTCGGATCCAGAACCATAACCATTACTTATTTATTGGTTCTGGTCCGAGTAAAACCCACCCATTGACATCCCTAATCAAAGTTGTGCTCCTAATTTGGGTTTACCTCATCGCTTGCAGTGCATACAGAAATGCTCAAACCGAACAACTCTTCCGCAGATACAAACAAGGTTGGGTCTGATCATTTGTTTTACTAGTCATTATTTTGAAACTTGTTCAATGTGTAGTGTTCCGACCAAATTGTTCTTTTCAGTCGCTCACAATAGTACGAGGTCCTTATAGAGCGGTAAGGTCGACCCAAGTCGAATCTCTCGAGGAAGGCTTAACAGGGCTACGGTTTTATGTCAAACATGGAAGCAGAAAAGGAATACTAACGTCCTAACATAAGGGGGGCTGTCACGGAAAGGACGAAAGCAGGAAATAAAATAAAGCGAGGAAAGCGGATGCACTTGGACAACAATAGGAATCGGATACGGAATTGGAGACGGTGTTCTAGGGTTGAATCTATCCTCGCTATTAATGAATCAAGGACCAAGACACAATGCATAAAACACCCACGCCTCACCAAGCGGTCAACACTAACTAATCTCACGATTACGTTAACGTTAGACTCGAACTTAATGATAGGGATCTCAATCAACCAACCATCAACTACGAAGGATATTTTATTGCAAGGCACACGATAGCAAAAACCCTAATCACATTTATCATTTATTCAACAACAAACCAATCTCTCGATCACTTTTATTGTCAAACTTATATTTAATATAAATCTGCTCTCGCATATCTTCATAATCAAACATAAGCATAGAATCAACCTACACTATTCTTTCGAACACCATGCATGAAGATCATAAAATAAACAATTTATACAGATGAGAGAATCACAAATCATCAAACCAACAATCACGATTCAAGATACAAACAACCTAACATATATTACTCAATAAATCGATAATTCATCTCATAGCAAAAATTAATCCAATCCCAATTACATAGACATAATCAAAATCAGGAAAACTTACAACCATTCATAGACAAATTCGTCTTCCAAAATCCGGAATCGTGCAATCCCAATTGTTAATCCAAAGTACAAGAATTAAAAGGAAAAGGGAAAGAAAAATAAAAGGAAAAAGAAGACAATTCGCCTAAGAACTGACGAAAGAAAATAAAGAGAGGAACTAGGTTTTCAGCGTGCGTTTCAGTATTTATATCAGCCGAAAAATAACTCCCAGCGCCGGACGCGACGCAACGCCGGATGCGAGGAGTTTCTGGACAGAATAGCCTCAGAACCCCAGCACCGGACGGAGCACAGCGCCGGACGGAGGGTGCTCACTAGACGGCAAGCGCAGCGCGGTTTGAGGGGCCGTGGTACCGAGTGATGCGGCGAGAGTGCGATGTTGGGCGGTGGCGCCGACAAGGCGCTGGCGCGGCCTTGCGCGGGGCGCGCGACGGGCAGCGACGCTGGGAAGGCGAGCACCGCTAGGGGCGTGGCGTGCTGCGCGTGAGAAGCGATGGCGCTGGCTGGCAGCCCGGACGGGCGTGGCATCGTGCGTGAGGTCCGAGCGCCGGTGGCTATTGAGCGCGTTGGAATTTTGAGCGGCGCCGAACGAGCACGCGCGGGGTGGCCGAGGCGGCGCGGCGCGGGCACGCGGGCACGCGGGCGAGGCGGCGGCGTGGGCGCTAGGCCGTGCGACGGTGTGCCATGCATGACTTTGATGATTCGCTCTGTTCTCCCTCGTCCGAACTCCGAATTGCAATCCGCTTTCGCCTATGAACTCCTGTCGAGATGCTTTTCAATAAACTTGATCCTTGGCAGATCCAATTCATCCTATTTTATGCTGTTTTTCTACAAAACATCAAGATAAACCAAGTAAGTCCGAATCAATAAATATTAATCAAACCAACGGTATAAATAGGAAAAATCACTGAAAAAGACACACAAAACAATACCAAAAATCAGCACAAATTCATACTAAACAACTCCCCCACACTTATCCATTTGCTTGTCCTCAAGCAAAGTCTATACTAGTAAGAATAGGAAAGATAACTCATGCAGCTTCACTCTTAATCTAATCAATCAAACCTTATTGCTTTTTCCCCCACACTTGGTGTTTACGTATTCAAAAATAATGTGAAATAAATCTAAGACGGTAATTGATTTCCAATAAATAAAAGGGTAACCTTTGCTCAGAACCAACTCTCTGTTAGGGGTGTACTAACTAATGTGGTCACCTTTAGCAACAAGTTTCTTTTTTAAAGCACAAAGAATGTTTTAACAGATTTTGGAACAATATTCGAAAGGTGAACTCTCGATGAATTCGAGTTTCCTATCGTGGTTTCCCATGTTCATTTCTCAATTTACGAGAAAGAGGGACATAATCCCATCCTCCATTTCAACAATCTCAACAAATAACTAGAGTTTTCATTCTCCTTATTTTTTACTCTTTTTCACATTTTTTTTTATAAAATGAAACAAGTATATAGGTAACCACAATGTTAACACTACCCCTAACATTAGCCGGACAAATCACATCAATTTCCCTCTATTCATTTTCAATCAATCATAATCTCGTCAATTCACATTACACTCGAATCATAAACCACCAAAAGTCTCGGAAATTTAAAATCAGTTTGACCAATACCACAGAGTTTAGTTGCACAAGTCAAAATCCTAACTACTCGTATATACAATACTTGATTCTAAGAAATCAAAATAAGCACAGATGCACATCACCAAGCATACAAATAGATAAGATACGCACACAAAACTGAGTAATCATCCCCCACACTTAATTCGAAAGATCGTCCTCGGTGTTCTAAACATTATAACACAAAATGACCATAGAGGATGATACTTCCACGATAAAAGACGAGTGTCTTGTTTGTAGAGTTGGAGCATCACGGCTTCACCACACGGTTAAAATGTCCCGAACTCAAGAATGATAAACACGAAACCTACACCACGTAAAACCAAAACAAAGGCGAAAACACAAACACAAGCAAAACCAAGATAAAACAAGAACAAAGCGGAAAACAAGAAAACTGGTGGGTTGCCTCCCATGTAGCGCCGTTTCAATGGTGCGAGCTCCACTAATGGCTGGACTATCCATAGTCCTTCAACTATAGGAATACCATCTCAACCAAAGCATCAGTAGTAACAATGTAAGCACAAAGGACAATTAAGGTAGCAAATAACGAATTAATTAAGTTCAAATCAAACATCCTATTCTTCAAAGCAAAATAGATAACCCGACTCCAACAAGACAATACTTTGGAGAATTAGGATATTGAAAATTATAGATGCTACCTCAACGTATGTCCTCTCTTCCTCCTCTAACTGGTTCGGGAAGATATCAGGTTGTTCATGGTTAGTCGCGGTTTGATGAAACCTTGACTCTTTAATTTCATCATCTTCCATGATTCTACCCTCAACTTCATCATCTTCATAGATTATGATAGAAGAAGTTTTCTCCAATTGTCTCGGCATCTCCTCCACACTTTGGTTGTGGACCAATTCTTCCACTATCCCGGCTAATCGACTGACTTGAGTCTCTAAACGCTCGATAGATGTTTCCAAAATCTCGAACCTTTGTGGCTTCACCGACTGACTCGCTTGAATGAACGCCTGTAATGACTCCTCCAATGTCGGCTTCACCGGCTGCTTCATCAACTGACTCGCCTGAATGAACCCCTGCAATGACTCCTCCAATGTCGGCTTCATCGGCTGTTGTTGGAAGAAGAGGTCCTGACTATATGAAGAACTCTGAGGATGCCTCCAGTAGGGATCATAGGCTTGATACTCACGACTGCGGGTATCCTCAAAATAGTCGAATTGGGCCCTTCTTTGTAGGAAGAATTTGCCCAATCGAAGAGCTTTCCTCCTCAGGCTGTCGACCATATTCGTATCATGGTAACCCCGCATTATGAGACACCAACTACAAAACAAGATCACACACACTGTTGGAGAAAATAGAAACAAAGAAAAAGAAAAAGAAAGAAATAAAAAGAAGAAGCACGGGGGAAGAAATAGAAAAACAAAATGAAACCCGAAAAACAAACGACACAAAACCAAAAGCCTAAAGCCTTCCCCAGCAACAGCGCCAAATTTTTTCCGACCAAATTGTTCTTTTCAGTCGCTCGCAATAGTACGAGGTCCTTATAGAGCTGTAAGGTCGACCCAAGTCGAATCTCTCGAGGAAGGATTAACAGGGCTACGGTTTTATGTCAAACACGGAAGCAGAAAAGGAAAACTAACGTCCTAACATAAGGGGGACTGTCACGGAAAGGACGAAAGCAGGAAATAAAATATAGCAGGGAAAGCGGATGCACTTGGACAACAATAGGAATTGATAGATACACGGAATTGGAGACGGTGTTCTAGGGTTCGAATCTATCCTCGCTATTAATGAATCAAGGACTAGTACACAAAGCATAAAACACCCACGCCTCTCACAAAACGGTCAACACTAACTAATCTCACGATTACATCAACGTTAGACTCGATCTTAATGATAGGGGATCTCTCAATCAACCAACCATCAACTACGAAGGATATTTTATTGTAAGGCACACGATAGCAAAAACCCTAATCACATATATCATTTATTCAACAACAAACCAATCTCTCGATCACTTTCATTGTCAAACTTATATTTAATAGAAATCTGCTCTCGCATATCTTCATAATCAAACATAAGCATAGAATCAACCTACACTATTCTTTCGAATACCATGCATGAAGATCATAAAATAAACAATTTATACAGATGAGAAAATCACAAATCATCAATCCAACAATCACGATTCAAGATACGAACAACCTAACATGTATTACTCAATAAATTGATAGTTCATCTCATAGCAGAAATTAATCCAATCCCAATTACATAGACATAATCAAAATCAGGAAAACTTACAACCATTCATAGACAAATTCGTCTTCCAAAATCCGGAATCATGCAATCCCAATTGTTAATCCAAAGTACAAGAATTAAAAGGAAAAGGGAAAGAAAAAGAAAAGGAAAAAGAAGACAATTCGCCTAAGAACTGACGAAAGAAAATAAATAGAGGAACTAGGTTTTCAGCGTGCGTTTCAGTATTTATATCAACCGAAAAATAACTCCCAGCGCCGGACGCGAGGAGTTTCTGGACAGAATAGCCTCAGAACCCCAGCGCCGGACGGAGGGTGCTCACTGGATGAAGGCGCAGCGCCGGTTTGGGGGCTAGCGGGCGCTGAGTGATGCGGCGAGAGGTGCGATGCTGGGCTGGGCGCTGGCCTTGCGCGAGCGACGCTGGACAAGGCAGCGCTAGGTGCTGGCCTTGCGCGACGAGCGTTGGACAAGCGTTGGGCGGCGCGCGCGCGCGAGGAGCGTGGACGAGGGCGGACGCAGGAAGGCGGCGCCGACTAGGCGGCGGCGCTGCGTGAGTCTTGGCCGAGCGCCCGGGCTATTGAGCGCATTGGAATTTTGTGGTGAAGGCGGAATGAGCACGATGGGGTGGCCGAGGCGTGCGTGTGTGCGGTGCGCGGGCGGTGGGCGGCGGCGCGGCTGGCCGCGGCGACGGGGTGCCGTCGCGACTTTGATGATTCGCTCTGTTCTCCCTCGTCCGAACTCCGGTGCAATCCGCTGTCTATGAACTCCTGTCGAGATGCTCTTCAATCAACTTGATCCTTGGCAAGTTCAATTCATCCTATTTTATGCCGTTTTTCTACAAAACATCGAGACAAACCAAGTAAGTCCGAATCAATAAATATTAATCAAACAAACGGTATAAATAGGAAAAACCACTGAAAAAGACACACAAAACAATACCAAAAATCAGCACAAATTCATACTAAACATGTAGCATCATCTTCTGATATCGAACTCCTTTTTTTCTTGTTTCTTTCTTCTCTTTTGATGTTTGTGATCATCTGTACGTATTGTTTTTAGTCTGTATCAAAGTTGGAAAAGAATGGGGAATAAATGGAGATGGAGTGGTGGTAGAGGTTGCACCATATGCATCTTTGTCATTTTAGAAAGAGTGAGAATCTGGATCAAACTCTTTATCTTATCCAACTCTTTTTCATGTGGGAATCTTTGAGTTTCAGTCATTTGAATGATTTGCTACCCTTTTTACAACATTAGGGAATGCTCTGCCACCGCAGTATATATGTTGGAATTTGTATATCATAGGAAACTACGAATTTTGATTCCTTCTCATTATAATATCCGGAACTTCAACTTTTAACCAATAATTTCATTTACATGCCACCTAAAACAATTTACTTAGAGAAAATTTTTATATAGCCATCCAAGTTAAGGAATGTCAAATTATAGCCACCAACATAAAAATGTCAAATTATAGTCAACTTTTGTATTTTTGGACCCATTTGCCCTTAATGAAATTGAGTTCCCCCTCAATCAAAACAAACAATCTAAATTATGTTGGAACATGTTTTCCCCGCTCTCTCTCTCTCTCTACTCTCTCTCTCTCTCTCTCACTCTAAACACTCTATTACCAACACGAGTTTTGAGACATACGAGAATTCAAATCGAGAATCTCGTGGTGTGGCGTTCACCCGAGCCGAGCGAAGTGGGAACGCGCTCGGAGTGAGCCGCGTTGATGTCTTGCGCGGAAGGAAGAGGCGGCGGCGTCTTGTGAGCGCGTCTGTGGCGTCGTGGCGCGGCTGGGTGTGCAGCGCTTGTGCGGCGTGGCAGGCGCTGCTGGGCGTGCGTGAGGCGTCGGCGCGCGGATGCTCGGCTATGCGACGGGTCGTCTTGTGACTTCAACAATTGTTCAGTTCTCCTTCGTCCGAACTCCGAAATAGGATCCGCTTTAGCTTATAAACTCCTATCGCGATGCTCTTCATTATACCTGATCCTTGGAAGATAGCTTTCATCCTATTTAATGCCGATTTTGCAAAACATTGAAACGAACCAAGTAAGTCCGAAGCGATAAATAATAATTGAACTAACGGCATAAATGTGATAAACTAATGAAGACAACATGCAAAACAATACCAAGAATCAGCACGATTCATACCAAACAACTCCCCACACTTATCCATTTGCTTGTCCTCAAGCAAAGTCTATAATAACAAGTGAAAAATAACTCATGCAACTTTAACTCTTAATCCAATCAATCAAACCTCTATTTGAAATTCCCCAACATGATGAATCGTAATCAAGATAATGCGAAACAAATCTAAGATTGTGAGAAAGTCAAATAAACAATAGGATCACTTTTGCTCGAGACCCAACTCTCCGTCGGGGTGAATTAACTAAAATGGTTACCTTTAGCAACAAGTTTCTTTTGAGAACACAAAGAAAATATTAATGATTTTGGAACAATGTTCGAAGGTGAAGTCTCGATAAACTCGAGTCTCCTATCGTGGTTTCCATGCCCATTTCTCAATTTACGAGAAAGAGGCGTAATTCCATCCTCCATTTATATAATCTCAACAATAAACATGGAAAGTCTTATGATTTTGGAACAATGGTGAAAGGTGAATTCTCGATGAACTCGAGTCTCCTATCGTGGTTTCCATGCCCATTTCTCAATTCACGAAAGAGGCGAGAATCCCATCCTCCATTTCAACAATCTCACATAAAAATATAGTTTTTTTTTTTTTTTTTTTTTTTAAAAGAAACAAGTATATAGGTAACCACATTGTTAACACTCCCCTAACATTAGTCGGACAAATCACATCAATAATCCTTGATTTAAGATCAATTCTCACAACCCGTCAATTCACATTGCTCTTCAAAAGCGTAACAACAAGATAGCGGAACAAATCAAGGTTCGACCAATACCATGAGAGTTCGGTGCACAAATCACAATCCTAACTTATTCAGATAGACAAAACTTGAGCTTAAGAAACCAAAGTAAGCATAGATCCATGGGGTCAATCATGCACATATCCGAGCACAACATATACAACATATCATCAACAACTCCCCCACATAGATGAGCACCTTGTCCCAGGCTCAAAACATGAACAACAAAATAAAGCCAAAAAGAGCGAGACTTCCGATAACACCGAGAGAAAAGGAGGTCATGAAATCGAGTTCAAAGATAGTCCTGCAGCAAACACACCACAAAAGGAAAACAACGAACCACGAAAAGGACGAGCAAAAAGAAATAAGGAAATATATATACTCTCCAACGTTGAAGCTTCACCGTTGGTCGTGATATGTGGTGGTGGTGGAGAGGCGTGTGGGATAGGGACCAAGCGTCCCACGGAGGCGAAGGTCAGCCAATCTGCTCATGGGTGTCCAGGCGCGGTAAACATCTTGACGGAAATCCCCAAGCGCCTCTTTGTGAAGATTGATGAAGGCGTTGGTGGCGATTTTGAGCGTCAAGACAACGATATATCTCGATGCGGAACTCTCAAAACCACGGTGAAGATTGGCCGAACTCGTGAATTGTCGACCCGTCTCGCCGATACCTCTCAAAGTTACGATTCCGGGGGAGCTAAAGTCCCCAAGCTGGCGTGAAGTGGCTCACTAAACCGCCAGCCCGGAATCAAAATGAGCCCTAAGACCTTTGAAGGCGTCGCCGTGGGGGCTGATGGGAGTAGGGGTAAGCAAGGAGGGTGTGACATTGGGTGCCGCTGTCCTTCTTGGTGGCCCGATCATCGGGAATCTTCATCCATTGGGGTGGTGTCGAGCAATAGACCCGGATGGTCGGTTACGCTTGAATGTGATATACTCTTGAGCGATCGCCCGTGCTTCATAAGGAAGCAATGTTCTCGGGTCAAGAATCAATCCGGAAATCCTTGAAAGTGATGGGAGATGCTCAATAACCATGGACCCGAAAAAGGTATCATCTCTAGTCACTCCCACAAAGTATTTGGCAAGTATAAAAGGTATTGGCTCGAGGAGAGTTTGGCCTTACGGTTCCCTCTATATACTCAAATCGCCGCCACAAGAACGGTCTTTGCATGCACCTTCTTATTATTCACAAAGACACCACAAGAAGAAAAGCTCTATAGCACTCACTTTATCGGGCTTGCTCTTTCCCCTAAGGTTGAATGCTAGGAACTTATGAGCGATAACCAAAGCGGGGTCTTGAATAAAGGCACTAGAAGTGCTGCGATGACAATTGTCAAAACCAGTTAAAATTTTCCATGTCTCGACCATAGGAAATCCTTGGTACATCGAAAAACCACTACTATGAAAACCCAAGACCTCACGCGTAACCTTAGGTGTAACGGCAAATCTATTCTCCCCAACCGAGCGTAACGCAGACTTGAAATCTTATTTGGTCTCGAGTGACACACAAAATTCCCTAAGCAAAGGCTTAAAACCATCTTGGGTTCCCTAGTTGCCAAACTAAGGCACCCACAATTTCAAATATCTTTTAATGATCCATCAACACCCAATGAAGCTAAAATATTCCAATCAAATGAGCGTGGGTGGTGATATCTTTCGAACGAATAGCGGAGTAAAGATACCTTCTTGGGCGTAAAAATCGCGAATGGGGCATTGTAGTTCGCCCGTAGATCTTCGGGTTGTTCACCCGATCCCGAAGCACCTTCGTCAGTTCTTGCTCGTTTCGCCAAAGAGGCGAGAGGGTTTTTTGTGCGAACCATGCTTGGAAAATGCCGGAAGGAGCTCTGAGCTAGGTGAGCTGCTGTTCGGGAGGGCGTCTTGGCGTGGCCGCGAGGAGGCAGCGCTCGAGAGAGGGCGCGAGAGGGGCGAAGCTCGGCGGGTAAGCGTGGCGCTGGAATGCTGCGCCGGCCGGGAGGCGAGCAGGCGAGTTCTGGGCGTGGGCAGGCAGGCGCCGCGTTGGGCAAGGCGAGCGGACGGTGAACGCCGGATCCGGCGAAGCGCCGGTTGTGCTCCTGGTGGCTGAACGGCGCCGAGGATACGCCGGTGAAGAGAGCGGTGAACGCCGGGGGCGCAGCGGCCGAGGCGAGCGCCGAGGTCTGACGAGGCTGGCGCGCTGCTTGACGAGCCGAGGGGCGAAGCGGCGGACAGGCGGAACGCCGGTTGAGCGAGGCGCCGGGCGCAGCGCCTTGGTGGCTTGAGTGGCGGCGCAGTGGCGAGCGCCGAGGGCTCGGACGGAGGTGGCGCTCGCTTGACGAGCGCCGCAAGGGCGAAGCGGCCAGGCCGGACCAGACGGCGACGGAAAGCTTCTTTGGGAAGAAAGAGGACGAGGCGCGGCGAGGGTGTTATTCAATGAACCCAAATAGGCAAAAGCCTAATATACGACCGGTTCGAATGGCCTTCTTTCCTTTCTTTTTTTTTTTTTTTTTTTTTTAGAGCGAGCCGGTTGAGTTTGAACTCGGCTTGGAGGGCCTCTCTCGGTGGTTGGGCCGCTTGGTATGAGCTTAAGTCGGAGAATCATTCGCTTAACTTTTGAACGCCAGTTCAATTGAAGCCGGATGCAAAATGTTATGCCCAAATTTTGAGCAATGGCTCATATAGACGCCGGATGAGAAAAGCTACCGACCAAATCTCGAGCTTTGGTTCGGATTGAGCGCCGGTGAAAATGGTTTCAGATTCTTTTCGGATTTGGTTGATTGGTTATTGTGAGCGCCAACACGTATTACGGCTTCAGATATTTGGACAACTTTGAGCGCCATCTTTGAAGGGCAATATATCTCTTTTAAACGCATGATCTCCACTATATAAAAGCTGCATAAATAGGGAGAGAAAAATCGGGATAACAAAACCGGATAAATCAAAGGATAAAAAGAAAAAGAACAAGAAAAATAAAAAAATCCAGTGGGTAAACTCACGTAGTACTCGGTTAACGTCGTGAGCCGACATAATTCGGTCAAAGATATTGGGACCGGCGAGCACAACGCTCTCCACTTCTTCCGACTCCTCACGATCAAAGTACGGTTTGACTCATTGACCGTTCCACGATAAATGATCCGTTTGTTTTGGGTCGCAAAGAAACCGCTCCATGGGAAAACACCTCTCAACGAAAAAGGGGCCACTCCATGGAGTTGAGCTTTCGGGAAAAAGTTTGATCGAGACCGAAATAACAAGACTTTCATTCCGGTCTCAACTCTTTCGGACTATTCTCGATCATGAATCCTCTTGACTTTGTCCTTGTAAATGCGGGCGTTCTCATATGCTTCGTCGAAGTTCTTTGAGTTCGGTGATCCGGAGAGCTCCCTCGCACTCGCATCGTGATGTCAAGATTCATGGCCTTAATCGCCTGAATGCTCGTGCTCGATCTCAAGGTAGATGGCACGCTTTTCCGTGATACAAGCCGACAGGGGCTCATCCCCAAAATGCTCTTGAAAGCAGTTCGGTATGCCCAAAGTGCGACATTCAACTTCATTGACCGGTCCTTCCGGATGGTTGGACCGTCTTCTCAAGAACACCTCGATCCGCTTGTTGCTTGTCTCACCGTCTCAAGTCGTGGATGATATGGCGTGGAAACCTTGTGGGTGATGCCATTCTTCTCCATAAGCTTTTGAACAACTTATTACAAAATGTATAACCCCATCACTTATGATCGCCTTGGGAAACCCAACTCGCAGAGAATGTTCTCCTCCGCACAAACTTCAAGACAACATTAGCATCACTAGTCCTCGGGAATTGCTTCTACCCACTGGACACATAATCTCATGAAGCAAGATATATTCAAAACCATTAGACTTGGGAAAAGGCCCCGTGAAATCAATACCCCAAACGCCGAAAATTTCAACTACCGTGATATTGTTCGGGGCATCTCATTTCTCCTCCCACATTCCCAACTCGTTGGCATCATCACATGAAAGGTAGAAGGGTGGGCGTCCTTGAAAAGAGTCGGCCGTAAGAGACCACTCTGTAGCACCTTGAAAGGCATCTTCGCCCACCAAAATGTCCCCAGATGGGCTTCATGACACAACTTAAGGACTTGACTTTGCTCCTCATCGGGATGCATCTTTCAACCACCTCGTCCTTCCCGAGTTTGAAAAGGTATGGATCATCCCAAAAGTAATTCCCAGATACACTAAAAATCTCTTCCTTTCTTGGGAAGTTAAATCAGTCTCAAGAGCCACAAACCAAGTAATTAACAATATCAAGATACCAGGTGATGAATTGATTTCAAAGCATGCTCAAAAGGATAAGACTCAACAAGACTCTCTTGTGCGGGTAAAACAAAGGGACTCAAGACGAGATAAATGGTCACCACACCATTGTCACTACCCTTCCTATCTATAATTTCTAGATCAAATTCTTGTGAAGAAGGACCCAACTAATTAATCTAGGTTTAGCCCGTGATTTAGTCAACAGATATCTTAAAGCAAAGATGATCAACGTGAACGATTACCTTAGAACCAATGATATAAGCACGAAACTTATCCAAAGCAAAGATAACAGCCAAAAGCTCTTTTTCAGTAGTAGTGTAATTCACTTGAGCAGAACTTAAAGTTAAGCTAGCGTAATAAATCACACGTAACATTTTATCCACCGTTGACCTAATCTGACCCCACACCACATTGCTAGCATCACACATTATTTCAAAGGGTAGCGACCAATTTGGGGCAACAACAACAGGGGCAGTAGTCAATTTCTCCTTAAGTAAATTGAAAGCATGCAAACATTTCTCATCAAACTTGAATAGAACATCTTGAGCAAGAAGATGGCATAAAGGTTGGCTAATCTTAGAAGTCTTTAATAAACCTACGGTAAAACCCGCATGTCCTAAAAACTTCTAATCCCTTAACATCAACGGTGGAGTAATTTCTCAATTACGTCCACCTTAGCCTTATCAACCTCAATCCCATTTTAGACACAATATGTCCCGATACAATCCCCTCTTAACCATAAAGTGACTCTTTTCCCAACTAAGGTGAGATTGCTCTCCACACTAGCGTTTCAACACACGATCGATCTTATCTAGGCAATCATGAAAAGAAGATCCGAAATCGAAAAGTCATCCATGAATACCTCGAGGAAATCTCCAATCATCTCGAGAAGATTGACATCATGCATCTGAAGGTGCCGGTGCATTGCGAGGCAAAAGGCATCCGCCGGTAAGCATATGTCCCAAAGGGACTTGTAAACGCCGTCTTGGCTTGATCCTCCGGAGCAATTGCAACTGATAATAGCGGATAATCCATCAAGAAAGCGAAATATTCATGTCCACTAATCTATCAAGCATTTGATCTATAAAGGGAGAGGAAATGGTCCTTTTCGTCATGGCATTGACTTGCGGTGAGTCGATGCACATACGCCAGACTGTAGTAGCCCTTGTAGGTACCATCTCCCTTTCTCGTTCTCCACCACCGTGATGCCTCCTTGGGCACCACATGTCTTGGGCTAACCCACTCGCTATCCGAGATTGGGCAGATTAGCCCTCCATCAAAAGCTTCAAGACCTCCTTCTTCACAACTTCCTTTGAGGATCGGGTTCGATCGCCTCACGGGCATCAATCCTGGTTTAACTCCATCCTCAAGCGTGATCGATGCATGCATGTTCTTTGGACTGATCCCTTAATGTCGGCAAGACTCCACCCAAATGCCCGACTTATTCCTCTTCGAGCGAAAGCTTCTTCTTCATCATCGTAAAGCTCGAGAGGATTATTATTACCGCTTTTCATTTCCTCCTCCAGAAGACATACTTCAAGTGCTTTGCTGATTCCTTCATTTCTAAGTGGGCTTGGGCATACTAGCAACTTCACTTGCCCACTCTTCCTCGTCGACCGATCTGCAAAAACTTCCTCGAGGCTATGTTCCTGCAACAACACATTCTCGCCGAGGGATCAATAGCATCAATGAAAGCACAATCATCAATTGAATTAACAGAAGGAAACATCACATTGTCCCTAAAGAAAAGACTTTCGCTTTCACCAAACACAGTCATTTTAAAGTGCCACTCTTAACATCGATTAGTGTATTGGTTGTGGCTATGAATGGCCTCCCAATAACAAGATGTGTGCTCCTTTCCATCTTCTCTAACCTCGCAATTTCTAACACAACAAAATCAATGGGAACTATCGACCCACCTACCTTAACTAAAATATCCTCAATAATACCCTTCGGATATCCGACGGACCTATCGCTAGTTGTAGACACATGCGAGTGGGTTTAAGTTACTTAATTCTAATTGTTTAAAAAATCGAATAAGGCATCAAATTTATCCCTACCCCCAAATCGAGCATGCGAAGCCTCCTTACCATTACTAGAGCAATTTTAATTATAAAACTACGGGTCCCGGAGTTTGGGAGGTGGCGATCTTTGCGGGATGGAATTGCCGCCTCGGAGACCACGACTTTCTCATATTCTCCAAACTTCCTTTTCTTTGAAAGACTCCTTGAAAAATTTGGACGAGTGGCACATTGACGATTACGTCCAAAAGAGGCAAATCGACATTCACCTTGGAAAGGAGTTTGTAGAACTCGTTAACTGCCGATCTTGTTTCTCATTTCTTAGCGGTGCGGGAAAGGTATCGGAGGATGTAAGGCTTTCTTTGCCTTATGCGATCGGACCTCGAGATCCTTCTTAGTTTTACATCTTGAGAATTCATTGCTTATCGGATTTCTCCCCACCTCATTCTCAATCACACGACCACTCCTCAAAATCAGAATCGCTTGGGCTTGATGGGGTTGGCTAGGAGCTTGCCCACCGTTCTTTCTTTGCAAAGTAGCTCGCTCGGTGTCTTGGCCAATCCGCCCATTTGCGCGTCTCAACGTTTGTTTGTGGATTCTGGGCATCCATCCTTGGGCGTAAGCATCCATTCTTTGGGGCCATCGCGATCCTCAAATGCTGGTCTCGAGGTGGCGGCGGAGGTGCCGATATCTGCCGCTGCGGGTATTGCCGATGCGAGCTGCTGCGGTGGGGTCAAGGTCGTGGGTATTGCCTCTTCTGCTGAAATTGTTGTGGTCGCCGAGGTCTTCGAATGAGGCGCTCGATTAGAACTTTGCCTCGACTGATTTCTCCATCCCACGTTAGGTTGATTCCTCCACCCGAGCCAAAGCATTGTCGATTAGACTCGAATCTGTTGTCGGGGTTGGAATCCTGCATGGCATAAAGCTCGCTTCGCCCTCAAGAGTCGGCTCCCCATCCTAGGGCACGTATCAGCGTTATGCCGGTTTCATTGCAAATTCCACACGGCTCTAAGAAATCCTCGCCGGTTTGGTTGATCGGGCTTTCTCAATTTCACTCTGTCTCCTCATCAACTCGCCCACTTGTTTAGTCATGTGTGTGAAGGGTTCACGGCATGAGCCTTTGCTCTCCCACCCCATTGGACTTTGTGAAGTAGCACCATGGCTTCAAAAATGTCGACGATATCCATCGCCGATCCTAGAACCGATGTCTCCTCCCGCGTTGTCCACCATGTAT
Organism: Salvia rosmarinus; assembly: GCA_036937905.1. Lineage (NCBI taxonomy): Eukaryota > Viridiplantae > Streptophyta > Magnoliopsida > Lamiales > Lamiaceae > Salvia > Salvia rosmarinus. Next base: position 42,066,307 of record CM072816.1, on the reverse strand, counting down.
TGGAAACTATGGGTCGATCCATCATAGAAGAATTGATACAAAATTTCGTCGAGCAAGGCATGATGAGGACACTTTGCAACAAGTCCTGAACTGTTCCCAAGCTTCATGGAATGGCTCGTCACCGTCTCGATTGAAAGTCATGATCCGAGACCTCAACTCTTGACTCTTCTTGTTCGGTAGTATTGTCATGAACTTGTCTACCACGGTTCCAGCCTCGCAGCAGAGTTGGCGAGAGGCGTAAACCAAGACTTTGCTCTATCTTTCGGGGTGTACGGAAACACCGCATCTTCAATCGATCTTCATTTAGTCCTCCCAGCCGAAGGATCGCAAAACCGAGCAAACTCTCTTATAAAACCCAAAGCATCCTCACTAGCAAGCCCATGGAAAGTAGGCATGGTGAGAAATGGTTCGGTTTCAACTCAGTAATCTCGGGCTGCGGTCCGAGAACAATTGGGGCGAGCTGCCCCGATCACCGCCTATAAAAATCACGCAGAGCACGTGCATTCTCACCCATCTCTCTCAACGGGAGTATCTTCAACAATAGGTTGATACGTGATAACCGCTCGATTGCTCACCACTCTCGAAGTGGTACCAAACTCCTCCGGTTAGGAAAAGTGACCTTTTAGTTCTTCGAATGTGGTCCAACGGGTAGCAAGCGGTCTATTTAGGCCAAGCGACCTAAGCATACAAAACACTCAAACAAGAAAAGATCACGCGCAAGCGAGAATAACAAAATAAAACGAAAGAAACACGAAAACAATCAACACAAACAATACGCTTAAAGTAATCCCGACAACGGGCGCCAAAATTTGTTCAACCAAAGTATACTCTCGATTGACTCATGATCGCATGCGAGGTGTTATAGTAGGGAAAGCTAACCTAGTCGCCTCTCAAGGAAAACTTAACGAGGCCTAATGTTCGTGTTGCTCATGTAAGCGATAAAATCCTAAACACTCTATTACCGACATGAGTTTTTGAGACATACGAGAATTCAAATACGAGAATCAAATAGCAAACCTAAGCCAGGGTTTGTCAATCCCGAGCTAAACTAATTAAGCGATAGATCTAAACTAGAGGTTGTCAAACCCTAGATGATAAACTACTAAACACGGAATCAGAAAACAAATCAAAAGCAATTAAATAAGATCTCCAAACAAGAAACGATGAGATTCAACGAAGAAAGATTAATCATGAAATCCGAGTTCAACTCCACTTGCATAAAATTCAGATTATTAAAATCGTAAAGCTAGAAGCGATCAAGAGCCCAACAAAGGTGAATTACGCTTGAAGATAGCCATCTATTTTGCCTCTCAAACATTGAAACGGAATTAAGTTTATCGTGATAAACTAATGAAGACCATCATTCTCGAATCGTGCTCAGATCTTTCCTCTCACTGGAATTGTCTCTCTCATTCTCGGTGGGACCGTCTCTCTCTGCCCAAGATTCCGCTCTCGCAAACGTTGAAACTTGTTAGATCTATTTCAAAGGTTTGTGCTTTAATTTACAATAACGAAGGATTGATGAATTTGTTAGTCATTATATTATGGGTTATCACTATTGCTATTGATTTTGATGAATTGGATAGAAGAATGCGTATTATTTGTGTTAATTTTGATGATATTGGAAACAGAGAGAGAGTAGGTGTCAAAATGCGTATTATTTGTTAGAAGAGTAGTACAGAGTTATCCCAACAGTAATACAGAGTAATAGACAGTGGAGGTTTGGTCAGATAATGGTTCTATTGGTACCATTTGGTGTTAATAGTCCCAATAGGTCCAATTCTTATTTAGTGTTTATTGTGATTACGGGTGGAGAGTTCTCTTTTTTGTAATCATGCAGTTATGCTTTGAAATCATGCTCTTATTCTGATTATATGAACTGAATTGGGTGGCTTTAGTTGGACCTATTGGTACTATTTGGTGATAATAGTCCCAATAGGGCCAGTAAAAAACAGAGTAATATATCTAATTTCTTTGTTCAGATGGCACCAACTTCAATCATTCTCGCACATGGAGGGGAATGGTCTGAAGATAACTCCTATAAGGGTGGAAGAAGAGAGATTATTCCTATACCAGCAGATGGTATAGACTTCAGAAAATTATTAAGTAAGATTGAACTGCGTTTGTTGAAGCCGAGGAGTGGATACATGTATGAAATAGATGCATTGGATAATTCAGAAACAGATGAAAGCATGAGAATAAAGATTACTGATGATTTTGAGTTGGCTTATGTTATGGGATTAGTTGAAAGACCCGTGTTATACATCACTATAACCCGAATAAATGCATAATTGTTAAGTTTACTATTACATCAGAATATTCTGCCTCAAACACCAATAGCTACGGTGACGATTCCAAGGGATTCTAACTTGGATAATTATCATTTCAACGATGACGATGATCCAAACTTTGATGTGTAGAATCTTGATGTTGATGGTGAAGATGTATCTGAAGAATATGTTGGTGAAGAAGATGTTGGTCAAGAAGATGGGGGTGACGAAGATGTTGGCGATGAAGGTCATGGGAGCATTCGACACAATGTTTCACCTTTAGAGAGTAGTCATGAGGTAAACCGTGATTGTCGACAGTGGATAATTCCCGGCGCATCGTTCCATAGCTCAATTCATATGGAAGATTTAAGGAGTACAAGACTTGGTGTTGATGATTGCACAATTGTTGACACACTTGCAAAGGGTGCTATTTTTTACAATAAGTCCAGTATGATAGCATCTGTTGGTATGTATCATCTTGTTAACCACCTTGAGTTTTATACATAAAGATCTACTAAGAAAAGATATCATCTGGTTTGGAAACACAATAGGGATACATGTCCTTTCATCTTACGTGCAACTGCGATGGGCACTGCTTGGATAGTTGATGAATGGGTCACTCACACATGCGAGAAAGATTTGAGATATCATGCAGATCCGAAAGTGTTCTCTAAAGTTTTAGCTGCATACTTTGTCCCTAATTTGATGATTGAAGGTGTTGTGCTTAGGCCGAAGGATATGATGGCACAGGTACAGAGGTTACTTGTTACTGAAAATGCTTTAAATATGGGGATTATTGGTGGTATTTTACCAAAATAGTACCCTTAGTCCTCAATTATCTGATTATTTTTGGGAGTTGCAGTTGGGACTATTGGTACTATTCTTCAAACTAGTACCTATAGTCCCAACTTATTCAATAATGTTTTCTGAAAAATGCTTGGAATATGGGGACTATTGGTGTTATTTGACCAAAATAGTACCCTTAGTCCTCAATTACCTGATTATTTTTGGGAGTTGTAGTTGGGACTATTGGTACTATTCTTCAAACTAGTACCTATAGTCCCAACTTATTCAATAATGTTTTCTGAAAATGCTTTGAATATGGGGACCTGATTGCACAGGTACATAGGTTATTTGGTGCAAATATAAAATACCGAACCACTTTGGCTGCAAGGAACCAAGCCCTCACACTCACATATGGTGATTCAAGCAAGTCATTCGGATGCTCCCAAGGTATCTTTATATGTTAGAGCAATCAAACCCGGCTCAGTAGTTGATTTGAAGACCGATGAAGATGGTACGTTTAAATCGCTTTATGGCTCTTCGGCATGTATAAGAGGTTTCAAGGCATGTCGTCCGCTTATTGTGGTTGACGCACACATCTCAAGGGAAAATACAACGGTATTATGTTCGTGGCTGCTACAAAGGACGCAAATGAACAGATTTTGCCTTTAGCATTTGGGTTTGGTGACAAGGAATACGATGCTTCATGGACTTGGTTTTTAAGACAATGTCGCCGTACTTTTGGATGCCACGATAACTTCATCGCTAGGTGTCGACCAACATCTCAGTATCAAGAACGCTTTGGATGCTGTCTACCTTGGTACACCTCATGGACTTTGTGTTTACCATTTACAAGGCAACATTAAGAGGTGGGGAGACAAGGTGATTGCATTGTTCCAAAGATTTGCAAGTGCGTATAGATGTCGTGACTTTGAGGGCGCATGAAGAATCTGGAGGCATTTTCACCGGGCGCATATGCTAAGTTGATGGCAATTGATCCTATTAGATGGGCTCGATCAAAGTGTCCCGTGCGTCGGTATCGGTTTTTAACATCCAATTGTGCCGAGTGCTTGAATGGTCGGCTTCGTTGGGCGAGAAAGTTGCCCGTTTGTACTCTCTTAGAGTGTGTTCGTACTATGATTGGACAGTGGTTTGTTGAGCGCCGTGCAGAGGCCACAAATAGAACTGAAGAGTTAACTGCGTATGGAGAGTCTAGATTGGCTAGAGCAGCTGAGTTGGCCCATACCATGAGCATTGAAGCAATTTCGCCCACCAAGTACAAGGTATCTTCAGGCGCAAAGCATCATGTAGTGAATATTGAGAGTAGGACGTGCACTTGCCTGATATACAATATGGATCTTGTTCTATGTTCTCATCGACACCGCCATACAGTATTATTTCCATTAGTCCCAACTTATTTACGCTTGATTTTTTATCTTTATTTTTGGTTGCATCAAGCGAAAGCGATCTGCGGTTGCATATGTGAGTGATTATTATACCACTCGTCTTTGCGTGAAATATATGCCGGAGAGGTAATGCCGATTCCTATTCGTAAGATCGGAAATTCCTCCGATGTTTCTTCGAGGATTGTTGGGGCGCCGCCAATACTAGACAAATTTGGTCATCCCGTGAGAACCGGATGAGTTAGGTGGTTACGGATCTCGATCAACACGCAACAAATTTTGTGGTCGATGTTTTCAGAGAGGGCATTACCAGAACACTTGCAATGCCCATATAAATTTGTCGCTTGAAGAAGTTTCTAGTAGCTAGACAGTAAATACTAGTAAACGTCGACGACAGAAGCAATGCGGTATCTGTGGTATTGGTGGGCATACTCATCAAACATGTAGCCAGAGGATCAATTGAGGATTGAGGATTTGACAATTTTATCTATTTATTCCTTTATGAATTCAGAATTGAGGATTTGACAATTTTATCTATTTATTCCTTTATGAATTCAGAATTGAGGATTTCTTGTCATTTATACATTAAACTTTGTGTTATTTCTTATGTTTTGTTCCGTCATGAATTGGGAATTAAGAATTGATTTGAGTAATCGTCTGTTGTAGCATCGGATATCGACCTCGATCGAAGGAATCTCAAATTGTGGGCAAAGGCACAACTTATGCATCTCAAATTGTGGGATAATGACAATGAAATATAAAATCACACAATTTTTTTTATCACAAAACCAAAGTCTTTTCGAGTCCTTACACATAGGGAGATAACAAAAAGCATTGAAAAACATACAAATTCAGTCAGTGTCGGGATACTCATCATCGTCATCGCTTTTTTGAGCCTGAATAACGAGTAAATCTTCATGATCATAAAAATCATATTGTTCATTACGATTGTCGACATCGAAAAACCAAGTGAATTCCCCGTAATATGGCTCCTTCTTGAATATATATGCCTCCACCAACGGTTTAATACGTGGTTATCTGATTGATAAAATTTTAAAACGAAAAAATCCGAAAAACAAATGAATAATGTATTAAACTTGAGTGCGATGTTGGAAAAACAAATGTCTTGCTATGAGATGCTCCCGTTTGCTTGATGCCGTGGTAAACCCAACTCCTTGTCCGTCTTTGTGGTTTAAATTTCCCAAGCAAGTAACCATTTGTATGTATTGTAACTCTTTCATGAACTCTAGTTTTTCAAGATAGAGTTCACCTTGGTAAAAAGTCGAACCGGACAACAAACCGAACCTTTAGCATGACTTATAAGTGCTTCCAGTTATAAATCGTAACTCCAATTAGCGTTTCGTTGTAGATAACAAAAACACTTTATTTGTTGAACAAAACCCATTCAACACGTTTTGTCCGTAGAGAGTCGTAAAAATTTCCTCTTGTGATTTTCTTATCAATGGTGGCATTTTCAGCAAGAGAAAGTGAGTATGATTATAAAACTTTGATTGTAATGCATAGCTATATATCTGAAAGTAAACGAAACTACTACAATAATTTGCACTTGGATAATTTGGCCCGTGACAACTAGTCAGAAATCACAAGCATAATATTATTACTAAGTCCAAACAAACAAATAAAGCCAACGTTATATTGTCTTTACTTGTACACTAACAAGCCAACGTCATCTTGGTCCGTGAAGGTTGGGAAAATAGTGCCTATAGTCCCTATCAGTTGGTACTATTTCTGTAATACGGAACCTATAGTCCATGCCAATTAGGTAAAAACTACCATAAAGCAATATAATATGCAAAATAATGATTTATATTATATATCCTACAAAAAATAGGTACATACATTTAGTACTAACATATTTAATTGTATTAAATGTATTAACAGATTTAAATACTAAATATTAACTGCCTCCATATCCATTCATCAAAATATTAACAGATTTAAATACTAAATATTGTTGTTTTCATCCTTCACCTCCCTCATTTAATTGTTTGCATCACATTGAAATCGTGCTTCCGTCCGTGCTATAATTATAAATTGTCTCTGTGATGTGCGTCTGGTACTTGTTCAGTGCATCAGAGGTCATGGCCTTATCCGCCAAATCAGTTAGCCGATTCTCCATGCTTTTTAGAGCAAGTGGCCCGCAGCTCACACTGTCCTTCTGTTGCAGTTTGTTGGCCCCTTTACGAGGAAAGGAAAGAGCGTATTCTGTGAATTTGGGAGTCCTTGGGCTGTCATTGTAGTACTGGATGTGCTTCAACAATTGGGGTAGTATTCGACCGAGTGGTGCGAATGTTTCTTTTCTATGTTTCCTGAGATGAGTCTCATACAGGTGCTCGTTTGAGTCCCACAGAATCATTTTGAATCTTCTCATTTGTACTTCACAAACAACCCAATGTTCCCCCGGCAAATGGCACATAAGGACCAACTGCATGAGAACTTGAAAATAATTACTAATGCAGTTTATAACAAGTTCATAATCAGAAAGAATCCAACATGTGCATTTCAATCAAGTTCATATTCAGAAACAATCCAAGCATGATTCCATGGATGCATGAATTCAGAACTGAGTCTATTGGGACTATTAATAGGCCCAACATGTGCATTTCAATCAGGTTCATATTCAGAAAGAATCCAAGCATGATTCCATGTATACATGACTTCAGAATTGGACCTATTGGGACTATTAGAACCAAATAGTCCCAATAGGCCCAACATTTGCATTTCAATCAAGTTCATATCAGAAAGAATCCAACATGTGCATTTCAATCATGTTCATATTCAGAAAGAATCCAAGCCTGATTCCATGGATGCATTTCAGAACTGGACCTATTGGGACTATTAGAACCAAATAGTCCCAATAGCCCAACATGATTTCGTAACTAGAATTCATACCTTGTCGCCTTCATTCCAATTCTTGACCCACCCATTCAGTCTGCAAGCCCTTTGCAAACTGTGTTAGATGTTCAAGATCAGCTTCCGGCACCACCTCCTCGGTCTTTACATCAGGCTTCCATTCCCGTGCTTCGTTGCTATGCATTTTTCTCCAGACAGCTTCCACCTCCATCTATAATTATATTAGATGAGAGTGTTAGATTGTTGGCAAACTTTGCTGCATTTTTAACTTATAATACTGAGAATTGAAATAATTTTACCATGAATGAACTTGGAACAACAACAGTCCTCGGATTAACCCGTTGCAGCCTTGCCATATCTGGAGCCTTAGCTAAAATGGCTACATATGCGTCAATGTGCACATTCTCCAACATTTCTGCAGGATTTTTTATAAGAGCAAAGAACATTTGGCTAACAGCATATGGCAAGCCGACATTCCTCCTGCAAATCAGTTTAAAAACCGATCAATAATCCATAATAATTGCAAAGATAATTAACTATAATAAGATTTATTACATCTCCTCCTCTTAACGCATGAATTTCTGGAAATCGGAGCCTCGAGTTTCTATAGTCCTAAATGGACTTCTGAGTACTGCCGACAGGAATTTCTAGCGGACTGGTCTGATGGGTATTTCTGAGTTTTCACCAATTGGAGGCTCTGCTCAGGAACGCTTTGTTGGAGTGCCAAGTTGGTGTTGGAGCTGTGATCCCTGTGTTTCGGAATGCGCTCTCCTCCGAACTCCTTCGTGTATTTCCAAATTAAAAGCTTGCTCTTCTTCAATCTCTTGGGTAGTGGGGAGTTGGCTGAAGGGAGGTAAGTTGGCCTCATGCTCATCTCTCTGTTATTATAAAGGGTAGATTAGAAAAAAAATGATAATTTGTAGTTGGGACTATTGGTACTATTTTGACAAAATAGTACCAATAGTCCCAACTACAAAATACACAAAGAAAATAGTTTGTATGTACTCACTGATTGTTGCTCCTCTCCGGTGTTCCTTGCTCTTCTCTCAAGCTTCTCGGCATTCCCTTGCTCTCTCTCTCGCTTCCCTATTCGGTTGGGCTTCTCGTGACCCTCGAGCGCCCCCTGCATCTTGGCGCGATTCTTTACGCTAGCGGGTCCATAAATTCATCACCAAATAAATCCTTCCACTCATCCGTCAACTCACCTTCAACCTCTTCACAATGAATCACTTATTTCATCGAGGACCCTCTTCCTCCTCTCACCGGCATTGTTTAGCATTCTCCCCGTTAGCGGCTTCTGCCGCGCAGACTAACACGTGACCTCAAGAACTTCATCATTTCCTCATCACCGGCATCTCCTTCATCATCATACGCTCGCTTGAAACTCTTGTCTTTACGCTAATCTTCTTGCTCTGTTTATCTCGTGAGCGGATCGTACAAGAATTGGAAAAAGCTACCAACCGCTCCAACGATCGATAGTAGTCGGTATTTTCCTCCTCATCCGTAGCTTCTAACACACCATGCAACTGCGAAATAATAATGATGCAACATCAATATGTCAGTTATGTGATCAAAAAATGTTGAAATCAAAATCGGTTGGGGCTACTAGTACTATCAAGACCAAATAGTCACAATAGTCCCAACTCAGGCGATGACAATAAGCATTCATGTGTTATCCAAAAAGAAGATAGTACCTCATTGATATCAATTGGGTGGTACGATCCGTGGTAGATATACATCAAACCCGTGGCTTCCCAAATTTTAAAATCTTGCCTCAAACCTCCGATATTTCTTCCCAACTCGGGAAATGCATTGAAGATCCATCCCTTAGCACAATGCAAAAAAAAAAAAAATGAAGATGTACAATGGTATGCAGAAATGAATATGTACCAGAAATGAATATGTACCAGAAAAAATGAAGATGCACAATGCAAACAGAGTCTTTTGAAATATTTGAAATGAATTTGTACCAGAAAAGCCAAAGTATTGGCATGAAAATGGTATGCAATGTTTGTTGTTAGCTCCTTCTTGACATTCGTCACCGCCCTGGTGAGGATTTGATAAGAGAGGGATCCCCATGGGAATTGATCCCATTGCTGTGCATCCTCAACCAATGCCCAGATCCAGTCTGGGATCTTCCATTGGTTGGGATTATACTCTAGCACAACAATAGCAGCTACTAGGACCTTGGAAAGCTTCACACAGTCCTCGGGAGTTCCGATGTCCCAATTTATGTTGGTGAACAGGTCCCATAACTCTTTCGGTTTCATCCTCTTGTTCTTGAATCTTCGGGTGTAGAGGGAAGTCTCTGGTATTTCATGTTCGATGTAGGGATTGAACTCACTTGCTCCAAACCTTAAACCAGAAACGAGGGCGAACTCAACCCTCGAGAATCTTAAAATTTGGTCATGCACCTTGAACCAAATAGAATTTGGATCAGGGTCTGCGACACCAATGACTTGCCTCGAGAGTAGGTAGTGCATGCATCTTTGTGATTGAACTGTAGAGTTGTAGTACCCGAGGTAACTACCAAATGTGGAGGCTTCAAACGCAGCCACGACTTCTTGCCCACATGATTGCAGCCTATTTCGAACAACCGCAAATGTATTCTCCTTCATCGTAGTTTGTATCTTATGATTCTTCTGTTGTAAAGGTTCTCTTAAAAATTCCCAATCGACCTAATAAAACACAAAATAACATCAGAGCAAGAAAGCATAATTGAAAAGGACTATTGGGCTATCAGACCCAATAGTCCCAACTACAAAGAATTCAAGCGAGCGAGAACATAAGCATGATTTCAAACAAACAAACTTCATGATCCCAACATCAGAGCAAGAAATCCTAAATCAAAATTGGGACTATTGGGCCCATCAGTCCCAAATAGTCCTAATAGACCCAATTCGAGCAATTCAACACAAGCAGAATATAAGCATGATTTCAAACTAACAAACTTCATGATCCCAACATCAGAGCAACAAATCCTAAATCAAAATTGGGACTATTGGGCCCATCAGTCCCAAATAGTCCTAATAGACACAATTCGAGCAATTCAACACAAGCAGAATATAAGCATGATTTCAAACTAACAAAATTCATGATCCCAACACCAGAGCAAGAAAGACTAAATCAGAATTGGGACTATTAGGACTATCAGCACCAAATAGTCCCAATATCCCCAACTCGAGCAATTCAATCTGTCATCACCCAATCCAGTTCATAATCAACAGTCCATACCTAAATCACAGCCATAATTTTGAATTAAATGATGCAATTGTGATCACCCAAGCTAATTCGAGTTCATAATCACATTATATGCAGCATTTCAAACAACAAATTCCATTTCAAACAATAAATCCCTAAATTATGTGATTACCTGAAGCTGCATGTTCGGGTTCTCTCCTTCTTCTTCTTCCTCCTCTTCTTCTTCGGCATCCTCGTCTTCTTCTTCATTTTCTTCTTCTTCTTCTTCTTCGGCATCCTCATCTTCTTCTTCGTTTTCTTCTTCTTCTTCTTCGGCATCCTCGTCTTCTTCTTCGTTTTGTTCTTCTTCTTCGGCATCCTCGTCTTCTTCTTCATTTTCTCCTTCTTCGCCGGCGTCGGCGTCTTCCTCTACTTCTTCTTCGCCCGCTTCTACTTCTTCGTCGGCATCTACTTCTTCGCCGGCTTCCGGGATGTACTCGTTCTCCGAATAAGACATTTTGGTAAGTAATGACGGAGGTGGCAACAGCGTTCGTGAGGGGCTGCGACGGCGTTCGCGTTGGAAGAGGAATCGGCGTTGGTGAGGGTTGGGGGAGAGGAATCGGAAGAGGATGGAGCGTTGGTGAGGAAACTGAAATGCACATGTAACCGGGCTATTTTTGATAAACCCGTGATTTTTCAAATTCAAGGGCCAGGGCAAATGGGTCCAAAAATACAAAAGTTGACTATAATTTGACATTTTTATGTTGGTGGCTATAATTTGACATTCCTTAACTTGGATAGCTATATATGTGTATTTCCACATTTACTTATGTCAAATCGTGGACATACGCATATTTTTAATTTCTTCCTAAGTAATTTCTCCAGGTTGTGAGTTGATTACATTTCGAATTTGAGATATTTTGAATATTAGCAATTAATATTTTTGAGTTAGGTCATTTATTGCATAAGTATGGGAATGTAGAAAATTAAAATTTGTTAATAAATGAGATTACGTGTAAATTACAAAATTAAATAATTAATTATATTTCTATTTTATTAATGGAATTTATTCCAAAATTAATAGATATATAGTTAATACTTAATTTTATCGGCAAATGGGAGAATGACACGTTGCAACGATACCTTGGAGAGGAATAACCATTCAAATTACGCTACATAAGCCTTAATTGCCACATAAGCCCTAAAATGTCACCTAAGACCGAAGGCCCACAAAGCCCGAAAGCCCACAAGCTCACATCTATAAATATGGATGTTGGGGCTTCATAAATTAGAGGTGAAGTGAAGTGAAGAAGAGGAAGACAAGTGAAAAGAAGTGGAAGCTTGAAGTGTTCAATACACTCGAAGGATTCTCTGCAAAGTCTTCTCCGGCGTTCGAAGTCTTCTTCAACATTCAAGGTGTTCTTCATGCAAATCGTCGCATTCTTCGCCAAGATCCTCCAAATCAAATCTAAGATGACATTCAATTCGGAAACAAGGTGGAAACCTTCCGCGTTGGCGTTCAAAGTTGAAGATCTTCAAACTTTCTTCAACACATCAAACCAAATCTAACAGTTGCTCTGAAAACAAGTTCAAGGTCCTTCAGATCAACATCATCAAATTCAAGCTTCAAGTTCAATGAGATCAAGGAACCGTATCCCCTCCAACAACTTGAAGAATATTCAAAGATCATTCAAGAATTCAAATTGAAGATTAGAATCAGAGGATAAATAGAAGATCGAACTCGCGCACAGATGTATTTTAATCAAAAATATTGATTTTGTATACAATTTCGTGTTTATCGAATTAAATACAAAAATTTGTGTTACAAATTTCTGGCACGCTTGGTGGGACATATCTACCTCTCATCTCTACTCTTCACCAAAATCTTGAATGATGTTCATCCAACAATATGCAACTAATGTCGCTTCAAAAGCTTCTTCAGAGAGCATTGGTGTTATTACACGAAGCAAAGCCAAACAACTTCAAGAAACTTCAAAGTCAACCATCGTCAAGGGAAAAGAGCAACATATTGCCACTATAAATGAAGAAGGTGTTGGCTCTTTCGGAAGCTTCACATCCCCTATTGCAAATTCTACCACAAGTTACCCACTTGAGGAGCTTGTGATGATGACAAACACTTTCACCATGGAAGAATAGCTTGCAAATCTTACAAGGTTGGTTGAATCTCTGAACAAACACATCCAAGAGCAAGATGCCCAGATTGCAAAGCTCAGAGGAGAAAATGCATAATCAAGCCACATCCATGTTGAATGAAGTGAACACAACGATGATGAAAAAACAGACGACAAGCGAGAAACTCATGATGAGAAAAATCATCAGGCAAACACATTCAAATATCTTCTGATGGTTTTAGCAAAGCAGACCAACTCGAGGAGTTCATTGAAGTAACCATGAAGAACAAGTTTGATGGAAATTCCAAGCCATCTTTGATTTACTCCAAGCCTTATACCCAAAGAATTGACAACCTGAGAATGCTACATGGTTATCAACCCCCTAAATTCCAACAATTTGATGGCAAAGGTAATCCAAGGCAACATGTAGCTCACTTTGTTAAAACATGTAACAACGCTGGAATATTTTAAGATCGTCTGGTCAAGAAATTCGTTCGTTCTCTCAAAGAAAATGCCTTCGACTGGTATACGGACTTGAAAGCAAACTCGCTTGACAGTTGGGAGTAGCTGGAGCATGAGTTCCTCAATCGATTTTACAGCACCATAGGAACAGTTAGCATGGTGGAGCTCATGAGCTCTCGTCAGTTCAAAGAAGATCTAGTGATCGGCTACATCAACATGTGGAGAAACCTATGCCTTAATTGCAAGGATCGGTAATCCGAATCATCTGCCATCGAAATGTGCATCCAAGAAATGCATTGGGGCTTGCAATATATTTTGCGAGGAATTCAACGCAAAACGTTCGAAGAATTGGCCACAAGAGCTCATGATATGGAGCTAAGTATGGCAGCGAGCGGATTCAAAGGGCCTCCAATCCAAGAACCTCACAAGTTTAAAGAGAGACAAGAATTCAGAAAGGGACAAGTCATTTGACAAAGCTCCAAAAGAAGAATCAATGGTGATGAAAGCAACTCTTGTTAAGTTTCTAAGAAAGAATGACAACAAAAGAGACAAGCAAACTTTTCCTCGAGACATGGGGCAAAGAAGGTTGATACTTAAGAAATGTAGCAAAAACAAAACCCTTTCTTAGACTCCAACGTCTCTAGTATCTTTGATGACCTGTTCAAAGAAGGGCTCGTCGAGCTACCTGAAATAAAACGACCAAATGAGACATGACGAACTGATGATCCAAGATATTACAAATATCACCGATTGATCGGGCATCCCATACACATTGCTTCATATTCAAAGAAAAGATCATGAGGCTAGCTCAAGAAGGGAAGATATCATTTGAAGAGAAAAATGTTGCAGCAAATGTTGTCACCCCTGAATCTAATGACATATTGGAAGGTATTGGGGTATTGTATGATACGATAGACCAAGTAAAAGATCAAGTCGAGTCAACTGTGATCGATGATGAAGGTGTCATGGCAATCATATTCTCCAACGAGGATTTGCAGCTTGGGTCGAAGCCTCATAATAGGCCGCTGTTTGTGAGTTGCTTCACCCAAGAGCAAAAAGTCAATAGGATTCTCATCGATGGAGGATCAATAGTCAATATCTTGCCATTAAGAACGTTGAAGCAATTAGAATTTAGGTGGATGAATTATCTAGCAGTAGACTGATGATTCAAGGATTCAACCACGAAGGACAAAGGGCCTTTAGCACCATAAGGTTGAACTTGCTAATGGAAGACATGAGTTCAACTGCATTGCTTCATGTAATTGATGCTAAGACGTCCTACAATAAGCTTCTTGGTCAGTCGTGGCTGCATTAAAATGGTATCATCCCTTCTACCATACATCAATGCTTAAAATACTATCAAAATGGTGTAGTATAGAAGTTGGTTGGTGATCACAAGCCTTTTACAAAAGCTGAGTCATATTTTGCTGATGCCAAATTCTACATGACAAAAATAACAAAAGAAGTAGAAATTGAGCATGATAAAGAACTTGAAGTCGGGCTGTAGTCAAGAGTAAAACATCTCTCACCAAAATGGATTCGTTCGAGGGACTAACGATGCATCTGACCAAGATAGATGCTAAAAGACCAACTCCTCCACCTCTTGAAGGGTTTGTTCTACCAAAGCAAAGTAATGTTGCTAAACATGGAGAATATTCAGATAACGAACTCACTAAACATTTTGGTCCAAAGGCATATAAGCTCCTCGTCAATGCTGGATATGATCCTCGAGAAGCTATAAACTGAAACCTCACTTGACGAAGAAAGATGATGTGGTGCAAAATACCAAAGTGGGTTTGAGATTTGTGCTAAAAGTGCCCATTCGAATCACCATCAAAAGGGTGGTTTCATCTCACTACATCTCTAACAATGTATACAAGTCGACCTTGAATAACAATGTGGAAATTGGGGAAACAACTTAAAAGTTGTTGAAGTGCTACTATCACTGAAATGTAGCATTAAAAGTATGTAATCAAAACAAAAGCACAAAAAATGAAGAAAACCAAATAGTTAAAAAAATTGAGAAAGAAAGAAAATCAACCAAAAAGAAGCAAGACTGCTCCATGACGCAAGAGCCTAAACTGCTTGTTAACTCCAAGGAAAATCAACAAAAAAAAAGTAAGATAGTTCCATGACATACGAGCTTAAACTGCATGCCACTATGAAAAAGATAACAAAAAAAAGGCAAGATAGCTCCATAACGCACGAGCCCAAACTGCACATCACTATGAAGAAAATCAAACAAAAAGCAAGACAACTCCATGAGGCACGAGCACAAATTACACGTCACTATGAAAAAAATCAAACAAAGAGCAAGGACTGCTTCATGACGCACGGGCATAAAAATTGTTTGTTAACTCCAAGGAAAATCAACAAAAAGAAACAAGATAGCTCCATGATGCATGAGCTTAAACTACACGTCACTATGATGAAAATCAATAAAAAAAGCAAGACAGCTCCATGACGCACGAGCCCAAACTGCACGTCACTATGAAGAAAATCAACAAAAAAAAGAGCAAGACAACTCCATGATGCACGAGCCTAAACTGCATGTTACTCCTGGCCTGCATGAGTATAAATTGTGCATGACGCTCCTCCAAAACACAAGTTGATCTTTTGAACTACGTTTTGACTTGATCCCTTCCAAAATGGTACGTAGGCAACTTAGATATCTTCTAAGTTCACTCATGGTATGTGTTTTTCTCCTTCAAGTTACGTGGTCAAAGTTCATCATATATTTGTATTTCAAGTTGGGCGATAAAAATTCAAACTCAGACTATTAAAGAAAAATAATACGAGCACCTGGAAGAGACAATAAGGTTAAAATTGTAAAGAAGCAAACAGTCATGGTGCAACAACTAAAGATTATGGACTATTCACAACTCGTTGTCAACAAATTTTAAGAATGACCTCAATTTTTTAGTCTAGTTCTACGCTTTGAAGATGACTTATGCTTGTTAACTCCAGCTCGTTGTTGCCCAACCTCGCTTTGAAGATAGTTTCAACGTGATGATCCCAACTACCATATCGTCGAGCTCTTTTGAAAGATAGTTTCAGCTTGATAATCCCAACACCATATCGCTGACCTTGATTCGGAGATGATGTCAGCTTGATGAATCCCTCCACGGATGATGCACAATTTCTAGCTACTTTTTCGTGGATGGTACACGGCGTCTAGCTCCCCCTTCACGGATGATACACAACTTCTAGCTTCCCTTCACGGATAGGGTAGGAAAATCTGATTTTACCATCTTCTCGAGGATCTATCTTTGATCTGTAATTCATCATACATTGATTATACATCTAGCATGCATCTATATAATTAATTGCAACACATAGGTGTTTTCTCGTGTTTACCTGCGAATTTCTGTGAAATAAGATCAATGGCAGACTCCAGCTTTGATCTTCTGGACTGTATCCCAGATGTCTATTTTCCAATGCTGAGTGAGAAAAATTTATGAAGAATACTACAAAAATTCACCTTCTTCCTTCTACTATGAGATTTTTGAAAATCTCAATTGAATGGATATGATTATTCTAATTTTCTCTCACCTTGTATTTATAATGCATTCCTATAATCATATTTAGATAGGGTCCATGCATATCTAATAAATACAATAATATCTTTTCAGATAAAATACATCTAGAATAATTATCTCTTGATATCTAATAATATTAGATAATCTCTTGATATCTCATGATATCGATAATATCTCTTGATATCTAACAATATCAGATAATATCTATCTTCATACTGGAGATGTATTAAAATAATACATTAATCAAAACAGAGTCTCAGTGGGACTCTACTAGAGGTAGGCAAAATTAACAGCAGCTCCAGGCCTTGATGGGCCAGCCCACTGATCAAATGCAAGGAATAAAGATGGGCCTAAAATGAATTAATTATCTTATGTTCAACCCACAACATAAATTAATTCATAAATATTTCTTCATTCCACTAGAGAATAAATATTGACTTGCCTATTTATTACCAAAGTTGAGTCGGGCTTGCACTTAGACTTACGAATCCCCGTAGTTAAGATATCGCACGTCCATTAATTATTTATAGCATTCAGACTGCTTAAAATAATTAATCTCTTTAATTCTTTAAGTAGTACCACTCAACCTTATTATTGTACTTGAGCTAACTCAACCTGCAGGGTTTAGTACAATAAATATTTTGAGCTCCTTAAGGGGATGTTATTATCCTAAACGAATACGGTGACTCGATATAGGTAACTAGCATGACATACAAGTACTGCCACCATCCAAGATGTGGAGAATCTTGGGTTATCTCATGTAAGTCTCACCCATAACAAGTTAAAGTGATGGTCAGTAATTCATACTCACCTAAAACCTTATCGAGGATTAGATCAATGTAAAGTCACCGATGATCTAGGTTCTTCACGACGGTCAGATAAAAGAACTCATCTCACTATGATCCATCAATACGTTAAGATGTACCAGCATAGACAAGCAATCAAGTCAAGTCACTTCTTATCTATACTGCAGCTTATACAGACAACTCGTCCTCAAGTTATCTCAACTGTGATCCTTTTTATATCTCAATAAGCTTAACCAATCATGCAAACTTCTGTGTTGTTCTACCCACTATATGATCTAACTTTTGTATGAGATAATGGGACAAACATATGCAATCAAGTAAACAATTCAGATAGGAGATTGTAATAGTGGTAACAGAAACATTGTATACAAATTCAACCATTCTACTTTCAATAAACAAATCCAACAATCTCCCACTTATACTAAACAAACTTTTAGTATACAATATGTTTCCCTACTAGCTATTACAAACAAATCACTTTGCTTCTCCCACTTCTACAAAAGTTTCATTTCTAAGTGGGGGCCATCTTGCACAATCCAAATCCTCGAACATGCTCGTCATAGACTTTTTTACGGTAGGCTCTTCGTGAATGGGTGGGTTAGGTTGTCCGCTGTACCAATCTTCTCTATAAGCACATAACCTCATCGTATGATTTCTCGTATGATATGGTACTTTCTCTCTATGTGTTTCGTCGCCTTGTGGGTCCAGGGTTTCTTCGAGTTTGCTACTGCACTAGAGTTATCACATAACACTATGATACTCTTGGGAAAATGAGTACCACGTCTAGATCCATGAGGTAGTTCTTGAACCATACCGTCTCTTTAGCAGCCTTAGATACGGCTACATATTCGGCTTTCATAGTAGAGTCTACAATGCACCGATGATTTGCACTCCGCCAAGATACGATTCCACCTCCCAGGGTAAACACATAGCCTGAGGTAGACTTCTTCTCATCACGGTCAGCTTGGAAATCTAAGTCTGAATAACCCAAAGGCATTAAACTATCTACCTGATACACTAGCCTATAATCTCGAGTCATTTTTAGGTACTTGAGAATATGCTTCACAATAGTCCAATTAGCTTGTCCAAGGTTAAACTAATATCTTGCTACTATGCCTACTACATATCAGATATCAGACCTCGTACACAACATTGCATACATGAGACTTCCTATGGCAGAAGCGTAGGGAATATGTCTCATTTCCTCTATCTCCTTTGCAGTCATCGGAGACTGCACCTTAGATAAAGGAACACCATGTCTGAAGGGTAGCAATCCCTTATTGGCGGTTTGCATGCTAAAACGAGTAATTACAGTATCAATGTAAGATGCCTGAGATAAGCTCAACATTTTTCTCTTGCGATCTCGAGAACCTCGATCCCAAGAATGTACATCGCATTCCCTAATTCTTTCATCCGGCGATCGGATAACCAACTATTTATGTCTGATAACAGCTTCATATTGCTGCCAAGTAGAAGGATGTCATCTACATAAAGTGCAAGAAATACCACGTCACCGTTGATATCTAAACCATACATGCAACTCTTGCTAGGCAACTGGGTGAAACCATAGATTTTAACTACCTCGTCAAAGCATAAGTTCTATGATCGGGAAGCTTGCTTGAGTCCATAAATGGACTTCTTAAGCTTCCAGACTAGATGCTCCTCACCTTTCTTCACATAATCTTCGGGTTGCTGCATATATATGTCTCGACCTTCCTCAAGGTAACCGTTTAAGAAAGCAGTTTTCACATTCATTTGCCAAAGCTTTAGATTTAAGCGAGCTGCTATGACCAGAAGAATTCTGATGGACTTGAGCATTGCTACAGGCGAAAAGGTACCATTGTAATCGTTCTCCTTAATCTGAGTGTACCATTTCGCCACAAGCATGGCTTTAAAAGTCAAAACTTCTCCATCAGAATCTCTCTTCCTCTTGTATACCCAGTTACTACCTATGGCTTCCTTTCCATCTGGTAGAGGTGTTTTCTCGTATACATCCATAACTGTTATGGACTCAATTTCTAAGTCCATAGCGGTGTGTCACGCTCCTGCATCTATATCTTGTATCATCTCGTAGTATGACCATGGGTCGATTATAGCTTGTTCGTCTACTGGACAAGATCCAAAGATTCACCCATGAAAATAAATCGATCAGGTTGTCGTATAACCCTCCCATTACGATGAGGCGCTATTGGCACAATGGCAACGGTGGGTGTAGTAACTTGTGGTTTTCTTTCTTGCACAACTTGTTGGGTAGGTGCCATTATTATAGTCGGTATCCCTAGTGAAACTCGACCCACTGCAATCTCTTGAAGTATCTGGTATCGATCCCTCATATTAGACTTGAATCTTGTATCTTTGGCAGAATCGGTGGTGGAATACGATCATCTTCTAATTCTTGAAGAATGATTTCAACTTTGGATTTGTGGTTTTTCTTGTAGTCCTCCTCCAAGAATCGGGCGTTAGTGCTAATAACAACATTCTGATCCTTAGTAGTATATAAATAACAACATTTCGTTCCTCTAGGATATCTTATAAACAGTCTTGCATCAGATCTAGCTTCCAACTTGTCAGCCTTCTCGTTCAGCACATGTGTTGGACTGCCCCATATCATTATATGGCTTAAACTAGGCTTATGCCCAAACCATAACTCGAAAGGGGACTTTGTCGACTGACTTTGACGGTACTAGATTGAGCAAATAAGTTGATGTTTCTAAGGCATACACCCAGAAAGAAATAGGCAAAATTGCATAACTCATCATTGATCTAACCATATCTAAGAGAGTCATATTTCTTCGCTATGACACACCATTTTGTTGTGTTGTGCCCGGTTTAGTGAGCTGGGATATAATCCCACACTGCATTAGATAGTCCATCATCTTGTTATTGAGGTATTCGCCACAGCGATCAGACCGTAGTGACTTAATACTCTTACCTAGCTTCGTCTTCACTTTCACCTTAAATTCCTTGAATTTCTCAAAGCATTCATACTTGCGATGAAGCAGGTGTAGGGAAATCTGATTTTAACCATCTCCCAATGATCTATATTGGATGTTTAATTCACCATACATTGATTATATACCTATTATGCACCTATATAATTAATTGTAACACATTGGTGTTTTCTTGTGTTTACCTGCGAATTTGTCGGGAAAGAATTGGATCAAGACTGTGCTTTGATCTTCTGGACTGTATCCTGATTGCCTAATCTCCAATGCCGAGTGAGGACAATCTATGGAGAGTACTGCAAAAATTCGTCTTTCTTTTTCCTTCACAATTCTCGAGAATTTCGAGAATTATGATTAGACCAACCATTGAGTTTTTCTCACCTTATATTTATAATCCAACAATCTCCCACTTATACTAAAGCAAACTTTTAGTATACAATGTGTCTCTCTACTAGCTATTACAAATAACACCATCACTTTGCTTCTCCCACTTCTACAAAAGTTTCATTTCTAAGTGGGTGCCATCTTGCGCAATCCAAGTCCTCGAATATGCTCTTCGTAGACTTTTTGCGGCAGGCTCTTTGTGAATGGGTCAGCTAGGTTATCCGCAATACCAATCTTTTCAATCAGCACGTCTCCTCGTCTAACGATTTCTCGTATGACATGGTACTTTCTCTTTATGTGTTGGGTTGCCTTGTGGGTCCGTGGTTCCTTCGAGTTTGCCACTACACCTGAGTTATCACAGTATACTATGATACTATTGGGCACACCTGGTACCACATCTAGATCCATGAGGTAGTTCTTGAACCATACCGCCTCCTTAGCAGCCTCCGAAGCGGCTACATAGTCGGCTTCCATGGTAGAGTCCGCAATGCATCGCTGCTTTGCACTCCGCCAGGATACGGCTCCTCATCCCAAGGTAAACACATAGCCTGAGGTAGACTTTTTCTCATCACGGTCAGCTTGGAAATCCGAGTCCGAATAACCCAAAGGCATTAGACTATCTACTTGGTAAACTAGCCTATAGTCTCGAGTCCTTTTCAGGTACTTGAGTATATGCTTTACCGCAGTCCAATGAGCTTGTCCAGGGTTAGACTGATACCTAGTTACTATGCCTACCGCATAGCAGATATCGGGTCTCGTACATAGCATTGCATACATGAGACTTCCTACGACGGAAGCGTAAGGAACTTGTCTCATTTCATCTATCTCTTTTGCGATCATAGGTGATCGCTCCTTAATAAAGGAACACCATGCTCGAAGATAGCAATCCCTTTGGCGATGCATGCTAAAGCGAGTAATTACAAGATCAATGTAAGGCGCCCGAGATAAGCTCGACATTTTCTCTTGCGATCTCGGTAAACATTGATCCCAAGAATGTACTGTTGCATCTCCTAAGTCTTTCATTTGAAACTAATCGGATAACCAACTCTTTACGTCTGATAACAACTTCACATTGTTGCCAAGTAGAAGGATGTCATCTACGTAAAGTGCAAGAAATACCACGTAACCGTTGACATCTAAACGATACACACAACTTTCGCTAGGCAACTGGGTAAATCCATAGGACTTTACCACCTCGTCAAAGCATAAGTTCCATGATCGGGAAGCTTGCTTAAGTCCATAAATGGACTTCTTAAGCTTCCATACTAGATGCTCTTCACCCTTCACAACATAACCTTCGGGTTGCTGTATATAGATGTCTCTACCTTCTTCAAGGTAATCTTTTAGAAAAGCTGTTTTCACACCAAATAGTCCATGAACTCGTTACTGAGGTATTCGCCACCGCGATCAGACTGCAGTGACTTGATACTTTTACCTAGCTTAGTCTCCACTTCCACCTTAAATTCTTTGAATTTCTCAAAGCATTCTGACTTGCGGTGAAGAGGTATATGTATCCATACCTTGAGTAATCGTCAATGAAAGTGACAAAATACTCATACCCTCCACGAGCTTGTGTGGACATTTGTCCACACTGGTCAGAATGGACTAGCTCCAACACTTCTTTGGCTCTATAACCCTTCGATTTGAAGGGTCTGGTCGACATCTTTCCTTCCATACAGGATTCACCGATTGGGAACGGAGTAACTGTAATATCACCCAACGCTCCATTCTTAGTCAGTCTTTGGATCCTATTTAGATTGATATGACCTAATCTAAGATGCCAGAGAAATGTGGTGTCATCTTGCGAAGAAAACTTCCTCTTTTTAAGGTTTGATGTAGATGCAACATAATTAAAGGTATTATACTTGGCAGAAATAGTATAAAGCGAATTACATAAAGTGCCTCCACAGATAACTTCGTTATTTATTATGATAGAAACACCACTATAAAAAACAACTGAATATCCATGAATAAATAGTTTGGAAATGGAAATAAGGTTCCGTCGAAACTCCGGCACATATAAAATGTCTTTCAATACTAAAACTATTCTATCAAAGCATAAAGAAACATCTCCAACTGCAACAGTCTCGAGTTTCACTGCATTGCCCATGGAGATCGTTATCTCGCCATCATGCAGCTCTCTTGTCCGCAGGAACCCCTGCAAGGTGTAACAAACATGATCAGTCATGAATGAGTAGAACAAGTCACTAAACATGTTTCCGTTACGAAAGCAAATGTCGTACCTTGTGCCTTGAGCATAGGGTATTTAGCCTTCCAATGCCCAGTCTTGCCGCACTTGAAGCACTTGCCCCTCTCCTTTTGTTTTTTCAAGCCTCCGGTGGCAACCAAGTTCTTGCTCCCACTGGTTTCTTTGCCTATACCACCTTAGGCACCCCTTTTTCTTCTTCCATTTTTCAACGGAAAATTTGGGCCCTTAGATGTGCTAGCAAGGGCATGTGCTCCTTTTCCCATGACACCTTCCGCGGCCACGAGATCATTAAGCAACTGACTAAGTGTATACTCGGTTTTGCTCATGATCGCGTTCATGCGAAAATTCTCAAAAGACTTGGGCAGTGTGTTGAGGATGATATCGACCTTGGCTTCGCCGTCAATACCTCCTCCCAACTGATCGAAACTATCCATGAGATGAGTCATGTGGGAGATATGTTCATGAACCGAACTTCCTTCTTCCATCTACACGCCAAGATTTCTCTCATTGTGTGGAAGCGGACTGTCCAATCTGACTGCCCAAACATACTCTCTAGACTTGACCATATTTCAGTCGCGTCTACCATCGACTGATACTGCAGCTGCAAGCCTTTGGATATAGTAGTCATCATATAGCATTTGGCCATATTATTTGACTTATGCCAAAGTCTGCATGACTCTTGCTCATTAGTCGATCGTCGAAGGGCATCGAGGTTTGGGAGTAGTGAGCGAACATGTGTTCTTCAAATGATAAGAACATATTCCATGTTTTGTTTCCACTCGATAAAATTTTGACCAGATAAAGGATTTTGTGCAAGCATATTGATAATCGGTGTAAGAGACATATCTGAAAAGCATTGTAAACACATAAGAATACGATCGTACATAATTCGTAACAATAATATTGTAACTTTTTGATAAAACAATATTAATTGAAACCTCCAATTACCCAAGGAATCCCACATGCAAGCCACGCGTGTGGACGTTTACAGATGAACCCCTCGACCAGACTAAAATATACCTTTTACTCATTTAATTTCAATCCATGTCAACTTATCTTTATGACAAATGAAATTAATGATTGGACCTTACTAGACCACATCACTATCACAAGAAGGGACTTCGTGGGAAGTTGTACTTAATGTGATGTCTAAGCAATGACCATAATTTTAACAGCAGAAAATGAATTCTCAGAATTGGCATACTCACTCGGACCATGCCGCTTCCAATCCAAATTCTTTTGTCTTCTCATTTTAAATCTATCTCTAGAGAATTTATGAGAATCGCATATGAAAGCCACGCGTGTGGACGTTTACACATGAAACTCCAACTTCTAAATAGATTAAAAGGTTTTATTTAGAAATCTCATCTAACAAACTTATGATAAACAGTGCAAGCAAGCCACGCGTGTGGACGTTTACTCTGTGACGACCCGACTTCCCAAGGAAGTACGGATCATATGGATCGTCACCGGTATGATAAAGCAGCGGATATAAACATAACTAATCAATGCAATTAACCATTTAACTACTCAATACGCATAGACTAAAAAGGGATAAGCTATTCAATACCAACTCAAGTCACCGAAGGTGTCACAGCCCGGTTTGGCTTATCCTTGCCGGACCGTGACTTGGGGTTCGGTTTAAGTGAATATAAAAGAATAAGGGTTTCAACTCATTTCATATGTGAAGAAATACGGATGTTTCCAAATAGAACGAGATTTAAGATGGGCAAAATACTTATATAAAGAGTTGATACGAATGTTTGGACAAAACAGTAACTCTTACAAGCTTTCAAAAGAAATATCAAGAACTTAATGAGTTCGAGAGTTTGGCAATGGAATAAGCGTGTGAGACATGCATATGAAGATGCATTCTCAAGGTGAACCAAAAATACTTCGTACTACTTGACAAAAGAACTCCGCTCAACTCCGCTCTGTTCCATCACCAGCTCAACCTGCACATTTAAAAACAAATATGCAGGGCTGAGTACAAAGATGCACTCAGTGGACACATTGCCGAAAACATTTTACCCTACGAAATATTGTACTGCGTACTTCACAGTAAGACACAAGGGTTTTGTTTGACAAGGCCTTGTGCTTACTAAATACATTTTCATTACTTTCTCAAAACATCGCCTGGCCAGGCATTTTCAAATCACAACGTATATCCCAAGTCGGCATATGGATTAACGGGCCGGGAGGGAGGCCTCCCTTCACCCGGACGCACGATCGATCATATTGGCGATTCGAGGTGAAACAATGATCGCAACCGGCGATTTAGAAGCTGAAGTGTACACAACCCTAAGCCAGGATTCCCCCTTCACCTCCAGCTTAGGATCCGAATTCGTAATACTTTTCCTGTTGCCCCAGGCAACCCGAATGGACATATACAAAACATAAAACATTTTTGGCAGACAATATCGTACTTTATCATTTGCGAAAAACGATAAAGTATACTTTTGTAAAATCATTTTCAAGAAAGCTCATAAAGGGTTTTGGTAAGAAAGCCCACCTCGGGAACTTAAAGTTCCTACAGACTAGTAATTAATTGTCGTCTTCTCTCTCTCTGAAAGGCGGGACCCTTTTTGATGTGAGAAGCGAGGTTTAGTACATCGCTATACCTTTCGATAGAGACGAACATCGTCTATAACATCTTATGCATCAAATAAGGCTAACGTCGGACTTATATTGATGTTTCCTAATCAAAATGATGTCGATTACGAAATTATTGATATATAAGAGATATTCCATCTCTTTAGCATATAATGTGCGTTTTAATGTACTTACGTAGCGTAAGTCACATTGTTACTAAGCGTCTTCACGTCACATAGATCGCGTATTATCGAATTTAGATGCGATTTGACCTTGGTCGATGTTTTTGGTCAACCATTTTGACTTGGTCGACATTTAGTCGACAAGTTTGACTAAAGTCGACATTTTGACTTTTTAATTCCTTTTATGTAATTCTATTATTTTATGTGCAATTCTTGTTCTAAAATTCCCATAAAATCATAATATGTCTAAAACATCATTTTGGATCATATTATGCAATTATATCTTATAAAATAAATTTATAACATTAATACACATAACCCATAGTTTTGAAAACCCTAATTAAACTAATGAACAATTTCCAAAATTCGATAAAATCACATAACACATACTTATCTATAAGCATCCTTATTATAACATAATTTTTATTTATTGCAAACTATTGAATTAAACCTTCCTAAGTCACTTTTGAAAATTTGGACTTAGGTCAATAAATTTTAACAAATCCGATAAATTAAATACAACACTATTTTATGAATCTACACTATCGATATGCTATGATAACACTCAAATATGGATTATATCTCAACATAATATCATGTACTAATATTTTGAAAATCATAGACTTAGGTACCAAAGTGTTCCAAAATTCTACATAAATTTATACAAGCATAACTAATACCTAGATTATGAATTCATGCTTCAATCATCAATTAAAATCATAATTATCAACATATTACACCTTCAAGTTTTCGGTCCACATATAAAATTTGATATGATGCTTGATTTTGTGATATAATTATACCATATGCTTAATAACATCATATAAATATAATATCTAAACATATTAGCATAAGTCATAATTTTGAAAATCACATGTATAAACTAAGCTCGTAACATAAATTCTAACGTATATCTGAAGCTCGTAAGAAATCTAACCTTTGATCGGATTCGATCGGCGTCGTGACGTTATTCTATCTACGATCGAAGAACGCTCTGAAGAACACTCTCTATTTTTTTCTCTCTATTTTCTCTCCTATTTCCTCTCTATTTTCGGTTATGATGTTTATGGGAGGGGTAACCTCCTATTTATAGGAATTATGGGATGATTATAATCATTACTTTATAAAATATCTTAAGGTAAGGTCAAAAATTACAACTCATCTTATCCCCTTAATTTTTGAACCATGCAAGTTGTATAAGAGAATCTTATCATATCTTATCTCATATCGAGGTGTAAAGATAAGAATTACAACTCATACCTTATCTCTACAGTATTTTCGGCCATAATAATAATAATATGCCAAATATTTTATTTTCTCCAATTAATAGTTATATGATATAATAATAATCTTAGATGATGAAATAAATCATAGGAAAATTAATTAAGGTCATTTCTATGTACTAATGTAAAGTTATCGGCAAATAATTCGAAATTACAAATAAATTATCAAACTATGATTATTTTCATAAAAATATTATTTTCATGAGTAATTATATTAATATAATGATATTATATCATTAAATAAATTTTTGGAACATTTCTAAGCATTTTCCCTAATTGTTTTTAAAATTAGGGTTTCTAGGAATTAAATTTCGTAAAATTCCATTCTTACCATATTTCCTTAATTTCGAAATTTTTATAATTTCTAGGAGATAAGATTGATCTAGAATCATGATATTTATCAATTATATAATTAAATAAATTATTTAATACAATTATCACATTAATTGTGATTTTCGAAAATCACACATAAAATCATAAGCTAATTTCGAAAATTCCATACACTAAGGACAAGATTTTATCTTTTATGATGTTTATCACATTACTACACCCTTCAAAGAGATAAACATGACCTTATCTTATCTCTTAAATAAAATATCTTAGTTTATACTTATCTTTAAAATGTCATTTTCAACCTTATCTTATCTCTTAAGAGTCATTATCAAACCTTATCATATCCACCTCATGCTTAGGTGTTTAAGATAACTATCTTATCATATACTATAAGATAAACATGACAACTCATCACATAAAATTAAGTGATCACATATTGAATCAAAAATTAACCACTTATTCACCATATTTTTGAAAATAACTAATAAATAAGGAAAAATATTTCTTTTTCTTCCTTAGTGTAAATACTATCCTAAATATGCTTAAAAACATATTTAAAAATTATTTTGTTCAAATTTTCAAGAGAAATTTCGATTTATTCAAAATCGACAATTACCGACGTTCACTTTCATACTCGTTCCTATTGTACTGTTCCTTCTTTACTTTCGAAATTTTTAAGCCCAGAAATTTGGGGTATTACATTCTAACCCCCTTAAAGAAATTTCTTCCTCGAAATTTGCGTATCCTCATAATGTTCTCGATTCCTTCTCCATATCGAATTCTCAATTCCAACGTTGGTACCTCGTACCCATTTGATCATCGCATGACCTTAACTTTTATTTACATCGACTCATTTCTTAATCTCCAATCCATATATCTAATATCCTTATTTTTTCAAGTCGTATCTATTCAACTATCGATTCTTATAGACGGTGAGTTCTATGTTCAAATCTAAGTTTAAGCGAACATATGCTAGCGTCGTATCTTCTGCTCTTGGTGAAGAAGATTCATATCCCTTCATCTCGTTTCGTGCTACGTTCTTAAAACACTTGCGTATAATCTCATAATATTGTAGTCTTGAAATTGTCTCGTGCTTATTTAACTCACCGAGAACTTTTTATTCATCATGACTTGATGTATCTCTCTCTAACTGATGAAACATATCACTCTACTAATTCTGAGAACTTAGGTGCCAAGATAAGTCAATCTATTTCATATTTCTTAGCTTCAAGGTTTGGGGAAAAACATATCATGACTACTTATAAGTGAGTAAGGGTTCACAATTCAGGATGACAACTTTTGAAATTTGAATCAATATGTTCTTTGAAACGAATAATTGGAAGATAGCGTCCGAAGACCAGAATGACGACTACTGAGATGTCTTTGGTCATATGGGCTGGCCAGACCCGTCACAAATACTTCTCAGTCACATGAAGGCTTGGTTTCAAAAGGACACTTTATAAACTTTCTGGTTGTAAAACTTCTTTCAGAAAAAGTGAGACAATCAAGTGATATTTCAATGGAAACTAGATCATAGAGTTAAACTCAATGACAGAACTTGGGAAATGAATAAAATTTGAAACATTATATAACTTGTACTGGGTCATCATAAATCGTAAGGTTTCTTAAAATATGGTACATATCAAAACTTAAGTCCACATCACTAACTACAGCTCTTTAACATTTTATATTTTACCGTACATGAATCCTTTTACTATGAATATTATTCTGCGAGAACCAACTAATAATTCGATCATGTCTCTATTAAGTTCTAATAGTTGACTCGGAGTTTTATTGCATGTGAACATCTACAGGGAAAGACTATACTCATGTTATCATCGCATAATGACATTCATCATAATTCAACTCTTACCATTATCATTTTTATTCCTTCTCTTTTAGTTTTCTCTACTTTGTTCTCATTGTTCTCGTCTCCCAATTCGTAATATTCTTATTTCCATCCTTGCTTTTGTTCGAAGTAAGTCTGTCTTAAGCTTAAAAAGCAATGGGGGGGACTTAATCGTAAGGATTTCTTAAGGAACTAAACTTTCACAAATTTTTGTGAACATTCTTCAACATAAGCTCGTAAACGCTTATCTTATTTCTCAATTATCATTCTAATCCCCAAGTTTATCTATCGTTCAAAATTAATTCGCGTAAGCAACAGTCGATTATGTAGCGTAGAATCTCAAGTGAGAACTATGTCCACGTCGCGAGTGACATTCGTTCATCGAAGCTTTCATTCCTCCACGTAGCATTCCAATTCACATTTGTCAAAGCGAATCTTAAAAGCGTTCTAAGTTCTCAAGTTCTCGTGGTTCATCAAACACTACGTTATACATAGAAGAGAAATTCTTATGTTCTCGTTCAATCTAAGTTCTTTGTGAAACTTAGAGCTCATCTACGCTCTTTTGAAATTCAAAACAATTTCACAATTCAACTTCGTTTCATAAACATACTTTACTGACATATAACTCCATATATGCCCTTTCATCAATACTCATATACCCCCCGGGTATAAGCTTTACTTTCTCTCAAATCCATCATAACATCATGATCACATACCAACCGGGTATGGACTTATACTTCTTCAGACAAACCACTCGTTTGTCCTATCATCAATGAATTATCACAATTCAAAGCTATTCACTTTCTTTTTCAACGGCATGTCAACTTTAAAAACATTTTTTTCACAAATACTTCCTCAAAGCGTACGTAACTTTTCAAAGCTTTTAAACCATACCTTTACTTTCGAAATCGTCGAAACTACTTTTCCTTCTTTGGTTGGCGTGATGAGCAGGAGGCGTTGGCGGTGGGGACGACTTTATAAAAAGTCTAGTGATTCAAGCCAGACTTTGGATAGAAAGAATATTTTTGGTTCAAAGCAAACGAATCGCCTCGATACCACTCTGTCACAGCCCGGTTTGGCTTATCCTTGCCGGACCGTGACTTGGGGTTCGGTTTAAGTGAATATAAAAGAATAAGGGTTTCAACTCATTTCATATGTGAAGAAATACGGATGTTTCCAAATAGAACGAGATTTAAGATGGGCAAAATACTTATATAAAGAGTTGATACGAATGTTTGGACAAAACAGTAACTCTTACAAAGCTTTCAACAGAAATATCAAGAACTTAACAGAGTTCAAGAGTTTGGTAGCGGAATAAACGTGTGAGACATGCATATGAAGATGCATTCTCAAGGTGAACCAAAAATACTTCGTACTACTTGACAAAAGAACTCCGCTCAACTCCGCTCTGTTCCATCACCAGCTCAACCTGCACATTTAAAAACAAATATGCAGGGCTGAGTACAAAGATGCACTCAGTGGACACATTGCCGAAAACATTTTACCTACGAAATATTGTCTTTGCGTCTTCAAACAGTAAACACAAGGTTTTGTTTGTTTGATGAGGCCTTGTGCTTACTAAATACATTTTCATTACTTTCTCAAAACATCGCCCGCCGAGCATTTTCAAATCACAGCGTATATCCCAGTCGGCATATGGATTAGCGGGTAGGGAGGAGGCCTCCTTCACCCGGACGCACGTTGATCATGAATCGCGATTCAGAGGCTGAAACAATGATCGCAACCGCGATTCGTGAAGTGTACACAACCTAAGCCGAGATTCCCTTCACCTCCAACTTAGGATCCGAATTGTAATACTTTTCTGTTGCCTGTGCAACCCGAATGGACATATACAAAACATAAAACATTTTGGCGCACAATATCGTACTTTATCATTTGCGGAAAAAGCGATAAAGTATACTTTTGTAAAATCATTTTCCAAGAAAGCTCATAAAGGGTTTTGGTAAGAAAGCCCTTCGGGAACTTAAAGTTCCTACGACTAGTAATTAATTGTCGTCTTCTCTCCTCCGCGGCGGGACCCTTTTCAATGTGAGAAACGAGGTTTAGTACATCGCTATACCTTTCGATAGAGACGAACATCGTCTATAACGTCTTATGCATCAAATAAGGCTAACGTCGGACTTATATTGATGTTTCCTAATCAAAATGATGTCGATTACGAAATTATTCAATATATAAGAGATATTCCATCTCTTTAGCATATAATGTACATTTTAATGTACTTACGTAACGTAAGTCACATTGTTACTAAACGTACTACGTCACATAGATCGCGTATTATCGAATTTCGTGCGATTTGACCTTGGTCAATGGTTTTGGTCAACCATTTTGACTTGGTCAACATTTAGTCAACAATTTTGACTAAAGTCGACATTTGACTTTTAATTCCTTTTATGTAATTCTATTATTTTATGTGCAATTCTTGTTCTAAAAATTCCCATAAAATCATAATATGTCTAAAACATCATTTTGGATCATATTATGCAATTATATCTTATAAAATAAATTTATAACATTAATACACATAACCCATAGTTTTCGAAAACCCTAATTAAACTAAGCAAACAATTTCCAAAAATTTCAATAAAATCACATAACACATACTTATCTATAAGCATCCTTATTATAACATAATTTTTATTTATTGCAAACTATTGAATTAAACCTTCCTAAGTCACTTTTGAAAATTTGGACTTAGGTCCAATAAATTTTAACAAATCCGATAAATTAATACAACCTTATTTTATGAATCTACACTATCGATATGCTATGATAACACTCGAATATGAATTATATCTCAACATAATATCATGTACTAATATTTTGAAAATCATAGACTTAGGTACCAAAGTGTTCCAAAATTCTACATAAATTTATACAAGCATAACTAATACCCTAGATTATGATTTCATGCTTGATCATCAATTAAAATCATAATTATCAACATATTACACCTTGAGTTTTCGGTCCACATATAAAATTTGATATGATGCTTGATTTTGTGATATAATTATACCATATGCTTAATAACATCATATAAATATAATATCTAAACATATTAGCATAAGTCGCATAATTTTGAAAATCACATGTATAAACTAAGCTCGTAACATAAATTCTAACGATATATCTGAAGCTCGTAAGAAATCTAACCTTTTGATCGGATTCGATCGGCGTCGTGACGTTATTCTATCTACGATCGAAGAACGCTCAAGAACACTCTCTATTTTTTTCTCTATTTTCTCTCATATTTCTCTCTATTTTCGGTTATGATGTTTATGGGAGGGTAACCTCCTATTTATAGGAATTATGGGATGATTATAATCATTACTTTATAAAATATCTTAAGGTAAGGTCAAAAATTACAACTCATCTTAACCCCTTAATTTTTGAACCATGCAAGTTGTATAAGAGAGTCTTATCATATCTTATCTCATATCTAGGTGTAAAGATAAGAATTACAACTCATACCTTATCCTCTAGTATTTTCGGCCATAATAATAATAATATGCCAAATATTTTATTTTTCTCCAATTAATAGTTATATTATATAATAATAATCTTAGATGATGAAATAAATCATAGGAAAATTAATTAAGGTCATTTCTATGTACTAATGTAAAGTTATCGGTAAATAATTCGAAATTACAAATATATTATCAAACTATGATTCTTTTCATAAAAGTATTATTTTCAAGAGTAATTATATTAATATAATGATATTATATCATTAAATAAATTTTTGGAACATTTCTAAGCATTTTCAAAAATTAGGGTTTCTAGGAATTAAATTTCATAAAATTCCATTCTTACCATATTTCCTTAATTTCGAAATTTTTATAATTTCTAGGAGATAAGATTGATCTAGAATCATGATATTTATCAATTATATAATTAAATAAATTATTTAATACAATTATCACATTAATTGTGATTTTGAAAATCACACATAAAATCATAAGCTAATTTGAAAATTCCATACACTAAGGACAAGATTTTATCTTTTATGATGTTTATCATATTACTACACCCTTCAAGAGATAAACATGACCTTATCTTATCTCTTAAATAAAATATCTTAGTTTATCTTATCTTTAAAATGTCATTTTCAACCTTATCTTATCTCTTAAGAGTCGTTATCAAACCTTATCACGTCCACCTCATGCTTGGGTTTTTAAGATAACTATCTTATCATACACTATAAGATAAACATGACAACTCATCACATAAAATTAAGTGATCACATATTGAATCACAAATTAACCACTTATTCACCATATTTTCGAAAATAACAAATAAATAAGGAAAATTATTTCTTTTTCTTCCTTAGTGTAAATACTATCCTAAATATGCTTAAAAACATATTTAAAAATTATTTTGTTCAAATTTTCAAGAGAAATTTCGATTTATTCAAAATCGACAATTACCGACGTTCAGTTTCATACTCGTTCCTATTGTACTGTTCCTTCTTTATTTTTGAAATTTTTAAGCCCAGAAATTTGGGGTATTATAGAAGGACTTGTTAAAAAAAGTTCAAGGTTCAAATATAACTCAATCAGGGCACAATTCACGGAACGAGGTATGACCTCAAGTTCAATACGGTATGAAAGAAGTTATAATCAAAACATCAAAATTTGTCAGAGTTAGGCAGCAAATAAACGTGTGGACATGCATATGACGATACATGTCCAAGGTTCTAGAAACATTTCTAATAAAGCATAAAAATGACTGTCACTCTGCACCACCTCGCACCCATCATCAATCCTTGCTCAACTTGCACATCAAAAACGAGATGCAGGGCTAAGTACAAAAGTACTTAGTGGGCTCATTGCCTAACACATTTTCTTTATCAAAAGTTATTGAACTGCCCACAATAGCACATAAGGATTTTAGTTGAAAGACTCATCGTTCATAGGTGATCTTCAACTTATGAATCACATACTCCGAGTCTATCCTCGACTCTTCACCTTAGTACACTTCTAAACGTTATTTCGTTATAGATTGTTAGCATTCAAGTTATGATTGGCAAATTAGGGTATTCTCAAGCCACTAACTAGACTTAACAATTATGGTTACGTCCTAGTAGGTTATGCTTGACGACTTGTCGTATTAGCACGACAATTAAAAGAGGAGTATTGACTTATGATTCAAGTGAGCACATGCTATAATGTAAGTAAGTACTTAAGAATAAATGAAGTTCTTCGGGAATATTAACTCGACTTTTGAGACATAAGGATCGACATCTTATGTTCGAATCTTTGCTTACACATTACGACATTGTTTGTTTCTCTTAACTCGTCGGAGATTATAAAGTCGTATAATCGTTGTTCGTTATCGATTTTTTTTAACGTTCAACCTAATATCGTATTGGGTTGTCGTTATTGAGTATCAACGTTGTAGCTCGGCTTTTGGTTTTTCTAACTTAAGAACTCACATTTGAGTATCCTTTTAATAGTAGCTAACCCTAATTAATGTCTAATTTGATTCTCATTGATTCCTTCTTAAGTTATCGAAATTGGTCGATTTCTTTTGGATTCTCGTACATATAGTATTATGTTATTTACGTTTGGCGTTTTGGTTTGTCGGTACAACATAAACATAAACATTCAACACTAAACAATACCATACACAACATAAACTATACTAAAGCATTAGAAAACCATAATTTCTAACATAATGCAAAACTATTGTGTATGTGTGTATAAGTGTTCCATTCATTCATCACAATCACAACCATTCATTCCAAGCTTATAGCTAACTATCATGGCATCATTTAATAGTAGAATTAAACCCATGCTTAGCCATTTTGTTACGTTTTTGATAATTAGCAATAATTAGCATATGTATCCAATAAATTCCAATAAAATCATATTATACTCCTATCGTACTATAGAGTTTAATTACCAACTCAATATCATCATATAAAATTTCAAAATCATAGGTTAAAAAGCATATAGTTTTCGGCAATCACAATTTAATGAGCTTTGATGTTCAATAAATTCCACAAAAATTATATCATGTTTATACCATATACTAAACATGAAATATCATTTCATATCATGCATTAAAAATTAAATCCATGCTTTTCACCACTTAAGCATTTTCGGTAATAATATAGTATATGTATATATATTCAATAAATTCCATTCCTTCACAATATATTTATATTATGCAATAATATGTAATATTAGCATTAAACACCAACCAATATTTATAAAATCACATAACACATTATTCTCAACAACAAAAATCAAATAAATCACTATATATATACATATAGTTCACGGCAATCATATGAAAAATAGGAGAAGTGTTTGAATAAATTCAAGGTTAATATATGATGTTCATATCATACATTAAACACCATATCTCAACTATTTTCAACAAACAAAAATCAAACAATACTCTAAAAATATATATATGTATTCGGTCCTAATAAATAAAAATAGGAGATGTGTTTCAAAAATTTCAGGATTCATATATGATGTTCCTATCATATATTAAACACTATATCTCAACTATTTTTCTAAATAAAAATCAAACTATGGCTTAAAACTACCACAAAACCCACGGTATTTTCAAAAACAATTCCAAAAATATTCTGAAAATTATGATATTTATTCTACAAGCTTCTAATATATTAGCAAGAAATAATATCAAATAATATTCACAAAATCATGCTTTATCACATATAAAAAGAAATAAAGTATAAATTGAAAAATATCAAACATGCTCCAAAAATTCTGAAATTTTAACTACAGCCTTAGAAAATCATTATAAGCATTTTTAATTCATGGATTGAGAGCATTTGGTTTCTCAAAAGTCACAAATAAAATGAGGAGCAAAACTAGGGTTTTTCATGAAATAATTCAAGAAAAATCTAAAAAAAATTCTACTCCATTAAAAATGGAGAGAATGATGAATAATACCTTTGTATAGTCTTAGAATAATTATTTGAGGGTTGGAAAGGTTTGGAAAGGAGGATTAAAGACTAAAAAGTGTGAAGAACAAAGAGAGAATTTTGAAAAAGAGAGAGAAATTGAGTTCCAAAAGACAAAGGCTGTAATGGACGACCACACACTATTTTAGTAGCCTAAAGGGCTGTAATTAACCCATTTGGGGTGGTCTTGGTGGTAGTTGGGAGAAGGAATGGTCAAATTACCCGTTTTGGCATGTTAATACCGACTCTTTAAGTTTTAATGCGCTTTTGATTGATTTCTCGGAAGCTTAAGGTTTTATTAAATTAAATAGCCTTTCAAATACTTATTTCAATGTTCATAATAATTTCATGAAGTTCGGAAGGCATCCGATAAGTCAATTCCGAGTTATCGCGAAAAAACAGCGTCCGGCGATTAAATTATACTCATTCGAAATTCTATTGAATTCTTGAACTTTCATAATTAATTTGAGTCTTATAAATCATATGTTATTGATTTAAACCCTTGGTTTGAGTTTCGGGTCGTTCGGATCAATTTAGGGTTTTTCCGGTATATTTTCCCGGCGTTCGGTTAAGTTCTTCAGGAAATTCTATTAGAAATTGATTCTTATAATTTCTAAATTCATAATAATATATTCCTTCATGATTTTGATTTTTATCACAAATTATCATGATTAGCACGGACTGAAAATTGTTTCGGCTCGTGAATAGTGCTTTTAAGATCGACAAGGCAAAATGCTTGAAAATTCTCATTCTTTGGCTTCTCACAAGTTTTCGTGAGAGGATTCTAGAAATGAAATCCTTTTGTTAAGATTCATTCTAGATCTTTCATTCTATGTTCAGGCTATTCAGAAAACCCTAATCCGGTAGGACTAGTCACTAGTTTTTTTGATTTCTCTAGTTTTCGATCTCTGAATCGATTCTAATTCGTTTCATTGGTTACCTTAAACATAATTAAGGTCTAAGCACCACAAATAATTGGTTTAAGCATCACTAATAAAAGTTTTAAATTTTTCGGGTTATTACATACCATCCCCCTTAAAATAAATTTCGTCCCGAAATTTGCTAACCTTGGAAAAGATCTGGGTATTTCTCTTTCATAGATGATTCCAGTTCCCAGGTTGCTTCTTCTTTTCCATGGTGTCGCCATAGAACTATCACTAACGGTATATCTTTGTTCCTTAGCTTTTGGATACGTTGGTCTAAGATTTCCGTAGGCAGTTCTACATAGCTCATTTTATCATCGAGGACAATATCTGTCGGCAGTATCACATGGCTGGGGTCATGTATGTACTTCCTTAGTTGTGAAACGTCGAACACATTGTGCACGTTTCCAAAACTTGGCGGCAATGCAAGTCTATAAGCCGCTGGTCCTATCCTTTCCAAAATTTCATAGGGTCCTATGAAACGTGGTCGTAGCTTTCCTTTTATTCCAAACCTCACGATTCCTTTTGATGGAGAAATATTCAAAAAGACTTTATCTCCCACTTCAAAATGCAGCTCTGTGCGACGTTTGTCGGCGTACGACTTCTGTCGGTCTTGGGCCTCCTTGATCCGTTGGTGGATCTGTCTCACAATCTCGATCATTTCGCCCACAGAGTCAGGTCCTAATACTCTCATTTCTCCCAGTTCATCCCAGTAGAGTGGTGATTGACATTTCTTTCCATAAAGAGCTTCGTACGGGGCCATTCCAATAGTTGCTTGGTAGTTGTTATTGTAGGCGAATTCCACAAGTGGTAACACTTGTTCCCAACTTTCTCCTCTACGGTCCTCAACATATCTTCGAGCGTTTGAATGGTCCTCTAGGATTGTCCGTCCGTTTGTGGGTGGAACGCGGTACTGAAATGTAGTCGAGTTCTCAATTCCTTTTGCAAACTCGTCCAAAATCTGGATGTAAATTTTGAATCTCTATCGGACGTGATAGTCTTCGGAACTCTATGTAAACGTATGATTTCTCGAACGTACAGCTGTGCTAGTCTGTCTGATCCATGTGTTATCAGAATAGGCAGAAAATACGCGCTCTTGGTCAAACGATCGATGATGACCCAAATAGCGGTATTTTCTCTTTGTGATTTGGGTAGCCCGGTAACAAAATCCATGGCTATATCATCCCATTTCCATTCCGGTATGTCTAGCGGTTGTAAGGTTCCATACTGTCGTTGGTGGAGTGCTTTCACTTGTTGGCACGTCAAACAACGTTCTACTAATGAAGCTATGTCTCGCTTCATTCCATCCCACCAAAATTTCTCCTTGAGATCTTGGTACATTTTGGTGCTTCCAGGGTGTGCGGTGTAAGAAGTCTCATGGGCTTATTTCAAGATCTCGCTCCTAAGCCCTTCGTCTCCTGGAACACACACTCCCCCGTTAAACAACAAAACGTTATCTGTTGCTTCTTTGAAATTCTTGTGGTTGTTGTCCTTGATCTTAGCTCGTATCTCCTCTAGGTTCTTGCTCTTCCTCTGAGCTTCTAAGATTCGGACTATTAAGTCTGGGATTGCAATCAATGTTGCAATACAACCCTCTATTGTCATAGACGGGTCTATGACTTCGATGTTCATCCTCTGAAATTCCTTTATAAGTATTTCCTCATGACTGAGAAGACATCCCAAACTAGGGTGGGATTTTCGACTCAAAGCATCGGCTACAACATTAGCCTTGCCTGGGTGGTAATTGATACCACAGTCGTAATCTTTCACCAATTCTAGCCATCTTCGTTGCCTTATGTTAAGATCTTTCTGCTTGAAGAAATACTTCAGGCTTTTATGGTCAGTATAGATCTAACATCTAACTCCATAGAGATGGTGCCTCCAAATCTTTAAAGCATGTACGACCGCTGCCAATTCCAGGTCGTGCGTAGGATAGTTCAACTCATGTAGGCGTAATTTCCTTGAAGCATAAGCAATGACCTTGCCTTCTTGCATCAGAACATATCCTAGTCCATTCTTTGAAGCATCCGTGTAGATTGTGTATTCTTTGTCTGCTTCGGGTACTGCTAGTACAGGTGCTGTCGTCAGTAACTCTTTCAGTCTCTGGAAACTAGCCTCACATTCGGCGGTCCATGTGTACTTGATCCCCTTTCGCAACAGTTGGGTCATGGGTCGGGCTATCGTTGAGAATCCCTTGATAAATCTTCAATAATAGCCGGCAAGTCCTAAGAAACTCCGAATTTCATTCGGGTTCTTCGGTGACTCCCATTCATGAACAGTGTCGATCTTCGAGGGGTCTACTTTGATTCCCTCGATGGACACGATGTGACCTAAGAATGTCACTTTGCCTAACCAGAATTCACACTTGCTAAACTTGGAAAAGAGTTGCTCTTGCCTCAATGTTTGCAGCACAGTTCTCAAGTGCTCTTTGTGTTCTTGGTTATTCCTGGAGTATATTAGGATATCGTCTATGAATAATAAGACAAATTTGTCTAAGTATGGGTGAAATACCCTATTCATGATATCCATAAATACTGCTAGGGCATTTATAAGTCCAAAGGGCATGACGATGAATTCGAAATGACCATACCTTGTACGGAAAGCCGTTTTAGGTACATCATCTGGTCTAATTCTTAGTTGGTGGTATCCTGACTTTAGATCTATCTTTGAAAAGACTCACGCTCCCTTGTCGATCGAACAAATCGTCAATTCGGGGCAAAGGATACTTATTCTTAAGAGTTATCTTGTTTAACTCTCGATAGTCTATACACATTCTCAGTGTACCATCCTTCTTCTTCACGAAGAGGACAGGTGCTCCCCATGGAGACACACTGGGTCTAATGAAACCTAACTCCAAGAGTTCTTGCAGCTGGATCTTCAGTTCCTCAAGTTCCTTTGGTGCCATCCGGTATGGGGCTTTTGACACGGGGTGAACTTGGTTCAAGGTCGATCGTGAATTCGATCTGTCGGTTTGGCGGTAATCCGGCGGTTGTTGGATTTGTATCTCGAAAGCGGTTTGGTTGAGCTTGTATACAATGTTTCTATTACCACTATTACAATCTCCTATCGATTTGAATACTTGATTGCATATATTCGTGTCCCTTATCTCATAAATAAGTTAGATCATACGATGTGTAGAAGATCACGAAGTCCGTATGATTGGTCAAGCTTAATGAGATATAAAAGTTTCACTGGTGAGACGACTTAAGGACGAGTTGTCGGTTTAGGCTGCAGATAGATAGAAGTGACTTGACTTAGTTGCTTGTCATCTTGGTACGCCTCGACGTATTGAAGGATCACGAGTGAGATGTGTTCTTCTTCGACCGTCGTGAAGAACCAAGATCTCGGTGACTTACGATGATCTAAACCTCGATAAGGTATTAGGTGAGTATGAGTTCTTGACCATCACTTTGACTTGTTATGGGTAGAGGTTATATGTTCTAACCCAAGATTCTCCGCATCTTGGGTGGTGGCGGTCTTGTATGTCACGCTAGTTATCTCAGACGAGTCACCGTATCCGTTAAGGATGATGACGCCCCTTAAGGAGCTCAAAAGGTTTATTGTACTAAACCCCGCAGTTGAGTTAGCTCAAGTACAATAATAAGGTTGAGTGGTACTACTTAAGGAAATGAAGTTATTAATCGCTTTAAGCGATGATTGTCGTAAATGATTAATGGACGCTCGATATCTTAAATACGAGGATTCGTAATGTCTAAGTGCAAGCCCGACTCAACCGGTAATAAAGGGTAAGTCAACATTCTTTCTCTAGTGGAATGATCGAATGTTTATAAATTAATTTATGTTCGGGCTGAACATAAGATAATTAATTTATTTGAGGCCCATCTTTATTCCTTGCATTTGATCCCTGGCCGGCCCATCCAGCCCGTAGCTCTTTGGAAGAAATCGGCGCCCCTACCGCTCCTCAAAGGAAAGATTTTATTCTCTTTATCCCACATGGATATAATTATATTTATGGTATATGCATAGATCCTTTCCATATAAGATTATGGTAATAATCTTGAGAGTATGGAAATAATCCTAAGAGTATGGAAATAATCCTAAGAGTATGGTAATATTCCATATAGGATTATGGTAATATTCCATAAAGGATTATGGTAACATTCCATATAGGATTAAGGTAATGCATTATAAATATAAGGTATGAGATAAAGTCTAGGTTAATGCTTAATAATTGAGAGCAAATTTTCGGCCACTTCATAAGAGTGAATCTCGAAAATTAGCCTAGGGTTGAGGGTGATTTCTTGTAGTATTCTCCATAGATCGTCCTCACTCGACGTTGGAGATTGGGCATCCGGGATACAGTCCAGAAGGTCAAAGCACGAGTCTCGACCGTTCGATCCGCTCATCCTGCTCAACCACTCGACAGATCCAAAGGTAAACACGAAAAACCTACGTGTTGCATTTAATTATATAGACGCATGCTAGGTTTATAATCAATGTATGGTGAATTAAACACCCAAGATGGATCCTCGGGGCGAGGGTTAACATACGTTTTCCCTACAATTGGTATCAGAGCCTGGGATCAGAATCTTGGCTCTGTTGGATTAATTCACGTTTGATTATTACGTGCGTTTTAATAATTGTGGATCTGTCGTTCATCGTGGCTCGTTTGTTGTTGTTGTTGGTTTTGTTTTACACCAAGAGAAAATCCGTGGTTAGATTAGATTTTATTATGTAAATCTTATCTCGTAAAGAAGAACGAAGACGAAGCGAAGAACGAAACGACGGAAAACAGTAGCTCGGCGGTCCCGGGCGGTATCTCGCGAGCAAGCCTCGCGATCGCTGGCGATCGCGAGGCGCTGGCGGCGGGCGTGCGTTCGCGCAAGACGAGACCCTGGCGCCACGCGAGCGAAGCGATCGCGCGGGGGCGGCCGCCAGCAGCGGCGAGCAAGCTAGCGGGCGGCGACGGGCCCGCGTTCGTGCCTGGCGACCGCGCGCATGCGGCAGACTTCGCGGTCACGAAGTTTCGACGCCGGGCGGCGACGCGTCTCGGCGGGCGTTCGGCGCCGGGGAAGGCACGCGACGCTGCTCGATGGGTCGCGATCGCTTTAGCGATCGCGAGGCTTCCGGCGAGCACGCAGGCGGCAAGCGCGAGGTCGGGCGGGCGGGCTTTGCTTTCTAGCGGCCCAAAGACAGATTAGCCAACCCGCCCGGACTGCTTTTCGAATTTCGGTCCGTGCCCGTGCGAGGCCCATTTGTTGAATCCGGTCCGTGCCTGCACGCGAGGCCTGTTCAAGTTTAATTGCATTTTGTTAATCTATGTAATAGATTAGATTTAAATGTCACTGTGTTTCACGATTGGGCGCGATGAGCGTTTTATTTTATTTTATCGTTCATATGCATGTCGTGGATGTTTAAATTATGCGAGAGCATGCTATGTATGTTTATATTACGTTGACAAACCTTTAAGTGTTTTACGTAATTGGATGCGCATAGTAAGCATGCTAGGTTTATCGCGTTTATCAAGCATATTTTAGAATTACTGCGAGCATGTTTTACATGTTGAGTTCTATAGAAAAGCATGCTAGGATTACGTGATGCGCATGGACAAACCTTTTGAATAAAAAGATTAAGCAAGTAACCCGACAAATTAATTTTTCAAATTAAAATGTCAAGACCTCCACTATTTGATCTCTAAACAAAGTGAGGACTTGCTGTGAGTAAACGCCCACACGCTGCGTGGCTTGCTTGCCTTGTTTATCATAAGTTTGTTAGATGAGATTTCTAAATAAAACCTTTTAAATCTATTGAGAAGTGGGAGTTTCATGTAAACGTCCACACGCGTGGCTTGCATGTGCGATTTTCATAAGTTCTCTAGAGATAGATATAAAATAAGATAACAAAAGAATTTGAATTAGAAGCGGTATGGTCCGGTGAGTATACCAATTCTAAGAATTCATTTTCATTGTTAAAATTGTGGTCGATGCTTAGACATCACCTCAAGTACAACTTCCGCCAAGTCCTTCTTGCGATAGTGATGTGGTCTAGTAAGGTCCAATCATTAATTTCATTTGTCATAAGGATAAGTTGACATGGATTGAAATTAAGCGACTAAAAGGTATATTTTAGTCCGGGTCGAGGGGTTCATGTAAACGCCCACACGCGTGGCTTGCATGTGGAATTCCTTGGGCAATTGGAGGTTTCAATTAATATTGTTTTATCAAAGGTTACAATATTATTATTACGAATTATTTGCGATCGTATGCTTATGTGTTTACATTATCTTTTCGAGATATGTCTCTTACCGATTATCAATATGCTCGCACAAAATCCGTTATCCGGTCCAAATTTTATCGAGTGGAAGCGAAACATGGAATATGTTCTTATCATTTGAAGAACACATGTTTGTTCTCACTACTCCTAAACCCGATGCCTTCTTGCGCGTCGACTAATGAGCGAGAGTCGGCGGACTTTGGAATAAGTCAAACAATATGGCTAAATGCTATATGATGACTACGATGTCCAAAGGCTTGCTGCTGACATCGATCGATGGCGACGCGACCGATATTTGGTCAAGTCTCGAGGTAAGTTTGGGCGATCGGATCGGACGATCCTTCCACACAATGAGAGAAATCTTGGCGTGTAAGATGGAAGAAGGAAGTTCGGTCCATGAACATGTCTCCCATGACTCATCTCATGGATAGTCTTGATCGGTTGGGAGGAGGTATTGACGGCCAAGCCGGTCGATATCATCCTCAATACCTTTGCCCAAGTCTTTTGAGAACTTCGGCGTGAATGCGATCATGAGCAAGACCGAGTTTACACTTAGTCGGTTCTTAATGATCTCGTTCTTTGCGGAAGGAGTTATGGGAAAAGGAGCACATGCTCTTGCTAGCACATCTAAGGGCCCAAAATTTTCGTTGCAAAATGGAAATAGAAAAAGGGGTGCCAAAGGTGGTAAAGGCGTGGGAAATAGTGGGAGTAATGGGAGCAAGAACATGGTTGCCAGGAGGCTTGAAGAAGCGAAGGAGAAGGCAAGTGCTTCAAGTGCGGCAAGGCAGGGCATTGGAAGGCCAAGTGCCCTATGCTCGAGGCTCAAGTGCGCCATTTGCTTTAATAACGAAACATGTTTAGCGACTTGTTCTACCCATTCTTGGGTAGTAGATACTGGCATAATGATCATGTTTGTTACGCTGCAGGAGTTCCCGCGGACAAGGGAGCTGTTTGATGGCGAGATAACGATCTCCATGGGCAACGCCAGTGAGTTGTTGCGCTTGGAGATGTTTCTTTATGTTTTGGGACAACAGTTTTAGTTTTGAAAGCGTTTTATATGTGCGGATTTTCGGTGGAACCTTGTTTGTTTGAAATTATTTACTCATGGATATTACATTATTTTTGATAGTG
Organism: Salvia rosmarinus; assembly: GCA_036937905.1. Classification (NCBI taxonomy): domain Eukaryota; kingdom Viridiplantae; phylum Streptophyta; class Magnoliopsida; order Lamiales; family Lamiaceae; genus Salvia; species Salvia rosmarinus. The sequence continues at coordinate 42,021,832 of CM072816.1, read as the reverse complement.
GTGTTTCTATCATAAGAAATAGCGAAGTTATACGTGTTGGCACTTATATAATTAAGCTTTATACTATTTACGCAAAACATAATACCTATAACTATGTTGCATCTTCATCAAACCCTAAAAGAAAGTTTTCTTAGCAAGATGACTCTACTTTTCTCGGCATCTTAGATTAGGTCACATCAATCTAAATAGGATCCAAAGGCGGCTAAGAATGGGCGTTGGGTGATCTCACGGTTACTCGTTCCCGGTCTGCGAATCTGTATAGAAGGTAAGATGTCGACCAGACCCTTCAAAGCGAAGGGTTATAGAGCCAAAGAAATGTTGGAGTTAGTCCATTTCGACTGTGGACCTATGTCACACAAGCTCGTGGAGAATGCAGTATTTTGTCACTTTCATTGGCGATTACTCAAGGTGCGGATACATATACCGCTTCACCGCAAGTGCAGATGCTTTGAGAAATTCAAAGAGTTTAAGGCGGAAGTGGAGCGAAGCTAGGTAAAGTATCAAGTCATCATGATCCGATCGCGGTGGCGAATACCTCGATAACGAGTTTATGGACTACCTAGTGAAATGTGGGATTACATCCCAACAAGCCTTCACAAGGCACACCATAGCAAAATGGTGTGTCGGGCGAAAAACACGACTCTTTTGGAAATGGTTAGATCTATGATGAGTTATGCTACATTGCCTATTTCGTTACGGGGATATGCCTTAGAGACAGTGACATACTTGCTAAATCTAGTACCCGTCAGTCGGTCGAAAAGACCCTTTCGAGTTGTGGTTTGGTATGCCCGGTTTAAGCCACATAAGGATATTGGGCACCCGGCATGTGTTTGAACAAGAAGGCGACAAGTTGGAGGCTAGATCGGCCGCAAGGCGTTTATTGGCTATCTAGAGGAGCGAAGGTGGTTTATTCTATAGTCCTAAGGATCGGAAGGTCATTATTAGCACTAATGCTCGATTAGAAGAGGACTACATGAAAATCATAAGTCCAAAGTTGAAATCATTCTTCAAGAATTAGAAGATGATCGTATTCCACCACCGATTAGGCGAAGGTGCGAGATGTCGAGTCTAGTGGGAGGATCGACACGGATACTTCAAGAAATTGAAGTGGGTCGAGTTCCACTTGGAGATACCGACCGCACAAGTGGTACCCACGACAAGTTGTGCAAGTTAGAGAACCACAAGTATCTGCACCCACCGTTGCCATTGTGCTGTAGAACCTCGTCGTAGTGGGAGGGTTGTTCGTCAACCCGGCGATTTATGTTCTGTGGGTGAATCTTGGTTCGTCCCGGAGACGAACATGCGATAATCGACCCATGGACATCAAGGAGGCGATACAAGATATTGATGCAAGATCATGGCACACCGCTATGGACTTAGAAATGGAGTCCATAACGGCTATGGATGTATATGAAAAGACACCTCTACCGGATGGCAAGGAAGCCACAGGTAGTAAGTGGATATCTGAGGAAGAGAGACTACGATGGAGAGGTTTCGCTTTTAAAGCCGAACTTGTGGCGAAAGGGTACACTCAGATTGAGGGGCATCGATTTCGATGAGACCTTTTCACTGTAGCAATGCTCAAGTCCATCGAATTCTTACGGCCATAGCGACACTTGAACCTAGAGGTTTGGCAAATGGATGTTAAAACCGCTTTTTAAGCGGTTACCTTGAGGAAGGTAGAGACATCTATATGCAACAACTTTGAAGGTTATGTGGTAAAGGGTGAAGAGCATCTAGTATGGAAGCTTAAGAAGTCCATTTATGGACTTAGCGAACCTCCCGATCATGGAACTTACGCTTTGACGGTGGTAAAGTCCTATGGATTTACCCAGGTTGCCTAGCGAGAGTTGTGTGTATCGGTTAGATGTCAACGGTGATGTGGTATTTCTTGCACTTTATGTAGATGACATCCTTCTAGTTGGCAACAACGTGAAGTCGTTGTCGGGCGTAAAGAGTTGGCTATCCGATCGGTTTCAAATGAAAGACTTAGGAGATCGTGTACATTCTTGGGATCAAGGTTTACCGAGATCGCGAAGAAAATGTTGAGCTTATCTCGGGCGTCTTACATTGATCTGTAATTACTCGTTTTAGTATGCGGACCGCCAAGAAAGGATTGCTACCTTTCGGACATGGCGTTCCTTTATCTAAGACACGATCACCTATGACCGCAAGGAGATAGAGGAAATGAGACAAGTTCATACGCTTCCGCCGTAGGAAGTCTCATGTCTGCAATCTATGCACGAGGCCCGATATACGCTATCACGGTAGGCATAGTAGCTGAATATCGATCTAACCTCAGACAAGCTCATTGATCTGCGATAAAGCATATACTCAAGTACACGAAAAGGACTCGAGATTATAGGCTGGTTTACCATGCAGATAGTCTAATGCCTTTGGGTTATCTGGACTCGGATTTCCAAGGCGGCCGTGATGAGAAAAAGTCGACCTCGGGCTATGTGTTTACCTTGGGAGGTGGGCCGTATCTGGCGGAGTGCAAAGCACGCGTGCGGACTCTACCATGGAAGCCGAATATGTAGCCGGCGGAGGCTTCTAAGGAGGCTGTATGGTTCGAGAACTACCTCATGGATCTAGATGTGGTACTGGTTTGCCCAAGAGTATCATAGTTTCTTGTGATAACTCGGTGCGATGTGGCAAACTCGAAGGAACCACGGACCCATAAAGCGACCAAACACATAGAGAAAGTACCATGTCATCGAGAAATCGTTAGACGAGGTGGCGTCTTGATTGAAAAGATTGATCTGACGGAAAATCTAGCAGATCCATTCACGAAGAGCGCCGCAAAAAGTCTACGATGGACACGTTGGGGGCGTGGATTGCGACGATGGCACCCACTTAGAAAGGAAACTTTTGTATAAGTGGGAGAAGCAAAGTGATGGTTATTTGTAATAGCTAGTAGAAAGACACATTGTATACTAAAAGTTTGCTTTAGTATAAGTGGGAGATTGTTGGTTGTATCTTGAAAGCGGTTTGGTTGAGCTTGTATACAATGTTTCACATTACCACTATTACAATCTCTATCCGATTTGAATACTTGATTGCATATATCCGTGTCCCCTTATCTCATATATAAGTTAGATCATACGGTGTGTAGAAGATCACGAGAGTGCGTATGATTGGTCAAGCTTAATGAGATATAAAAGTTTCTGGTGAGGCGACTTAAGGGCGAGTTGTCGGTTTAGGCTGCAGTATAGATAAAGTGACTTGACTTAGTTGCTTGTCTATCTTGATGCGTCTCGGCGTATTGAAGGATCACGGTGAGATGTGTTCTTCTACGACCGTCGTGAAGAACCAAGATCTCGGTGACTTACGATGATCTAAACCTCGATAAGGTATTAGGTGAGTATGAGTTCTTGACCATCACTTTAACTTGTTATGGGTGAGGTTATATGTTCTAACCAATTCTCCGTATCTTGGGTGGTGGCGATCTTGTATGTCACGCTAGTTATCTCATGTCAGTCACCGTATCCGTTAAGGATGATGGCGCCCCTTAAGGAGCTCAAAGGTTTATTGTACTAAACCCTGCGAGGTTGAGTTAGCTCAAGTACAATAATAAGGTTGAGTGGTACTACTTATGAAATGAAGTTATTAATCGTTTTAAGCGATTGATCAGTAAATGATTAATGGGCGTTCGATATCTTAAATACGGGGATTCGTAATGTCTAAGTGCAAGCCCGACTCAACTTGGTAATAAAGGGTAAGTCAACATTCTTTCTCTAGTGGAATGATCGAATGTTTATAAATTAATTTATGTTACGGTGAACATAAGATAATTAATTTATTTGAGGCCCATCTTTATTCCTTGCATTTGATCCACAGGCCGCCCATCCGGGCCCGTAACTCTCTTGGAAGAAATCGCGCCCTCTTTGCTCTCAAAGGAAAGATTTTATTCTCTTTATCCCACATGGATATAATTATATTTATGGTATATGCATAGATCCTTTCCATATAAGATTATGGTAATAATCTTGAGAGTATGAAAATAATCCTAAGAGTATGGAAATAATCCTAAGAGTATGGTAATATTCCATATAGGATTATGGTAATATTCCATAAAGGATTATGGGAAATAATCTAAGAGTATGGTAATATTCCATATAGGATTATGGTAATATTCCATAAAGGATTATGGTAACATTCCATATAGGATTAAGGTAATGCATTATAAATATAAGGTATGAGATAAAGTCAGGTTAATGCTTAATAATTGAGAGCAAATTTTCTACCCTTCAAGAGTGAATCTAGAAAATTAGCCTAGGGTTGAGGTGATTTCTTGTAGTATTCTCCATAGATCGCCCTCGCTCGGCGTTGGAGATTGGGCATCGGGATACGATCCGGAAGGTCAAAGCACGAGTCTCGACCGTTCGATCCGTTCATCTGTTCGAACCACCTCGGCGGATCAAGGTAAACACGAGAAAACCTCTACGTGTTGCATTTAATTATATAGCGCGATGCTAGGTTTATAATCGATGTATGGTGAATTAAACACCAAGATGGATCCTCGGGCGAGGTTAACATCGTTTTCCTACGGTTCATCCGAAATACATCGGGATACTCCTTCATGATCGGGACGTCTTCTATCCTTCTCTCATTCTGCTCTTCCTCTTGGAGATAGACGAGGTAGGCGTGGTTCTCCGTTTTGTTCAGCAATGTCCTTGCTCGTAGCGCGGATACGATTGGGACTTTCCTTCCCATGTTGATCCCGTGAAAGTCTGTAGGTTTCTCTCCAGGATGTTGGAAAGATATTTTCCTTTCATTACACAGGATGGTCGCATTGTGTTCGGTTAACTAATCCATTCCTAGGATTATGTCCACATCTGTCATAGGTATGACGTGAAGGATATCTGTCATGACCTTAAGTGAGCCTAGTCCAAGTTCTATGTTCGAGCACATGTGGGTTACCGTTCTTATGCCTCCTACTGGAGAAGATATTTTCATGATTTTTTCAGCGCGTTTAGGATCTAATCCTAAGTTCTCACGCATGTTTCGACAATAAAGAATGCGAGATGCGGTGTCAAACAAGAGGATAACAGTAATTGGAGAGTATTCCCATACCGCCAAGTTTTCCTGGTTCCTTGGCGGCTCCTGCGGGAATTCCCTTTCCTGGTTGAGGGCGTAGGCCCTAGCTTGTGGTGGTGGTTGCTGTTGTTGGTGATGTTGTTGTTGTTGTTGCGGTTGTTGCTACTGTTGTTGTTGTTGTGGGTGCTTCTTTGTTGAAATTTTGTCGGTACTCTTCTTGCGGGTATCGCCATTGTTGTCGTCGTTGTTGCGTGGTTGATATGGTCGTTGATTCGGTGATAATCTTGGACCGGGGCTGTTGTTGGAACAGTTGGGCTTGAATAGCCCGGATCGGTTGGACTTGGTTGGCCACATTGGGACGGCCGTTTCCCCATGGCGTATCCTGGCGATCCACAGGTAGTAGCCCTTCCGCCACACTTGAAGCATCCGTCATTTGTGAATGCGCATGCCCCCTTATGACTCCTATGGCACATGGGGCACACGGGGAGTCTCACAAATTTTTTGGTTTCCCCCGCCAGGTGCGGGTACCATGGGGCGTCCTTTCCCCTGCCCGTGCCCAGATGGCACGTTATTCCCTTGCCATGGCCTCCTGTCGGCCTGGCCAGTGTTGGATCCTTATCCTTGGTGGGGTCCTTCCCACTTCCTCTTCCCACGTTCCCCTTGGTGATTTGGGGGATGTACAACGACAGTCCTGTTTTCGGGCATGGTAGCCTCGATGTCCAATGCCCGGCTGAGAGCCTCACGGTAAGTCAGATTTTCGTGGCCAGCTAACGATACTCTGATTTCATGACGGAGTCCCGCCTGAAACTTCTCAGTCCTCTTCTCATCGGTGTCGACCAAATGAGGCGCATACCGCGATATCTTGCAGAATGCACGGTCATAATCTATGACCATCGTCTTTCCTTGGCGCAGGTTGTAGAACTCATGTTCTTTCCTCTTCCGGTAGCTCTTAGGAATGTACTTCTCGTACACTTCCTCCTAAAATTCCTCCCAGGAGAAATTTTCCAGCTCCTCCTCAGATAGAGTCTTCGTCTTCGCCTCCCACCAGAAGTTGGCGGCACCAGTCATTTGAAAAGCGACGCATGACAAGCGTTCTTGAGAGGTGCAGTGGAGGAAGTTGAAGATTCGCTCCAATGCACGAATCCATAGCTCAGCATCCACAGGATTCCCAGTCCCGTTGAAAGTGGGTGGGTTCTGTCTGAGGAATAGTTCCTCAATCCGTCTCGTCGGGGATGGAGTGTCTTCTCTCCCGGGTGTTACTTCACGATTTCTTCTTCTCGGCGGCATCCTATCCTTCATAAACACACGCAATTAGAACTTATCTTATACTATCCATCAGGATCAATATATATATATATATATCAGCACGGTATTTATAATTATGAACATAAATCTAGCACATCATCGAACACCACATATCGTAATATTAAAACAAAAGCTCTCAAGGAGCTATCACCATATCATATCAATTGCCTCTACGAGGACTTTCATCAGCATTTTGAAGATTACAAAAGACCAGGTACATAGTATGATGCCCAAAAACAAATATCAGCATCACTCTGATCTAAACGCTACCGTGGTCATCAAAATAGGGTTTATGTCGTAACGACTCGTCGTTTCTGCATGTATCAAAAGATATACAAAGTATACAGACAAAAGATAATCTAGTCCTAAGAACTCGATCTATGGTCGCCCGGGGTGTAGATCGGACTCCATGTGTCAGAGTCAGGACTGGAAACATGAGAACTATCCACTCCTTCTATCTCATCGTCAGCTGATGGATCCTCCTCGGAGTCGTCCTCTTGGTCTTCCTCGGGATCTTCCTCGGGGTCTTCCTCGGGATCTTCCTCGGGGTCTTCCTCGGGATCTTCCTCGGGGTCTTCCTCTGGGTCTTCCTCCATGTCAGGTACGGGAGCCACGGGCTCCCGATCTCTAGCTGCCCTAGATTCCTCCATAACAACTAGGTCTCGGCGGATCTTAGCCATGACCTCCTCATAAACATCATCCGCAAACAGGGCAACAACAGGGCGGACTTCGGTCTCTCTCACGGTACATGTAGCCCTATCACGTGAATCATCGATCCTTACAGCACCGTGGCCTAAAGGCTCAAGCGGAGGTGGCGGCGGCTGGAATGGGGGAGAGCCGGCAGGTAGAGGTGGATATGGGCATGGCATGACCGGCGGCGATGGTCTGGGAGGGCAATGGTGGGGATGGAATCCTACTGGTGGTAGGACCGGGAAGGTGAGCTGTCAGGGACGGGAAGGTCCGGCCTCGAACATATTCCTGCCACTGCCAGGCAGGAACATAGGTCCGTCAGTTGCCAAACGGGGTACCTCTGGATGGAGCCACTCCGGAATTTCATCACGCCAAGTGCATTCCCGTGCGGGAAGATACGGTCCACGTGGTGCAGCTCCGTACACCGTGAATACATAGCTCAGATGGCTAGCAAAGCGAGGCAGGTCCGTCTCCAGATCGAAGCTCTCTCGGCGTCGATAGATGTAATCCATTGATATCTCGCGGGCATACCCCTGACAGTCGGATGGCAGTCTCATGATAAGTCAAAGCATACCATCATAATGAGATATGCCTCGGGCATGTGCAGCGGCCCAATGACGGGTGAAGTGCGCCAGGAACTCGCCGAGGTCGTCTCCGTGGCATATCTGGTAGGAGCAGTACGAACGTATAACCTCCTCGGCTGTGGCCCTAGAGGATAGGGGACGTCTAGTCGTGAAGACTGTCCGAGCCATCTGAAAAGGAAAGTATCACTATGGTCAGACACGGTAACATAGCTGTATGTCTGGAAGAAGGTATGTGCATAATAACATCTGTACAAAGAAAGTTATAACAGTCTATATCATACTATGACCTATATTCCTAAATTCCTAGGGTGCGACTTTCATGGTTGGGTCTCGGGAAGAGACGGTATGGTTTCTTAGAGTATAGCAATGATCGAGGCCTAGCCTTCGGGTAAAGGCTAAGTGATCACCTTATCTTATTGGGTCTTGGATTCCTTGTTTCTATTCACGTTATAGGATCATATCGTATCCGTTCTCATTATGCACCTACGATTCATCATTTCTTTTTATACCTTCATAACGTTATACTTTTATTCTTTTCACTTATGCCACAATAGAGGCAACACGCGTGGTGTTCGGAATTTCTTCACGTAGAGAGGTTGGGACTCATAACAGTGCGAACCTCCAGTTATGCAATCGCTTCATAACTAATCAATGCAATTAACCATTTAACTACTCAATACGCATAGACTAAAAAGGGATAAGCTATTCAATACCAACTCAAGTAACAGAAGGACTTGTCAAAAAGGTTCAAGGTTCAAATAAAACTCAATCAGGGCACAATTCACAGAAAAAGGTACGACCTCAAGTTCAATACGGTATGAAAGCATTTATAATCAAAACATCAAAATTTATCAGAGTTAGGCAGCAAATACACGTGTGGACATGCATATGACGATACATGTCCAAGGTTCTAGAAACATTTCTAATAAAGCATCAAAATGACTGTCATTCTGTACCACCTTGCACCCATCATCAATCCTTGCTCAACCTGCACATCAAAAACTAGATGCAGGGCTAAGTACAAAAGTATTTAGTGGGCTCATTGCCTAAAACATTTTCTTTATCAAAAGTTATTGAACTGCCCACAATAGCACATGAGGATTTTAGTTGAAAGACTCATGCCTATCAAACATTTTATCATTTCTCAAAAGCGTCAAGCCTGACTATTTCATTCACGTTGTTTCCCTATCTGATCATTCATTCATTCATTCAATCGCACACTATGGAGGTGGCCACCTACACATAGTCACCGTGATCGATCGAGGTAGCTAACCTTAACACACAGTCATACGTGTACACAATCCGAGTTAGTCATTAACTAAGTCGGATCCGATCGTTACCCTTTTTTAACGTTGGTGGACCAACACATTCACATACCACATTGGATATACCAATCTCAGATAGGATAACAACAAATCATAAACATTTGGCAGTCAATAACATTTCATGTGATAATATTTCATAAAGCTTTGTAAATCATGCTTTTAGATATGCATAATATTTTTGTTTCAAGAAAGCCCACATGCTAATCCAAAGCTAGTAAGTCTAAATGAGCAGGGTGTGGTTGTTCTTCCTCGCCGACTAAGTACGATCAAACCCTTCATAAGAAAATAGCGTTTCTTAGATTCTTTCTATCGATCGAAGGTCATTTACAAATTACGACTTAAAGTTCCCAATTAGGGTTTCTTTATGATTTCATGTGATTGTTTTAAGATAATTTCTATTATCTTACATTCCCAATTCTCAAGCTATATTACTTCATCGTTCATAGGTGATCTTCAACTTATGAATCACATACTCCGAGTCTATCCTCGACTCTTCACCTTAGTACACTTCTAAAAGTTATTTCGTTATAGATTGTTAGCATTCAAGTTATGATTGGTAAATTAGGATATTCTCAAACCACTAACTAGACTTAACAATTATGGTTACGTCCTAGTAGGTTATGCTTGACGACTTGTCGTATTAGCACGACAATTAAAAGAGGAGTATTAACTTATGATTCAAGTGAACACATGCTATCATGTAAGTAAGTACTTAAGAATAAATGAAGTGCTTCGGGAATATTAACTCGACTTTTGAGACATAAGGATCGGCATCTTATGTTCGAATCTTTGCTTACACATTACGACATTGTTTGTTTCTCTTAACTCGTCGGAGATTATATAAGTCGTATAATCGTTATTCGTTATTGAGTTGTTTTAACGCTCAACCTAATATCGTATTGGGTTGTCGTTATTGAGTATCAACGTTGTAGCTCGGCTTTTGGTTTTTCTAACTTAGGAACTCACGTTTGAGTATCCTTTTAATAGTAGCAAACCCTAATTAATGTCTAATTCGATTCTCGTTGATTCCTTCTTAAGTTATCGAAATTGGTCGATTTCTTTTGGATTCTCATACATATAGTATTATGTTGTTTACGTTTGGGGTTTTCGTTTGTCGGTACAACATAAACATAAACATTCAACACTAAACAATACCATACACAACATAAACTATACTAAAGCATTAGAAAACCATAATTTTAACATAATGCAAAACTATTGTGTATGTGTGTATAATTGTTCCATTCATTCATCACAATCACAACCATTCATTCCAAGTTTATAGCTAACTATCATAGCATCATTTAACAGTAGAATTAAACTCATGCTTAGCCATTTTGTTACGTTTTCGATAATTAGCATATGTATCCAATAAATTCAAATAAAATCATGTTATACTCCTATCGTACTATAGAGTTTAATTACCAACTCAATATCATCATATAAAATTTCAAATCATAGGTTAAAAAGCATATAGTTTTCGGCAATCACAATTTAATGAGCTTTGGTGTTCAATAAATTCCACAAAAATTATATCATGCTTATACCATATACTAAACTTGAAATATCATTTCATATCATGCATTAAAAATTAAATCCATGCTTTTCACCACTTAAGCATTTTTGGTAATAATATAGTATATGTATATATATTCAATAAATTTCATTCCTTCACAATATGTTTATATTATGCAATAACATGTAATATTAGCATTAAACACCAACCAATATTTATAAAATCACATAACACATTATTCTCAACAATAAAAATCAAATAAATCACTATATATATACATATAGTTCACGGCAATTATATGAAAAATAGGAGAAGTGTATAAATAAATTCAAGGTTAATATATGATGTTCATATCATACATTAAACACCATATCTCAACTATTTTCAACAAACAAAAATCAAACAATACTCTAAAAATATATATATGTATTCGGTCCTAATAAATAAAAATAGGAGATGTGTTTCAAAAATTCCAAGATTCATATATGATGTTCATATCATATATTAAACACTATATCTCAACTATTTTTCAAAAAGAAAAATCAAACCATGGCTTAAAAATGCCACAAAACCCACGGTATTTTCAAAAAAAATTCCAAAAAATATTCTAAAAATTATGATATTTATTCTACATGCTTCTAATACATTAACAAGCAACAATATCAAATAATATTCACAAAATAATGCTTTATCACATATAAAAAGAAATAAAGCATAAATCGAAAAATATCAAACATGCTCCAAAATTATGAAATTTTAACTACAGCCTTAGAACATCATTCTAAGCATTTTTATTCATGTCTTGAGAGAATTTGGTGGCTCAAAAGTCACGAAAAAAATGGGGAGCAAAACTAGGGTTTTTCATGAAATAATTCAAGAAAAATCTAAAAAGAATTCTACTCCATTAAAAATGGAAAGAATGATGAGTACTACCTTTGTATGGTCTTAGAATAATTATTTGAGGATTGGAAATGTTTGGAAAGGAGGATTAAAGATTAAAAAGTGTGAAGAAGAAAGAGAGAATTTTGAAAAAGAGAGAGAAATTGAGTTCCAAAAGACAAAGGCTGTAATGGACGACCACACACTGTTTCTGCAGCCTAAAGGGCTGTCATTAACCCATTTGGGGTGGTCTTGGTGGTAGTTGGGAGAAGGAATGGTCAAATTACCCGTTTTGGCATGTTAATACCGACTCTTTAAGTTTTAACGCGCTTTCGATTGATTTCTCAAAAGATTAAGGTTTTATTAACTTAAATAGCCTTTAAAAGAGTTATTTCAATGTTCATAATAATTTCATGAAGTTCGGATGGCATCCGATAAGTCAATTCCGAGTTATCGCGAAAAACAACGTCCGGCGATTAAATTATGCTCATTCGAAATTCTATTGAATTCTTGAGCTTTCATAATTAATTTGAGTCGTATAAATTATATGTTATTGATTTAAACCCTTGGTTCGAGTTTTGGGTCGTTCGGATCAATTTAGGGTTTTTCCGGTATATTTTCCTGGCGTTCGGTTAAGTTCTTCAGGAAATTCTTTCAGAAATTGATTCTTATAATTTCTAAATTCATAATAATATATTCCTTCATGATTTTGATTTTTATCACAAATTATCATGTTAGCACGGACTGAAAATTGTTTCGGCTCGTGAATAGTGCTTTTAAGACTAACCGGGCAAGTATGCTCGAAAATTCTCATTCTTTGGCTTCTAACATGTTTTTGTGAGAGGATTCTAGAAATGAAATCCTTTTGTTAAGAGTCATTCTCGATCTTTCATTCTATGTTCAGGCTATTCAGAAAACCCTAATCCGGTAGGACTAGTCACTAGTTTTTTTGATTTCTCTAGTTTTCGATCTCCGAATCGATTCTAATTCGTTTCATTGGTTACCTTAAACATAATTAAGGTCTAAGCAACACAAATAATTGGTTTAAGCATCACTAATAAAAATTTTAAATTTTTTGGGTTATTACATACTCACAATGCGTATCACTTTGTTTAGAGATTAAAAAGTGGAGGTCTTGACATCTTAAATTTAGAAATTAATATGTCGGTTTACTTGCTTAATCTTTTTGTTTCAAAAGGTTTGTCCATGCAGATCACTTAATCCTAGCATGCTTTCTTTAGAACTCAACATGTAAAACATGCTCACAGAATTCTAAAATATGCTTGAAAAAACGCGATAAACCTAGCATGCTTACTATGCTCATCCAATCAAGAAAACATATAATATGTTTATCTGCGTAATTAAACATACATAGCATGCTTTTGCATAATTTTAAATATCCACGACATGCTTTAAACAATAAAAATAAAATAAATTCGTTCATCGCGCCCACTTCAGGATCACAGATTTTCCGCCTAATTTATTACATAAATTTGCAAAGCATGATCTTCAAAATCTCAAAACGGCCTCGCATGCATGGGCACGGACCGGATTAGTCAAAACTGGATTTGGGCCGAAAATTTAAAAATGGGCCGAAACAGTGGATCGGGCCGGATCGGGTCAAAAATCTTGAACCGGGTCAAAAATTCGGTTTTGGGCCAAAAATCGGGTTAAGGCCGAAAACGGGCCGGGTCGGCCCAAGATGGGCTGGGCCGTGCGCTAGGGCACAACCCATGTGCACGCCCAGCACATTCGTCGCCCTACCCCATCTGCACCACGCCTGGAAGCTGCCGAGAAGACGCCGTGCGCATCGCGCGCCTCGCGAGCCAGGCCTGCCAGCGCGCATCGCGCGATGGGCACCCGCGTGCGAGGGCACTGATGTCGCACCTGGTCGAGAGCTGCCGAGGGCACTCGGGCGTTGCCGAGCGAAATCGCCGCGACGTTGCCGGCGCTGCCAAGACTCGCAGGCGCTTGAAAGCTTGCCGCCGCCGAAGCGCCGCTGCGGCGCGACCCGCCGAGAATGCCAAGGCTCCCGCATGATAAACGCACCCTTCGCTGCCGCCGCTGCCGCCACGTGACGCCTGCCGAGAATACCGAGATGGGCGCTGGTGCTGCCGAGGACCCGCGTGCCCCATCGCCCGATGCCGCCGAAGCCATCCGTTGAGACTCGCCGAGCGCGCACGCTCAGCGCCGAGGCATGCTGAGGCGTCCGCACGGAAACCACGCGCCCCGCACGCCCGGCCTGCCAAGACCTGCCGCCGACTCCACCTGTGGTACCCACCCATCGCCCGGACCGCCGAGGACCGCCGATGCCTTTGTCTTCCCACGTGCCGCCGAAAATGCGAGTACTGGCCGGCGGCGTCTCGCGAGCGTCGAGCATGTCCGCATGCCGTCTTCCGCACGCCCTTGCGCCGTGCGTCCGGTTTCCGGCCAGTCTGTCATCACGTCGTGCGATGGGACTCTGTCGTCTCGTTCTTCGTGTTCTTCGTCTTCGTTTCTCTTTTACAGATTAGATTTACAAGAAAAATCCTAATCTAACCACGGGTTTTCTCGTGGTGAAAAACGAAATCCGACAAAAAATAAAACGAGCCACGATGAACGACAGATCTACAATTAATTAATTGCACACGTTATAGTCAAACGTGAATTAATCCAATAGAGCTAAGATTACGATCACGAGCTCGATACCAATTGTAGGAAATCGATTTTAACCTCTCCGATGATCTATCTTGGATGTTTAATTCACCATACATTGATTATATACCTAGCATGCACCTATATAATTAATTGCAACACGTTGGTGTTTTCTCGTGTTTACCTGCGAATTTGTCGGGAAAGAATTGGATCAAGACTCGTGCTTTGATCTTCTGGACTGTATCCCGATTGCCTAATCTATAATGTCGAGTGAGGACAATCTATGGAGAGTACTCCAAAAATTCTTCTTTCTTTTTCCTTCATAATTTTCGAGAATTTCGAGAATTATGATTAGACCAACCTTTGATTTTCTCTCACCTTATATTTATAATGCAACCCTAGATCCCATTTAGATAGGATCTCTGCATATCTAATAAATATAATAATATCTCTTTAGATAGAGAGAATCAAAACAGAATACATATGAGACTCTTATGAAGTGGACGAATTTCTTAGCAGCTCCAGGCCTTGAAGGGCCAGCCCAGGGATCAAATGCAAGGAATAAAGATGAGGCTCAAATAAATTATTTATCTTATATTCAGCCCAGAACATAAATTAATTCATAAACATTTATTCATGCCACTAGAGAATAAATGCTCTTACCCCTTTATTTCCAAAGTTGAGTCGGGCTCGCACTTAGACTTAACGAACCCCCGTATTTAAGATATCGTACGTCCATTAATTATTTACGCTGTTCTAGCGCTTAAAATAATTAATTACTTTAATTCATAAGTAGTACCACTCGACCTTATTATTGTACTTGAAGATAACTCAACTGTGGGTTTAGTACAATAAACCTTTGAGCCCTTAAGGGATGTCATCATCCTAGCGGATACGGTGACTCGACACAGGCAACTAGCATGACATACAAGCACTGCCACTACCCAAGATGCAGAGAATATTGGGTATCTCATGTAACCCTCACTCATAACAAGTCAAAGTGATGGTAAGCAACTCATACTCACCTAATACCTTATCGAGGTTTAGATCAACGTAAAGTCACCGAGATCTAGGTTCTTCACGACGGTAAGATAGAAGAACTCATCTCACTGTGATCCATCAATACGTTAGGGACGTACCAGTATAGACAAGCAACTAAGTCAAGTCACTTCTTATCTATACCGCAACCAATATCGACCACTTGTCCTCAAGTTGTCTCAGCTGTGATTCTTTTCATATCTCATTAAGCTTAACCAATCATACAGACTTATGTGATCTACAACACACTATATGATCTAACTTATATATGAGATAAAGGGACATACATATGCAATCAAGTAAACAATTCAGATAGGAGATTGTAATAGTGGTAACATGATTCATTGTATACAAGCTCAACCAAAACTGCTTCCAGTATACAAATCCAACAGCAGGTATAAGTATTCATACCTTGATTAATTGTCAATGAAATTGATAAAATACTCGTACCCTCCACGAGCTTGTGTAGACATCTGTCCACACAGGTCAAAATGGACTAACTCCAACACCTCTCTGGCTCTATACCCCTTTGTTTTGTAGGGTTTGGTCTATACCGCAACCAATATCGACCACTTGTCCTCAAGTTGTCTCAGCTGTGATTCTTTTCATATCTCATTAAGCTTAACCAATCATACAGACTTATGTGATCTACAACACACTATATGATCTAACTTATATATGAGATAAAGGGACATACATATGCAATCAAGTAAACAATTCAGATAGGAGATTGTAATAGTGGTAACATGATTCATTGTATACAAGCTCAACCAAAACTGCTTCCAGTATACAAATCCAACAGCAGGTCAAAATGGACTAACTCCAACACCTCTCTGGCTCTATACCCCTTTGTTTTGTAGGGTTTGGTCTATATCTTTCCCTCTGTACAGGATTCGTAGACTGGGAACGGAGTAACCGTGAATTCACCCAATGCTAATTTCTTAGCCAGTCTTTGGATCCTATTTAGATTGATGTTACCTAATCTAAGATGCCAAAGATATGTAACGTCTTCTTGCCAAGAAAACTTCCTCTTCTTATGGTTTGATGTAGTAGATGCAACATAATTATAGGTATTATCCTTAGCAGAAATAGTAAAAAGAGATTTACATAATGTGCCACCACAGATAAACTCGTCATTTCTCATGATAGAAACACAATTATCAAAAATAACAGAATATCCATGAGTAAATAGTTTAGAAATCGAAACTAAAACTATCCTATAAAAGTATAAAGAAACATCTCTGACTGCAACGGTCTCGACTTTTACCGTGTTGCCCATGGAGATCGTTATCTCATCATCACTCAGTTGCCTTGTCCGCATGAATCCCAGGAAGGTGTAACAAACATGATCAATCACACATGTATCTACTGCTGGATTTGTATACTGGAAACAGTTTTGGTTGAGCTTGTATACAATGTTTCCTGTTACCACTATTACAATCACCTATCTGAATTGTTTACTTGATTGCATATGTATGTCCCTTTATCTCATATATAAGTTAGATCATAGAGTGTGTTGTAGATCACATAAGTCTATATGATTGGTCAAGTTTAATGAGATATAAAAAGAATCACAATTGAGACAACTTGAAGATGAGTTGTCGGTATAGGCTGCGGTATAGATAAGAAGTGACTTGACTTAGTTACTTGTCTATACTGGTACGTCCCTGACGTATTGATGGATCACAATGAGATGCGTTCTTCTATCTGACCGTCATGAAGAACCTAGATCTCAGTGACTTTACGTTGATCTAAACCTCGATAAGGTATTAGGTGAGTATGAGTTTCTTACCATCACTTTGACTTGTTATGGGTGAGGGTTACATAAGATAACCCAATATTCTCTGCATCTTGGGTGGTGGCAGTGCTTGTATGTGTTGGATTTGTATACTGAAAGCAGTTTGGTTGAGCTTGTATACAATGTTTCCTGTTACCACTATTACAATCTCCTATCTGAATTGAATACTTGATTGCATATATCTATGTCCCCTTATCTCATATATAAGTTAGATCATACAGTGTGTAGAAGATCACAGAAGTCTGTATGATTGGTCAAGCTTAATGAGATATAAAAAGTTTCACAGCTGAGACAACTTGAGGACGAGTTGTCGGTATAGGCTGCGGTATAGATAAGAAGTGACTTGACTTGGTTACTTGTCTATGCTGGTACGTCTTTGACGTATTGAAGGATCACAGTGAGATGAGTTCTTCTATCTGACCGTAGTGAAGAACCTAGATCTCGGTGACTTACGATGATCTAAACCTCGATAAGGTATTAGGTGAGTATGAGTTGCTGACCATCACTTTGACTTGTTATGGGTGAGGGTTATATGTTCTAACCCAAGATTCTCCAAGATCTTAGGTGGTGGCGTGCTTGTATGCCACGCTAGTTATCTCAGTCGAGTCACCGTATCCGTTTAGGATGATGGCGCCCCTTAAGGAGCTCAAAAGGTTTATTGTACTAAACCTGCGCAGTTAAGTTAGCTCAAGTACAATAATAAGGTTGAGTGGTACTACTTAAGGAATTAAAGATATTAATTATTTTAAGCGATCGAATGCTATAAATAATTAATGGACGCTCGATATCTTAAATACGAGGATTCGTAATGTCTAAGTGCAAGCCCGACTCAACTTCGGTAATAAATGGGTAAGTCAGCATTTATTCTCTAGTGGCATGAATGAATGTTTATAAATTAATTTATGTTCTGGGCTGAACATAAGATAATTAATTTATTTGAGGCCCATCTTTATTCCTTGCATTTGATCCCTGGGCTGGCCCATCCAGGCCCGTAGCTTCAATGAAATCGGCGCCCCCTATATGCTCTCTAAGGATAGATTTTATTCTCATTATCCTATAAGGATATTATTATATTTATGGGATATGCATGGATCCTTTCCTTATGGGATTATGGTAATGCATTATAAATATAAGGTAAGAGATAAAGTCTAGGTTAATCCTCAATAATCTACAAGCATATTTTCGAGAATCTCATAGTTCTCTTGAGAGGATTTTTCGAAAATTCTGTGAGAGAAAGAGGGTGATTTTCCGAAGCATTCTCCATAGATCGTCCTCACTCGGCGTTGGAGATTGGGCAACCGGGATACAGTCCAGAAGGTCAAAGCACGAGTCCGATCCTTTCGATCCATTCATCTCGTTCCACCGACCTCTTCAGATACAAAGGTAAACACGAGAAAACCCCTACGTGTTGCAATTAATTATATAGACGCATGCTAGGAATATAATCAATGTATGGTGAATTAAATATCCAAGATAGATCCTCGGGGCGAGGGCTTGACATAAGTCATCCCTACAATTGGTATCAGAGCCTGGGATCAAAATCTTGGCTATGTTGGATTAATTCACGTTTGATTATTACGTGCTCTTAATTAATTGTGGATCTTTCGTTCATCATGGCTCGTTTTTGTTTTTGTTGGGTTTTGTTTTTCACCACGAGAAAATCCGTGGTTAGATTAGATTTTTTCATGTAAATCTTATCTATAAAAGAAGAACGAAGACGAAAGCACGAAAAACGAGACGACGAAGAATCGCCGGAGAAACCGGACGCACGGCGGCCCGGTGCCTTGCGCGCGCCCTCGGCGGCGGCCAGGCGGATAGGGCGGCAAGGCGGGCGGGCGATGCAGCACACGGCGAGCAAGGCGGTGCGGCGCGCTGGCTGCGCTGCGGATGCCTCGGCACCGCCGGCGCTGGCGTGCGTCTGGCGCTTCGGCGTCGGCAGCAGCGGCACCATCGGGCGGCGAGCTTGGCGGCTCGCCCTCGTCGGCCTTCGGCGGAAACCTCAACATGGTCAAGGCGGGCGGCGGGCGCGCGACATTCGCGTGGGTTCTCGGCGGCCGCGTAAACCGCGGAAACCTCAACGAGGTCTCGGCACGCGTCGCTGGCGCTTCGGCGCGAGACGCCGCAGCCGCAGCGCTTTCGGTAGGCAGCGACGCAGCGTTCTCGGCAGGCCGGCCGCGGCGCGCGCGCTTATGTGCGCTGGAAACCTCGAGCTTGCTCGGCGGCGACGCTGCGACGCGGAGGCGCGTGAATCTCGCGCGAGGCCTCGGCGGCTCGGCGGCCTCGGCGCGACTCGCGCGAGAAACCTCAAAGTCGCCGATTTTTCTCGGCGGGGTGGGGCGACGGCGCGCATGGGCTGTGCCCCAGCCGCCCAGCCCTTGTTCTTACCCGCCCGTTTAAGTTCAGGTCGACCCGACCGGTTTCGGCCCGCACCGTTTCAGCCCGGATCCGATTTTTTGACCGGTTCAAGTTTTTCGACCGGTTCAGCCCGTTCAATCGCTCCGGCCGAATCGGTTTGACGAATCCGTCCGTGTCGCATACGCGAGGCCCATTTTCAAGTTTAATTGCACTTTGCAATTCTATGTAATAGATTAGGCGAAAGTGCGAGTTCCACGAGTGGGCCACGATGAGCGTTTTTTTTTTATCATTCATCGCATGTCGTGGATGTTTAAATTATGCAAGATAGCATGCTATGTATGTTTAAATTACGTTGACAAACCTTTAAGTGTTTTATGTATTTAAGTGCGCATAGTAAGCATGCTAGGTTTATCGCGTTTTCAAGCATTTTTAGAATTACTGCGGCATGTTTTACATGTTGAGTTCTATGACAAGCATGCTAGGATTACGTGATCTGCATGGACAAACCTTTTGAATAAAATGACTAAGCAAGCAACCCGACAAATTAATTTTTTCAAATTAAAATGTCAAGACCTCCACCTTTTGATCTCTAAACAAAGTGAGACGCACTGTGAGTAAACGTCCACCCGCGTGGCTTGCTTGCACTGTTTGTCATAAGTTTGTTAGATGAGATTTCTAAATAAAACATTTTAAATCTATTGAGAAGTGGGAGTTTCATGTAAACGCCCACACGCTGCGTGGCTTGCATGTGCGATTTTCATAAGTTCTCTAAAATAGATATAAAATGAGATAACAAAAGAATTTGAATTGGAAGCGTTATGGTCCGAGTGAGTATGCCAATTCTAAGAATTCATTTTCTGCTGTTAAAATTGTGGTCATTGCTTAGACATCACCTCAAGTACAACTTCCCGCGAAGTCCCTTCTTGCGATAGTGATGTGGTCTAGTAAGGTCCAATCGTTAATTTCATTTGTCATAAGGATAAGTTGACATGGATTGAAATTAAACGACTAAAAGGTATATTTTAGTCTTGTCGAGGGGTTAATGTGTAAACGTCCACACGCGTGGCTTGCATGTGGGATTCCTTGGGCGGTTGGAGGTTTCAATTAATATTGTTTTATCAAAAGGTTACAATATTATTGTTACGAATTATATGCGATCGTATGCTTATGTGTTTTCATTATCTTTTCAGATATGTCTCTTACACCGATTATCAATATGCTCGCACAAAATCCGTTATCCGGTCCAAATTTTATCGAGTGGAAACGAAACATGGAATATGTTCTTATCGCTGAAGAACACATATTTGTTCTCACTACTCCTAAACCCGATGCCCTTATCGACGATCGACTAATGAGCGCCGAGAGTCAGCGGACTTTGGAATAAGTCAAACAATATGGCTAAATGCTATATGATGACTACTATGTCCAAAGGCTTGCAGTGCAAAGATCGATCGATGGTAGACGCGATCGATATTTGGTCAAGTCTCGAGAGTAAGTTTGGGCGATCGGATCGACGATCGCTTCCACACAATGAGAGAAATCTTGGCGTGTAAGATGGAAGAAGGAAGTTCGGTCCATGAACATGTCTCCCACACGACTCATCTCATGGATAGTCTTGATCGGTTGGGAGGAGGTATTTGGCGGCCAAGGTCGATATCATCCTCAATACACGCCCAAGTCTTTTGAGAACTTTCGCGTGAATGCGATCATGAGCAAGACCGAGTTTACACTTAGTCAGTTGCTTAATGATCTCGTTGCTGCGGAAGGAGTTATGGGAAAAGGAGCACATGCTCTTGCTAGCACATCTAAGGGCCCAAAATTTTCGTTGCAAAATGGAAAAAGAAAAAGGGGTACCAAAGGTGGAAGAGGCAAGGCAAACAGTGGGAGTAATGGGAACAAGAACGTGGTTGCCACCGGAGGCTTGAAGAAGCCAAAGGAGAAGGGCAAGTGCTTCAAGTGCGGTAAGACTGGGCATTGGAAGGCCAAGTGCCCTATGCTCAAGGCTCAAGGTACGCCGTTTGCTTTAGTAATGGAAACATGTTTAGCGACTTGTTCTACCCATTCTTGGGTAGTAGATACGGGCGCAACTGATCATGTTTGTTACACCTTGCAGGGGTTCCTGCGGACAAGGGAGCTGTTTGATGGCGAGATAACGATCTCCATGGGCAACGCGGCGAAAGTCGAGGCCGTTGCAGTTGGAGATGTTACTTTATGTTTTGAGAAAACAGTTTTAGTTTTGAAAGACGTTTTATATGTGCCGGATTTTCTCGGAACCTTGTTTCGCTTCAAATTATTTACTCATGGATATTCATTATTTTTGATAGTGGTGTTTCTATCATAAGAAATGACGAAGTTATCCGTGTTGCACGTTATATAATTCGCTTTATACTATTTTCGCAAAACATAATACCTATAACTATGTTGCATCTTCATCAAACCCCAAAAGAGAAAGTTTTCAGAAGATGACACTACTTTTCTCCGGCATCTTAGATTAGGTCACGTCAATCTAAATAGGATCCAAAGGCGGCTAAGAATGGGCGTTGGGTAATCTCACGGTTACTCCGTTCCCGATCTGCGAATCACGTATAGAAGGTAAGATGTCGACCGGACCCTTCAAAGCGAAGGTTATAGAGCCAAAGAAATGTTAGAGCTAGTCCATTCGACTGTGTGGGCCAATGTCCACACAAGCTCGTGGAGGGTATGAGTATTTTGTCACTTTCATTGACGATTACTCAAGGTGCGGATCGTATACCGCTCACCACAAGTCGAATGCTTTGAGAAATTCAAAGAGTTTAAGGCGGAAGTGGAGACGAAGCTAGGTAAGAGTATCAAGTCATCATGATCCGATCGCGGTGGCGAATACCTCGATAATGAGTTTATGGACTATCTAGTGAAGTGTGGGATTACATCCCAACGCACTTCACCGAGCACACCACAAAGAAATGGTATGTCGAGCGAAGAATAGGACTCTTTTGGAAATGGTTAGATCAATGATGAGTTATGCAACATTGCCTATTTCGATTACGGGGTATGCCTTAGAAACAACGGCATACTTGCTAAATCTAGTACCATCCAAGTCATCAAAAGACCCTTTCGAGTTGTGGTTTGGGCATGAGCCCGGTTTAAGCCACATAAGGATATGGGGCGATCCAAAGACACGTCTTTGAACAAGAAGGGCGACAAGTTGGAGGATAGATCCGACGCAAGGTCTGCATTTATTGGCTATCCTAGAGGAGCGAAGGTGGTTTATTCTATAGTCTAAGGATCGAAGGTCATTATTAGCACTAATGCTCGATTCTTAGAAGAGGACTACATGAAAATCATAAACCAAAGTTGAAATCATTCTTCAAGAATTAGAAGATGATCGTATTCCACCACCGATTAGGCCAAAGGTGCGAGATGTCGAGTCTAGTGGGAGGATCGACACCGGATGCTTCAAGAAATTGAAGTGGGTCGAGTTCCACTGGAGATACCGACCGCATGTGGTACCTACCTATCAAGTTGTGCAAGATGAGAACCACAAGTTTGCACCCACCGTTGCCATAGTGCCTGTAGAACCTCGTCGTAGTGGGAGGTTGTTCGTCAACCCGAGCGATTTATGTTCGTGGGATAATCTTCGGATATAGTCCCAGGAAACGAACAGGCAATAATCGACCCATGGACATACAAGGAGGCGATCTGAGACATTGATGCAAGATCATGGCACACCGCTATGGACTTAGAAATGGAGTCCATAACGGCTATGGATGTATATGAAAAGACACCTCTACCAGATGGCAAGGAAGCCGTAGGTAGTAAGTGGATATACAAAAGGAAGAGAGATTCCGATGGAGAGGTTTCGGCTTTTAAAGCCGGGCTTGTGGCGAAAGGGTACACTCAGTTGAGGGCATCGATTTCGATGAGACCTTTCACCGTAGCAATGCTCAAGTCCATCGTAATTCTTACGCCATAGCGACCCACTTGAACCTAGAGGTTTGGCAAATGGATGTTAAAACCGCTTTTCTAAGCGGTTACCTTGAGGAAGGTAGAGACATCTATATCAAGAACAGAAGGTTATGTGGTAAGGGTGAAGAGCATCTAGTATGGAAGCTTAAGAAGTCCATTTATGGACTTAAGCGAGCCTCCCGATCATGGAACTTACGCTTTGACGAGGTGGTAAAGTCTTATGGATTTACCCGGTTGCCTAGCGAGAGTTGTGTGTATCGGTTAGATGTTAATGATGATGTGGTATTTCTTGCACTTTATGTAGATGACATTCTTCTAGTTGGCAACAACGTGAAGTCGTTATCGAGGCGTAAAGAGTTGGTTATCCGATCGGTTTCAAATGAAAGACTTAGGAGATGCGCGTACATTCTTGGGATCAAGGTTTACCGAGATCGCAAGAAGAAAATGTTGAGCTTATCTCAGCGTCTTACATTGATCTTGTGATTACTCGTTTTAGTATGCGAGACCGCCAAGAAAGGATTGCAACCTTTCGGACATGGCGTTCCTTTATCTAAGACGCAGCCACTGTATTTCGCAAAGGAGATAGAGGAAATGAGAAAAGTTCCTTACGCTTCCGTAGAGGAAGTCTCATGTACGTAATGCTATGCACGAGGCCCGATATCGCTATGCGGTAGCATAGTAGCTAGATATCGATCTAACCTGGACAAGCTCATCGATGCGATAAAGCATATACTCAAGTACACGAAAAGGACTCGAGATAATAGGCTAGTTTACCATGCGGATAGTCTAATGCCTTTGGGTTATCTGACTGGATTTCCAAGTCGACCGTGATGAGAAAAAGTCGTCCTCGGCTATGTGTTTACCTTGGGAGGTGGAGCCGTATCTCCATGAGTGCAAAGCGGCGATGGATTGCGGACTCTACCATGGAAGCCGAATATGTAGCCGCCGGAGGCTTCTAAGGAGGTCAGATGGTTCAAGAACTACCTCATGGATCTAGGTGTGGTACTGGTTTGCCTAAGAGTATCATAGTTTATTGTGATAACTCGGTGCGATGTGGCTTCGAAGGAACCACGGACCCACAAGGCGACCAAACACATAGAGAGAGTACCATGTCATACGAGAAATCGTTAGACGAGGTGACGTGCTGATTGAAAAGATTGATACGACGGAAAATCTAGCGGATCCATTCACAAAGAGCCTGCCGCAAAAAGTCTACGAAGTGCACGTTCGAGGACCTGGATTGCGTTTGATGGCACCCACTTAGAAAGGAAACTTTTGTATAAGTGGGAGAAGCAAAGTGATGGTTGTTTGTAATAGCTAGTAGATAGACACATTGTATACTAAAAGTTTGCTTTAGTATAAGTGGGAGATTGTTGGATTTGTATACTGAAAGCAGTTTGGTTGAGCTTGTATACAATGTTTCCTGTTACCACTATTACAATCTCCTATCTGAATTGAATACTTGATTGCATATATCATACGATTGTGTAGAAGATCACGTAAGTGCGTATGATTGGTCAAGCTTAATGAGATATAAAAGTTTCACACACCGAGACAACTTGAGGACGAGTTGTCGGTATAGGCATGTATATATAGATAAGTGACTTGACTTGGTTACTTGTCTATCTTTGATACGTCTTTGGCGTATTGAAGGATCACGGTGAGATGAGTTCTTCTATCTCGACCGTAGTGAAGAACCTAGATCTCGGTGACTTACGATGATCTAAACCTCGATAAGGTATTAGGTGAGTATGAGTTCTTGACCATCACTTTGACTTGTTATGGGTGAGGTTATATGTTCTAACCCAAGATTCTCCGTATCTTGGGTGGTGGCGATCTTGTATGTCACGCTAGTTATCTCAGACGAGTCACCGTATCCGTTTAAGATGATGGCGCCCCTTAAGGAGCTCAAAAGGTTTATTGTACTAAACCCCGCAGTTGAGTTAGCTCAAGTACAATAATAAGGTTGAGTGGTACTACTTAAGGAATTAAAGATATTAATTATTTTAAGCGATGAGAATGCTATAAATAATTAATGGACGTTCGATATCTTAAATACGGGATTCAGAATGTCTAAGTGCAAGCCCGACCACCTTCGGTAATAAAGGGTAAGTCATCATTTATTCTCTAGTGGCATTAATGAATGTTTATAAATTAATTTATGTTACGGTGAACATAAGATAATTAATTTATTTGAGGCCCATCTTTATTCCTTGCATTTGATCCACGGGTGGCCCATCCAGCCCGTAGCTTCAATGAAATCGCGCCCTATATGCTCTCTAAGGATAGATTTTATTCTCTTTATCCTATAAGGATATTATTATATTTATGGGATATGCATGGATCCTTTCCTTATGGGATTATGGTAATGCATTATAAATATAAGGTAAGAGATAAAGTCTAGATTAATCCTCAATAATCTACAAGCATATTTTCGAGAATCTCATAGTTCTCTTGAGAGGATTTTTCGAAAATAGTGTGAGAGAAAGAGGGTGATTTTCCGAAGCATTCTCCATAGATCGTCCTCACTCGGCGTTGGAGATTGGGCAACCGGGATACAGTCCAGAAGTTCAAAGCACGAGTCCGATCCGTTCGATCCATTCATCTCGTTCCACCGACCTCTTCAGATCCAAAGGTAAACACGAGAAAACCCCTACGTGTTGCAATTAATTATATAGACGCATGCTAGGAATATAATCAATGTATGGTGAATTAAATATCCAAGATAGATCCTCGGGGCGAGGGCTTGACATAAGTCATCCCTACAGTATGTCATGCTAGTTGCCTATATCGAGTCACCGGATCCGTTTAGGATGATGACGTCCTCTTAAGTAGCTCAAAAGGTTTATTGTACTAAACCCTGCAGGTTGAGTTATCTCAAGTACAATAATAAGGTTGAGTGGTACTACTTAAGGAATTAAAGTAATTAATTATTTTGAGCAATCAGAATGCTGTAAATAATTAATGGACGTGTGATATCTTAAATACGGGGATTCGTTAAGTCTAAGTGCGAGCCCGACTTAACTTCGGAAATAAAGGGGTAAGTCAGCATTTATTCTCTAGTGGCATGAATAATGTTTATGAATTAATTTATGTTATGGGCTGAACATAAGATAACTAATTTATTTGAGGCTCATCTTTATTCCTTGCATTTGATCCCTAGGCTGGCCCATCCAAGCCTGGAGCTGCTTGAATTTTCATCCACCTCCTTTAGAGTCCCTCTGGGACTTTGTTTTGATCATCTCTATCTAAAGAGATATTATTATATTTATTAGATATGCAGAAATCCTATCATGATAGGATTTAGGGTTGCATTATAAATATAAGGTAAGAGAAAATCAAACCCTAATCCTAAGTGTGAAATTTTCGAAAACTATACATCTCAAAGTTGGGATTTTCGAAAACTTCTAAAGAATGAAGAAGGTGAATTTCTGCAGTACTCTCCATAGATTGTCCTCACTCGACATTGGAGATTAGGCAATCGGGATACAGTTCAGAAGATCAAAGCACGAGTCTTGATCCAAATCTTGCCTGACAAATTCGCTGGTAAACACGATAAAACACCAACGTGTTGCAATTAATTATATAGGTGCATGCTAGGTATATAATCAATGTATGGTGAATTAAACATCCAAGATAGATCATCGAGAGATAGTTAAAATCAGATTTCCCTTCAATTGGTATCAGAGCCTGGGATCAGAATCTTGGCACTGTTGGATTAATTCACGTTTGGTAATTACGTGCACAATTAATTAATTGTGGATCTGTCGTTCATCGTGGCTCGTTTTTTATTTTTTGTCAGATTTCCTTTTTCACAACGAGAAAATCCGTGGTTAGATTAGGATTTTTTCTTATAAATCTAATCTGTAAAAGAGGAACGAAGACGAAGAACATGAAGAATGAGACAACGGAAGACACGCCGAAAACCAATGCACGACGAGGCACGACGAGGTGCAGCCCTAGCGTACAGACCCGTCGGCAGCTCGCGTGCGGGTCTCAGCGTGCGGCTTGGTAGCATCGGGCGGTATCGGGTGCACGGGAGCCTCGGCAGGCTTCGGCAGCCGGGCGTGCGAGGCGCGTGTTTTCCGCCCGAACACCTCGGTGGGTCGCGTGCAGTAGTGCTCGGCAGCGCCCGGACGCCTCTCGACAGCAGGGTCGGCAGCGCGTGCGCTTGATTCTTCAGCAGACCTCGACAGCAGGTCTCGGTAGCCGGGTGTACGGGGCACACGATTCTCATGCAGACACCTCGACATACCTCGGCGCTGAGCGTGCGCGTTCGGTAGTGCTTGGGCGGCCTCGTCGCTGGGTGTGCACACTCGGCAGCGCTCGGTGAGCTCGGCACTATACGGGTGAGCGGCTCCTGGATGCCTCGACAGCTCTCGGCCAGGCGCGGCATCAACACTCATCGTCTTGTGGCGCGAAAGGTGCCCAAAGACACGAGGCGCACGATGCGCGCAACCTCTCCTCGACAGCGACGGCGGCGGCTCGGCAGGATGGGTGGTGCGCGAGGCCTCAGGCTTCGCCCGGCCTATGCTCTCACGCCGCTCGACACTCCTCGGTAGCTCTCGGTAGCTCGTAAACGCATCAGCGGTTGGGCGAAAACACGGATGGATAAAAGCGAATTTTATTTGGTATGAAGGGCGGCGGATGTTTGGGCGAAACGACGGGCGTGTCTTGTGGGTTGTGCCTGTGGGCGCTGTGCCTGCCCAGATCATCTTGGGCCGACCCGGCCTAGTTTCGGCCCAGACCCAAATTTTCGGCCCAGACCCGATTTTTCGACCTGGTTCCAGTTTTTTGACCCGATCCGGCCCGATTCACTGTTCCAGCCCATTTTCAAATTTTCGGCCCTAATCCAGTTTTGACAAATCCGGTCTGTGCCCGTGCACGCGAGGCCCGTTTTCGAGATTTTTGAAGATCCGTACTTTGCAAATTTATGTAATAAATTAGGCAGGGAAGTACAGGATTCACGAGTGGGCCGCGATGAACGAATTTATCTTATTATTATCGTTCAAAGCATGTCGTGGATGTTTAAATTATGCAAAAGCATGCTATGTATGTTTAATTACGTAGATAAACATATTTTATGTTTTCGTGATTGGATGAGCATAGCAAGCATGCTAGGTTTATCGCGTTTTTTCAAGCATATTTTAGAATTATGTGAGCATGTTTTACATGTTGAGTTCTATACAAAGCATGCTAAGATTACGTGATCTGCATGGACAAGCCTTTTGAAACAAAAAGACTAAGCAAGAAACCCGACATATTAATTTCAAAAATTAAGATGTCAAGACCTCCACTTTTTAATCTCTAAACAAAGTGATATGCATTGTGAGTAAACATCCACACGCGTGGCCCATCTTGCACTGTATATCATAAGTTTGTTAGATGAGATTTCTAAATAAAATATTTTAATCTATTGAGAAGTGAGAGTTTCATGTGTAAACGTCCACACGCGTGGCTTGCATATGTGATTTTCATAAGTTCTCTAGAGATAGATTTAAAATGAGAAGACAAAAGAATTTGGATTAAAAGCGGCGTGGTCCGAGTGAGTATGCCAATTCTAAGAATTCATTTTCTGCTGTTAAAATTGTGGTCATTGCTTAGACATCACCTCAAATACAACTTCACGCGAAGTCCCTTCTTGTGATAGTGATGTGGTCTAGTAAGGTCCAATCATTAATTTCATTTGTCATAAGGATAAGTTGACATGGGTTGAAATTAAACTACTAAAAGGTATATTTTAGTCTGGTCGAGGGGTTCATGTGTAAACGTCCACACGCGTGGCTTGCATGTGGGATTTCTTGAGCGATTAGAGGTTTCAATTAATATTGTTTTATCAAAAGGTTACAATATTATTGTTACGAATTATGTGCGATCGTATGCTTATGTGTTTACATTGTTTTTCAGATATGTCTCTTACACCGATTATCAATATGCTCACACAAAATCCTTTATCTGGTCCAAATTTTATCGAGTGGAAACGAAACATGGAATATGTTCTTATCGCTGAAGAACACATGTTTGTTCTCACTACTCCCAAACCTGATGCCCTTACTGACGCATCGACTAATGAGCAGTGATGAGAATATTTTGAGCTTACTTATTCTTATGATAATACTTCTTGTATATCTTGACCTATTTATGTATTCATGCGATGATATTGTAATACAGTATAATTTTAATTCTTTAATTTAAGGAGAAAAATATTAGTAATTATAAATCAAAGATAGATGATATTATTAAACGTCAATCCCACTTATATACATAAAATAATAGAATAAAATAAATTAATTATACTATATATATTTAAGATCAAGGATTCAAAATTAATTTTACATCCTATAAGATCATTAATCATCAATGTATATATTTTTGGAGATCATTTCTCTTATGAATTATTTTTGAATGATTTATGAGGTTATTATTTTTTCCAGAATTTATTTTCCTGACCAGTATGTGAATTGGTAAGAAAATTATAACTATAAAAAAATAAATAATTATATAAAATATAATCATATTATTAAAAAATTATAGATATGTATATTAAATAATATTATAAATATACAAATTTAATAAAAATCGGGCGGGCTATTTTAGCCCAAAACCCCGGGCTTTTTTGGCCCCAAGCCCGGTAGGCCCGGGGTTTTTTATGGTGAACTAAACATCCAAGATAGATCCTCAAAGAGGGTTAAAATCAGATTTCCCTTCATCTACTACCCATGAATGAGTAGAATAACTTGCTAAGCATATTTCCGTCACTAAAGCTAATGACGTACCTTGAGCCTTGAGCATAGGGCACTTAGCTTTCTAATGCCCAGTCTTACCGCACTTGAAGCAGTTGCTCCTCTCCTTTGGCTTTTTCACGCCTCCGGTGGCATTCATGCTCTTGCTCTCACTGCTCCCATTGTTCCCTTTGCCTCTACCACCATTGGCACCCCTCTTTCTCCTTCCACCTTTCGATGGAATATTGGGGCCCTTAGATGTGCTAGAAAGGGCATGTGTGATCGCTCACTTTTCTCACACGAGAAACGCACAAGTATAAGGTAAGTCGAGTATCGTATCCACAGGGATTGTAATCCGAAAACACAGAAGCTAATTCAACGAAACTTCATCATTATCCAAGCAAAGATTTGGTTTGTATAGGTTTAAGGCTTCAGATAATTAAATCCAAAGCAAAGGTGACAACAAGAAAATAAACTAAAGCAATAAAAACTCAAAGGGATAACTATGAAGAAAGACTAACCCTAGGGATGCACTAATCCTATCCACTACGATGTTTATCCTGCTTATTATTAACCGTTTTAATCCAGACAAGATGGAAGATCACATATGTAGCCAACAACTTGATTCGACAATTGTGACGATTGATTACTAATTTTCCCTATTACATACGTCTCTAGAGGAAAATAAGCAACTCCAAAAGGATCACAAAGAATATGCTTCCTACTGAATGTTCCTATCTCGACTATGACTCGAGGCTTATCCGTATCATGCATTCAAGATCGATTGACAATTAAAAGCATTACCTAATTAGCGGCAACTATGATATGCATCAAGATTGATGAAATCAACACATATAATTAAGCACCAAGAATCATGAATCAATGCGGAAGGTAAATAACAATAGCAGGAATCACAACATATAGGATAGAATCATGCAAACCACAGGATTAGAGCGAAATTTAGCTAGACATAATTAGCGGAATAAAATATGAAATAATCATAAAAGCGAAATTAAATTGATAAAACCCGTAGGGAAGTGTCTGAAGAACAATGGTTGGGTTCGTATCCAAACCCAACGGAAAACGGGAAAACGATGCAATTCGTTCGGACGAAAACGTTCTGAATCGATAACAAAGCGTAGAACTAATGTAGAACGATGGAAAACTAAAGCTAGAATGAATCTAAATCAAAACTAAGGTGAAAATAAATGGAAAATAGAGAAAAACTGAGGAAAAACGTGTAAAATCGTGCTGGGGAAGGTTGGGGGCGCGAGGGGGTAATGCCCTATTTATAGAATTAGGGCTGAAACCCTAATTTTGGAGTCTGCCGCCATGCCTCGCGGCCGGGCTCGCGGTCACGAGCTCGGTCACGAGGGATCCTCCTCGTCTCGGCCATCCTTCATTTCTCGACAGGGCGCGCGCACCTACTTGCCTCGCGGCCACACCTCGTGGTCGCTAGGTGTGGTCACGTCGCACATAAAATCGTCGCGGGCACGTCTCGCGCCTGCTGGGAGTGCTCGCGTGCCATGACCTTTCCTCGCTTGTGCTGGTGTTTCCTCGCGGCCGACCTAGCGGTCATTTGGGCGATCGCGAGCCTTGTTGTGCGCATATGCTTTTCGGCGCTCGTGCTCGTTCCTCATGATGCGGCTAGCGGCGCTAGGCCCTCATTTTGCCCTCGCTCGCTCGTTCTTCGTTCCATGCTTGGTTTTCAACTTATAAGCCTACAAAACCCCAAAACGGAACCCAAGAGCAGTATCTTCCAAAAATATGTAAAAGCATTGAGATCCAAGATATAAACGCACTTTATCGATCTAAAATCATCTTTAAAAATCAATAATAAACGTGTAAAATGTGCGTTTATCAACCCCCCAAACTTAAATCATTGTTTGTCCTCAAACAAAAACAAGACCAAAAGAAGAGAGACACAAGCAGGATCAGCGGCGTCGGCAAAGGTGATTAACCAATAAAGCCTCGAAATATCTCAAAGCTCAAAATCATTAGCGCATTACGCGACATTAGTCAAATCGACAATGTACAACCATTGAAAGCAAAAATCTCATTCAATTCAACCCTCACAATGGCATGTGCGTAATATATAGAGTACACTCAACTCATAAAGAAATAAAGGACGTGTATGCACTCAAAAATCAATGCAATGCAAAATCTCACCATAGGCTTGCCATTTCTCTAATATCTCCACCACGTCAAATGCATTCAAATTAGGATCAAAAAGGACTTTTCATAGGTTGTATTGTAGGCACATTGGTTAAGGTAGGATAATATATGGCTAAGTGACTCAAATATATTCCAAGTACTTCCATCTCTATAATCAGCTCATATGGACTTTGTCCATTTCCTTTTCCTTTCCAACATGCTATTTCGACATTTATTCACTCAAGGTACCATATACTATGATATTTGACTTCCTTTATGCTCATACTATTCACAAAATGTTTCTTTTCTTGGCTTTGTAATAGAGCTTATAGGGTCTATTCTTTTTCACACGGGTACCATATTTTATCTTTTATCTTCACTTTGCATATCAAAACAAATTTTTCTCTCATTTAATTTCCATATCCATCCTCACCTCCTATCATCCGGTTAACAAAAGAATAAGGTCTAATAAAGCTCAAAGAAGGCGACAAATGGTATATATCATTGGGCTAGTGTTTGGGTAAATATGTGGTTTAACAAAGATGGCCTTTTATCCTTTCCATATTCAGAACACATATTGCAGCCTCGACACAGAAAAATAGCAAGTTCTAGAAGATAATTACATGCACGATATCACACAAATAAAAGAAACTGTAACAAGATGTGTATATAGTGAAGCTCAAGTCTCACGGTTTTAGCAAATGGTTAAAAACAACAAGCTAAGCAATCTCAAGTTATCCATGCGTCATTTTCTAACATATCATGTGCACTATCACATATTTAACAGAAAATTTCTATCATCATTGGCTACATGGATTAACAAATTTCACTTCAACTCGTTGATCGACCGACACAAAAAAAACACAAAAGACACGACAAAAGCCCCAACATATAATAACTTAACAAAACAACGCAAAACATAAAAAGGACTCTCAACCACATCACACTCGACCACTTCCCCCCAAACTTATTGTCAACAGTGTGCAATGGAGACAATAATGTTTGCAGAAGAGAGTGATTGGGAGAGATCTTACCTCAAATGTTGCGCTACTCCGGCGGTGGATAGAATCCTCGCCATTGATGATATACCTTGGGACTAAAAAAAACAAACAAACAAGACACAACAAAACAAAGAAAAATAAGAAAAACAAAATGAAAAACATAAAACATGTAAAAAAACATTGGGTTACCTCCCAACCAGTGCTAGATTTTCCGTCGCTAGCTCGACGGTACCTCTCATCAATCAGGCGATTTGACAACTGACAGCTTTCCAAACCTCGATTTGCCCTTGTACTTAGCATTTACAACAGCCCACCAATTGGCATAAGAATGGCTTCCACTGAGCTTGAACGAATCACTCGGATCTTTATACCGAGTCTTCATCCTTGCAGCATGCTCGTCTGATGGTCTATTGAAATTCGAGCTCAAGAATGGGCTGGCTGTGGTAGTGGTGATCGAATAGCACTCTTCATATGCTGAGTCTTCCTCTCTCGTGATGGCATCATAAATCGAGATTGTTAACTCATCTTTGTTCACACGGAAGGTGAGATCACCCTCCTGCACGTCGATCAGAGCTCTGCCTATGGCTAAGAACGGTCTCCCTAGAATGAGAGGCGTGCTCTCATCCTCTGGCATATCGAGGACTACGAAGTCCGCTGGGAAGATGAATCCTTGGACTTTGATCAGCACATCTTCCACTATCCCTTTCGCCTTTCGATCGATCGTCCGCCATTTGGAGAGTAATAGTAGTAGGCTTCAATTCTCCGATCACTGACATTTTGTAGAAGGTATGCCTCCAATGACACGGTATCGAAGTCGCCGGATCTTTCGCCGATGGCAACTTCTTTGCTGACAAAGATCGCACTCTTGAGACAGTTGACCGTCTCGAATTTTTTAGCTTCTTCTTATTGGTATGACATCTTTCAAAATTTCACATATCTGGCATGTCTCGAGTGCATCAAGTAAAGGAATATTGATTTGCACCTTTTGAAACATCTCCATAAACCGAGTCGACTTCTCGTCTTACTTGGGCAGCAATCGACTCGGAAAGCAGAATCGGAGGAATGTACATAGGATAAGCCTCGCTAGAGTTGCCTCGCGACCATCCCATGACGCATGATGCGGTCGCTATCGTCTGGGCGTTGGATTCGGACAAGATGGAAGATCACATATGTAGCCAACAACTTGATTCGATAATTGTAACAGTTGATTACTAATTTTCCCTATTCAATTCGTCTCTAGAGGAAAATAAGCAACTCAAAAGGATCACAAAGAATATGCTTCTACGAATGTTCCTATCTCGACTACGACTCGAGGCTTATCCGTATCATGCATTCAAGATCGATTGACAATTAAAACTATTACGTAATTAGCGGCAACTATGATATGCATCAAGATTGATCAATCAACACATATAATTAAGCACCAAGAATCATGAATAAATGCCTGGAAGATAAATAACAATAGCAGGAATCACAACATATAGGATCGAATCATGCAAACCTTAGGATTAGAACAGAAATTTAGCTAGACATAATTAACGGAATAAAATACGAAATAATCATAAAACAGAAATTAAATTGATAAAACCCGTAGGGAAGCGTCTGAAGAACAATGGTTGGGTTCGTATCCAAACCCAACGGAAAACGGGAAAACGATGCAATTCGTTCGGACGAAAATGTTATGAATCGATAACAAAGCGTAGAACTAATGTAGAACGATGGAAAACTAAAACTAGAATGAATCTAAATCAAAACTAAGGTGAAAATAAATGGAAAATAGAGAAAAGCGAGGAAAAACGTGTAAAATCGTCTTTGGGGAAGGTTGGGGGCGAGGTAATGCCTATTTATAGAATTAGGGTGAAACCCTAATTTGGAGTCTGCCGCCATGCCTCGCGGCCGGGCTCATGATCGCGAGGATCCTCCTCGTCTCGGCCATCGCCCGTTTCTCGGCGGCGCGCAGCCTACTTGCCTCGCGGCCACCTCGCGATCGCTAGGTGTGGTCGCGTCGCACATAAAATCATCGCGGCACGTCTCGCGCCCGGCGGGAGTGCTTTCGTGCCATGGCCTTTCCTCGCTTGTCTTTGGTGTTTCCTCGCGGCCGACCTAGCGGTCATTGGGCGATCAGCGAGCCTTGGCCTTGTCTTGCGCATATGCGCTTTAATTCCTTAAGTAGTACTACTCAACCTTATTATTGTACTTAAGATAACTCAACCTGCAGGGTTTAGTACAATAAACCTTTTGAGATCCTTAAGGGGACGTCATCATCCTAAACGGATACGGTGACTCGATACAGGTAACTAGCATGACTTACAAGCACTGCCATCACCTAAGATGTAGAGAATCTTGGGTTATCTCATGTAACCCTCACCCATAACAAGTCAAAGTGATGGTCAGCAACTTATACTGTCCTAATACCTTATCGAGGTTTAGATCAACGTAAAATCACCGAGATCTAGGTTTTTCACGACGATCGGATAGAAGAACTAATCTCACTGTGATCCATCAATACGTCAGAGACATACCAGCATAGACAAGCAACCAAGTCAAGTCACTTCTTATCTATACCGCAGCCTATACCGACAACTCGTCCTCAAGTTGTCTCAGCTGTGATTCTTTTTATATCTCATTAAGCTTGACCAATCATACAGACTTTTGTGATCTACAATACACTGTATGATCTAGCTTATATATGAGATAAAGGGACATACATATGCAATCATGTAAACAATTCAGATAGGTGATTGTAATAGTGGTAACAGGAAACATTGTATACAAGCTCAACCAAAACTTCTTCCAGTATATAAATCCAACATTACGTTGAGAAAGTTTGGTAAGTTGTTCAAGTTTAATCTTTGTCGAAATCTATTGAGTATTTGTTGATACTCATGTTCTGTATTTTTCTTTATGCAGGTTGAGCTCGAAGATGATGATGGATGAGTATGCTGAGTTAGGGTTCTTTTGATTGTAATTATTACGCCCTGAATGTCATGTCTTCATACATGACATTTATCCATCCTTCCGTTGTCAAACTCATACGTTCTTGACGTTGACTTTTGATAACCTCTTTTGTATGTTGAAGTTGTATGTGAAACCTTAAAATATTAATTTTGATCTTTATGTTAGTTGTCAATCAAATTGCTAAACCAGTTTGATTCTTGTAAATATTTTGAATCAGAAGTTAACATGTTCTTCTTTTAGTTCAGTCATAACTTGATTACTTAGTTAATTACTTAATTAAGTAGTCGGGTCGTGACAAGACCTGTGAGTCTTCTTTCTTTGAGCCAACCTTTCTTTGTAAACCTTGCGGATAGAAATAAAAATGCTTGGTAAAATCTCAGCGTTCCAGTCCATCTCTTCAGCTCAGCCAGGTAAAGTAAATTGTGATTTGTGTAAGGAAGCAGGAAGTGTATATATTGAAAATATTTCCTGATTATGGTGAATTTTGTGACGTAGTATGTATGAAAATAAATGATATATGACTATTTCTTATCAGCATGTAAGTTATATTTGATTATAGGATGGCAAGGAGGAAAGTTACAGCTCGAAAGAAGGTTGCTTTTAGGCCGCCTGGGTTAGGCAGCACCGATAGGTACTTTTCTCTTAGAATGAGAGAGCAGCAGGGCATGACGTTCTTTCTCAATCAGTATCTGATGATGTGGAGGTCAGTCATGAGACTTGGAGTGACCGAATTGGATGGGCTACTTCAGTTGGTACAGGCCTTACCTCCTAGTTGGCGGGGATGGGCATCAGAAGTTGCTTTTGATTATGTACACCCTGACATGGAACTCAGAGCCACTGGTAACCTTGTTAGATTTGTTAAGCTTATTAAAAATCAGTATTGGACGGTAGGAAATCATTCACTTGTACCATACCATCCTTTGACCAATTCATTCCATCTGTCCACCGGATTTTATCGGATATTCTAGCCCCGAAAAAGAATGAAAATGAACCTGAACCCCAAGAAGTTGTTGAAGAGGAACCCCGAGAGTTTGTTGAATCTAGTCCTAACTATGAGTTTTCTTATGATGATATTCCATTGCCAATCGAATCTCAGTGGACTTCTCTTAACCTTGATCTATATGATCAACCTTTTGCATTATAGACCCATTCTCCACCTTTGTCCCCTCTTTCTGTAATTACATCGGCATCGTCTTCTGCTGATGTAAGTCGTGAATTTGAGCAGCAGCCATCTATTGGTACTTCTAGTTTGCGACCTCTACCTATTAGTGAAATGCCATTTCTATCTGATCCATCTCTTCTTATGCCTGGGGAGCCCACTTGCTCGTACACTGACCGTACTCATGCTTCTGAGGATGAGGACCCTGATGAAGATCCGGACGAAGATCCAGAAGAGGATGTGGACGAATAATTGAAGTGTGTTTTAAGATTAGTCAGGGTAGTTGGATAGACTGTATAAGAATGATGACTTATGTAGATGCATGTGGTATAGTGAAATAGGAAGCGAAGCAGAACTACCAGCCGAATGATAATAGAACTAACCTATTTTGTAAAAGTCCTCAATGAGGCAAATTTTCCTGTAAATTATAATATGTTTGCCTATCTTTGTTGTGATTAAGTGATTTTATCCCTAGTTCTTTTGATAATTGAACTTTGCTATAACTTGAAATTTCTTTCCTTTGCTTTGATATTTTATCAACTGTTGTGGAAATAATATTCTTCTTTTGTATCAGTATGCCTCCTAGACGAAGAAACCCAACCTTGGAAGGAAGAGGAAGTGAAACCACTCTTCAGAATTCACCAGACCGTACACCCCCTGCAACAAACCAAAAAATTGCGAAACTGTTCATTCGAAAAAACCCACCAAATTTCACTGGGGCTGGTAGTCCTGCGGAAGCTGAGGAATGGGTGTGAGTTATTGAGAGGATATTTAAGTTCTTAGAATACAACGATCAAGGATGTTTGTTATGCATATCTTTCCTGTTGAAAGGACCAGCAGATTTTTGGTGGGAGGCAAGACAGAAGACTCTTGCTCCAGATCAGTTGGCAAATTTTACGGGACCAATTTAAAGAGGAGTTGTATGCTAAGTTCATTCCCCGAAGTTTCCGCAAACATGATCGCTCACTTTTCTAACACGAAAACGTGAAAGTATATAGGTAAGACGAGTATCGTATCCACAGGGATTGTAACACGAAAACACAGAAGCTAACTCAACAATAATTCATCATTATCCAAGCAACAGAATTTGGTTTGAAAGGTTATAGGGCTTCGGATATTAAATCTAAAGCAAACGTAGCAGATTGAAAATAAACGAAAGCAATAAATACTCAAGGAGATAACAATTTAGAAAGATTAACCCTAGGGATGCAAAAATCCTACCCACAACGTATGTTTATCCTGCTCCTATTAACTAATTTTAATCCGCATAAGATGGAAGATCACATATGTAACCAACAATTTCGATTCGACAATTGTGGCGATTGATTACTAATTTTGCTATTATCATTCGTCTCTAGGTGAAAATAAGCAACCCAAAATGATCACAAAGAATATGCTTCCTACGAATGTTCCTATCTCACCACGACTCGAGGCTTATTCAGATCATGCATTCAAGATCGATCGATGATTAAAGCGGTTAAGTAATTGTCGGCAACTAGATATGCATCAAGATTGATCGAAATTAACACATATAATTAAGAACCAAGAATCATAAATCAATGTCGGAAGGTAAATAACGATAGCAGGAACCACAACATTTAGGATAGAATCATGCAAACCCTAGGTTTAGAACGGAATTTTGCTAGACATAAAAAACGAAATTAAATATGAAATAACCATAGGAATAGAAAATATATAGATAAAACCCGTAATGTAGCGTCGGAAGAACAATCGTTGGGTTCGTATCCCAACCTCAGCGAAAAACGGGAAAACACAGAAATTGTTCAGACGAAAGCGTTCCAAAGCGTCGACAATGCGTAAAACTAAAGTCGGACAATGGAAAACTAATACTAGAATCAATGTAAATCAAAGCTAGAATGAAAATATATGAAAAATAGTGAAAAACTGAAGAAAGAGGTCCAAAATCGCGCTGGGTCAAGTTGGGGGCGCGAGGGGGCAAAGCCCTATTTATAGAATTAGGGTGGAAACCCTAATTTTGACTTGCCGACACGCTTGGCGGTCGAGCTCATGATCATGAGCTCGATCATGAGGATCATCCTCGCTCGGTCTTCCTTCGTCTTCTCGGCTGGCATGCGCTCGCTAGTTAGCCTCACGACCGGGCTCGCGGTCGTTAGGTGTGGTCGCGAGAAATCGGGCAGTAGCTCTTTTCGCACGTTGGGTAGCTCGCGGGCACGTCTTGCGGTCGCTGGGAGTGGCCGCATCGTAAGGATTTTCCTCGTGGCCGACCTAGCGGTCGCTAGGCCGGTTGCGAGACATCAGATTGCATTGTTCTCACGCTCGCGCTCGGGCTAGCGACCGTGAAGGTGGTCGCTAGGCCCTGTTTTCAGCCTTCTTTCGCTCGTGCTTCGTTCCATGCTTCGATTTTCAACTTATAAGCCTACAAAACACCAAAAGGAACCCAAGCGATATCTTCCAAGAATATGTAAAAGCATTGAGATCCAAGACATAAGCGCACTTTATTGATCTAAAATCATCTTTAAATATCAACAATAAGCGTGTAAAATGCGGCGTTTATCAAACCCCAAAGTTAAAGCATTGTTTGTCCTCAAACAAAACAAAACAAAAGGAAGAGAGACACAACAAAAGATCAACGAGCGTCAGCAAAGGTGATTAACACAATCAAACCTCAGAAATATCTCCAAGCTCAAAATCATTAGCGCACATGACGACATTAGTCAACTCGACAATGTACAGCCATTGAAAGCAAAAATCTCATTCAATTCAACCTCACAGCGGCATGTGTGTAAAATATAGAGTACCTCAAACTCATAAAGAAATTAAGGACGTGTATACACTCAAAAATCAATGCAATGCAAAATCTTACCATAGGCTTGCCGTTTCTCTAATATCTCCACCACATCAAATGCGTTCAAATTAGGATCAAAAAGGGCTTTTCATAGGTTGTAATGTAGGCACATTGGTTAAGGTAGGATAATATAGGCTAAGTGACTTAAACTTTACTCCAAGCACCCCTATTCATACATTCAAAAGATATGGACTTTGTCCATTTCCCCTTTTCTTTCCAACGTGCTAAATCAACGTTTATGCACATAAGGTACCTTATACTTTGATAACGAAAACCCTTTATGCTCACATTTTTCACTTGAATTTTCTTGGTTTTGTACTAGAGCTTATAGGGTCCATTCTTTTTCACACGGGTACCATTATTTTACTCTCCATCTTTTATTCCAATTTAATATATCAAAACAAAATTACTCCCCTTGTTTCCCATATCCAACCTCACCTCCTATCATCCGGTTAAGAAAAAATAAAGTCTAAATAAAGGCTCAAAGAAGGCGACAAACGGTATATCATTGGGTTAGTGTATGGGCAAATATGTGGTTAACAAAGATGGCCTTTTATCATTTCCATATTTGAAACACATATTGCAGTCTCGACACAGAAACGCGGCAAGTTCTAGAAGATGATTACATGCACGATATCACACAATTAAAAGAAACTGTATCAAGATGTTTATACAGTGAAGCTCAAGTCTCACGTGTTTAAGAAAATGGTGAAAAACAACAAGCTAAGTAATCTCAAGCCATTCATGCTTCGTTCCCTAACACATCATGTGCACTATAAACAACATTTTTCATAAAATTTCTATCAACATAGGCAACATGTATTAACACATTTCACTTAACTCGTTGATCGACAGACACAACAAAACAAAGACACGACAAAAGACCCAAAGCATAACAACTTTACAAGAAAAAATAAAAAACATAAACAAGACTCTCAACCAACCAAACTCGTCCACTCCCCAAACTTATTGTAAACAGGTGGAAATGGAGGCAATAAGGTTTGCAGAAAAGAGTAGTTGGTAGAGAGACCTTACCTCGTATGCCGAGCTACTCCGGCGGCAGATAGAATCCTCGCCACTGATCCCAACGCTGCATCATCTCCATCATTTGACATTGGTTTTCTTGATGTGCTTGGTGTTGGGCGAGGAGGGCTTGTTGCTACTCGAATTGGGCCAGCTGCTGGGCCAAAATGGATGTTAGGCGCCCGTCAATGTGGTCAAGTCGACCATCTATGCGCTCCATGTGCTCATATATTTCGGGGTCGTTGTTTTGCAAGTTTTTGTTTGGTTTTTCTTTGTTTGTTTATGACGTTTTGATTCCTATTTGATTATAATTGAATATCTATTAGTGGAATCACGATGGTTTAGGTTTTATGTAGGGAATGATGCGTTTGAACCATTTTGTGCATAAAAGGTGCACCCAAGCGCCGGACTCGGCGTAGCGGTCTTTGGTGCTTGCGTCTCTCAACGATTGTAAAGAAAGAACAACGGCCGCGCTGGGTCCGGTCAAGATGGCATCCGCGTCCGGCGGCGTCGTCCGGTCTGGGCCCAATGTGACTCATCCGAGAGCTCCGTCCGTCCGCTTTTTTTCCAATTGTGTCCAGAGAGTTCGTGCGTCCGTGCTGCGTCGCGTCCGGCGCTGCGAAAGGTTTGAAGTTTGTCCAGAGATTCCTCGCGTTTGGGGTTGTCTTGCGTCCGGAGCTGGCCACCAGATCAGATAACGCGCGAGTCCGGCGCTTACCTGCGTCCGGCGTTGGGCTGCTCGTGTTTGGCGTTATGTTGAGTGTGCGCGTCTGGCGCTGGATATGCGCCCGACGCTGCGTGTTAATTTTCGGGCACTATATATTATTTTTAAACGCTGAAAAACCCTAGCCTCATTATTATTATTTCAGTTTTTCTTTCGGATTGTGGACGCCTCCTCCAAGTTTTCCTTTTCCTTCTTCTATACTTTTCAATTATTGTTCTTTCCTTTCTCTTTGATTGAAGAATTATTATAAGGATTATTGGATTCGTACTCTGAAGTTCTGAATATCAATTCCATCGTTAGATTTTATTCGTAAGTTTCTTTTATCGCTTTATTCCGTCTATTAAGTAATTGATTGTTATTGATTTCTCGTTTGGTTATGATTAATATTGGTATTTGTTTAAGTATTCTTGTCTTCCGTTTAATCTTTTCGATTCATGCCTAGGGTTTATAATTTTGATTCCGTGTTCTTCGATTTAGGGTTTAATTCTTGCCTAGATAATTTATCTGCTTTATCAATTTTCGTCTAGTTAATTCGTCTTTCTTTCTTTAATATTTCTGGCCTAGGTAATCAATCAACCCCAATGTGATTAGAGTGTTTAGGAATTTATTGCTTCGTGTGGTAACTTAGTAGCATACATTAAGTTTTCCTTGAGAGATGACTAGGGTTAACTTTCCTACTATAACACCTCGTTCGATTATGAGTCAATTAAAGTACACTTTTGATTGAAACAAATTTTGGCGCCGTCGGGAAAACTTTAAGCGTTTTATTAATGTTGCATGTTTTCGTTTTATTCTTCTCCTTGCCTTTCTTATTTTGTACCATGATTCGTTTGATCTCATTGTTGAGTTTTGTGTATGCGAGGGCGCCAAGTCTAACTCTTAGATTGGCATCCCGTTGAAGTATACTCGCAAGCCAAGGAAACCGCGACTGCCTTGTGTGACAGAGTTCGATCACTCAGATTGTGATAGCTTCTGTGAGGACAGTTCTCTCACGCTTGAAGGAGGATTTACTACCATAGAGAATCTTTTGTTTGAAGAATCCCCACCGAGGATCATGGGTGACCGGTGAAATAATAATCATGATAACATGAATAACAATCATGACGCGAACGCTGCCCCTCGCCTGATGGGGGATTACTTCCGCCCTAAGATAGGAGAGACTACAAATCCTATCGTGTTGTGCCCCGTGGCACGTGGGTATGAGTTGAAACCAAATCATTTCAACCTCATTCCCACTTTTCATGGCATGGCGAACGAAGATGGCTTAAGTTTTATCAGAGAGTACAATCAAGTGGTGCAATCGTTCCCTCTGTTTGGCCTGAATGAAGAACAGTTGAAGATGCACTGTTTCTCCTATTCTCTGAAGGATAAAGCCAAGTCTTGCCTTATGAGCTTTCCATGACTCTTTGCAAACAGGAACACTATGGTGGAGCGATTCATGTTGAGGTTCTATCCGCGTGAGAAGACCAAGGATCTTGATCCAAGATTATAACGTTGGCGGGATCTAGATGAGCCGTTCCATGAAGCAAGAGAAAGATTCAAAGAGCTTCAGAGGCAATGCCCACATCATTTCTTCCCGTTGGTTCTTTTGTGCCAATTCTTCTATGACGGGATCCTGAAATCTGATCAGGAAACGGCTGATGACGCGGCAGGGGGCAACATAGCTCGTATCACGGCCGAGGCTCTTGACGAGATCTTTGACGTCATGGCGAGCAATTCCCTCCAGAAGGCATCTAGTACGCGCCGATCTTCTGTCAACTCAGTGGAGACAGGATCGGAATTAACGAGGCAGATGGCGCAGCTTATGAGAGAGATGAACGAGATGAAAATGAAGCAGGCTGAGGAGTTCGCTGCTCCTTCGCAGGAGTTCGGCGCACCTCCTCAGGATTTCTCTATGCATCCTTGTGGAATTTGCATTTGTCACAGCCCGGTTTGGCTTACCCTTGCCGGACCGTGACTTGGGGTTCGGTTTAAGTAAATATGAAAGAATAAAGGTTTCAACTCATTTCATCTACGAAGAAATATGAAATTCCAAGTGTAAACGAGATCAAGGATAGAGATAAATAACTTATATAAAGAGTTGATACGAAGGTTCGGACAAAACAGCAACTCTTACAAAACTTTTAACAGGAATATTAAGACTTAACATAATAACAAGCTATAATAGAGTTCAAGAGTTCGGCAGCGAAATAAAACATGTGAGACATGCATATGGAGATGCATTCTCAAGGCGAACCAAAAATACTTTATACTACTTGACAAAAGATTCCGCTCAACTCCCGCTTTGTTCCATCACCTGCTCAACCTGCACATTTAAAAACAAATATGGAGGGCTGAGTACAAAGATGCACTCAGTGGACACATGCCGAAAACATTTTACTTTACGAAATATTGT
Organism: Salvia rosmarinus; assembly: GCA_036937905.1. Taxonomy (NCBI): domain Eukaryota; kingdom Viridiplantae; phylum Streptophyta; class Magnoliopsida; order Lamiales; family Lamiaceae; genus Salvia; species Salvia rosmarinus. The sequence goes on along the minus strand of CM072816.1, from coordinate 41,977,760 downwards.
CTCGCCTCATCACGGTAAGACACCTGGGTTTTATTTGGAAAAAGGCCTTGTTCTTACAAAATACATTCTCATTTCTCAAAATCATCGCTCGGCGAGCATTTTCACATCACTACAGCGTATATTCCAAGTCGGCTATGGATAGCGCGTCGGGAGAGAGGCCTCCCTTCACCCGGACGCAACTAACCGCCTAGCGGTTCGAGCATGACCGCCCGTGTTCGAGGCCCAACACGTGTACACAATCTAGCTAGGCTTTCTCTTACTCCTACAGCATAAGACCCGACCAGTAACTTCCATTTGCCCTGTGCAACCCGAATGGACATATACAAAACATAAAACATTTACGGCGAGACAATATCGTATCTCAAAATTTGCGATAAAAGCGATGCAGTAATAACGATAAATCATTTTTCAAAAAGCTTGTAATTGGTTTTGGTAAGAAAGCCCACCTCGAGAACTTAAAAAGTTCTTATGTCACTAGGGTTTTATTTTCCGTTTCTCCTCTCCTTCGAGTCAAACCTTATCAACGTAAGAAACGAGATTTTAGCATATCATCATGCTTCGCAAGAATCATCGATCCGAACCAACGTACGTACTATCTTTTCATTCATTCCTTAGTTCAAATCGTTCGACGTAACGTACGAATCTTAATTTCATATCTAACGTCATCACGTAGTGACTTTACTTCTCGTCTTACGTATATATACTCAAATTCTACGTATTCACAGTCTTATTCTCATAAGTCTCAACTTCTCTACATATCACATCGTATGATCCACATATCACATATCATAAGGCATCATAATCTTTCACTTTCACAATTTTTGAAAATTTATAATATTTTTTTTCGAAAATATTAATTAATTCACATAATATGTTATTATCATTATATATCAATAATATGACATAATATTCATCATATACAACTTATACATCACTATTTCATGCTTTGTGATTTTCGAAATTTCCATCTCATAGTATTTCATATTTTCCAAAGAATTCCACATAAAATCATAGAATTTTGAATCATGAACATCTATCATTATTTCATGCTCAAAACAACAATTAAAATTCATGTACATCAACATATGACTCATGCTCATTTTCGGTCATATCATAGTGTTTTTAATACATGCTTAATTTTGTACTAAAATCATAATTTATGCTTTTAAACATCATATAAACATATTTAATTCATAACTTCGACATATAACATAAATTTCACGTATTTCACATAATTTTTGAAAGCATGTAACAAAACATATCATATATGATTTTCTAATATTTTTGCATAAAATAATAAGAGTAGTAAGGGTTCTAACCTTCTATTTGTTTTCGGTTGACGTCGGCGACGTTTTCTATCTACGATCGAAGAGAACTTTTGGGAACACTCTATTTTTTTCTCTTCTTTTCTCTCTATTTCTCTCTTATTTTCGGTTGGTATGGTATAATGGGGGGGGGGTCTCCTATTTATAGAGTTTATAAAGTGTTTTTAATCATTACTTTATAAAATATCTTAATATAAAGTCAAAAATTACAACTCATTCTTATCTCATTAATTTTCGGTCCTATGAGTTGTCAATGAGTTATTTTTGATCTTATCCTATGCTTTGATTATTCATCATATCTTATCTTTTTCAAATTATAACATATCTAAGTGTAAAAATCAAAATTACAACTCATACCTTATTTTTATATAACTTTCGGCCACCCTCTTTGCATAAGAGACAATTATTTTATTTTATCCTATAGTTTATTATGTTATTTTATCATTAATTTAATGTATCTTATATCTATCATAGAATAAATAAATTACTACTTTATATATTGTTTATGTAATTTTCGGCCACTATTAGATCCTTAGGATAAATTTTTATTTTTTTCTATATCATATATTATAATATTATCATATAATAATATCAAATTTGAAAAGTCAAAGTTTTTAACTTAGGATAAGATATCATTTTCAAAGAGTTTTAAAAATATTTCCAACCTTAATCTAAGTCCAAAATTTCGGCCATATGGTTCCAAACCATAGGTTACTTGTTTAATTTAATAACTATCTCTACTTTACACCTAAGATATCTTATCTTTATAATTATGACCCCTCATTAATTAAAGCATGATATTTATATCCATTTCACACTAATAAGTAAATATTTTCGGCACTTTTAATAATAATATGCCAAATATTTTATTTTCTCCAATTAATAGCTATGTGACACAATATTGATCTTAGATGATAGAATAAATCATAGGAAAATTATTTAAGATCATTTCTATGTACTAAAAGTTATCGGCAACTAATTCGAAATTACGGATAAATTATCAAACTATTATTCTTTTCATAACTAATATTATTTTCATGAGTAATTATATAAATATAATGATATTATATCATAAAATAAATTTTTGGAACATTTCTAAGCAATTTCCCCAATTTTTCGAAAATTAGGGTTTCTAGGAATTAATTTTCTCAATATTCCATTCTTACCCTATTTCCTTAATTTCGAAATTTTTGTAATTCCTAGGAGATAAGATTGATTTAGAATCATGATATTTATCAAGTATATAATTAAATAAATTATTTAATACATTTATCACATAATATTGTGATTTTCGAAAATCACATAAAATCATGCCTTAATTTCGAAATTCATGAGCTTCTAGAACCAAAATATTATCTCCTATGATACTTATCACATTTCTACACATTTCTAAGAGATAAACATTATCTCTTAATTAATTATGATCTTATCTTATCATTTTATAAAAATATCATAACATACTTATCTTAAAAATGTTATTTTCAAATCCTTATCATATCCACCTCATGCTTGGGTGTACAAGATAATTATCTTATCATATACTACAAGATAAACATGACAACTCATCACATAAAATCAAGTGATCACATATTAAATCACAAATTAACTACTTATTCACCATATTTTCGAAAATAACAAATAGATAAGGAAAAAATATTTCTTTTTCTTCTTAAATAATATCCCAAATATACTTAAAAACATATTTAAGATTTATTTTGTTCAAATTTTTAAGAGAAATTTCGATTTATTCAAAATCGACAATTATTGTCGTTCACTTTCATACTCGTTTCTATTGTACTGTTCCTTCTTTATTTTCAAAATTTTAAACCCGTAAATTGGGTATTCTGACATGTAAATGGGACATCTGACAGATATTTGTCCTAATATGGGAGCACTGTCTATGAAAAGTAGAGGCATATTCTATGCGAGGTTTTCCACTCGGCAAACCACATGAGCCGAGGTCGAACTATGAGTAAAACCAGCAGCAGTACAACTCTAGATGGAAGAATCAGAGCCAAGCTCAGGGTTCAGGTTCAATCCCACAGACTCGGCGCCTCTCTGCAGTGGTACCCACCGCGACGATGACACCACTTCAAGAAGTATCCATGAAACAACGAGGTTATGGTCAGATGTCGGTATCCATAGCGATCATATCGGCACCGTCATACCAGCGATATCCTTACGGCGGCAATGACCACCGCCTCAATATCCTTACGGCGGCCGCCTCCGCCGTAGCCGTACCCTCAGCAGCCTTACCAACCTCCACCGCGGCAACATGCTCATCCGAAATCATCCATGGAGGATAGTTTGGCGCGATTTATCTGAAGAGCAAGCTAGCGAGGAAGCACAATATCGACCATTAAGCGTCTTGAGAATGCGATCGATCGGATCTACGGTGTTGTCAGCGAAATGCGGCAACAACAGCGATGGAAGGATCTGGGACGGGGCTCTAGCCACACCAAGCTCAAGTCAGAAGCGTTCTTCAAGTGGGACGAAAGTTGATAATAAGGTGCAACCCCGGAGATCGTGGAGGAACATATAGTGGAGGAGAGAGTGGGCGGAGAAAGAGAGTGGAGGAGAAAGTGAGCGAGGAGGAGCGGCCGATAGTGCGATTACACAAGGCGGCAAACCCTTATAAGCCTCGGTGCCATTCCGAGCCGATTGAAAAATGAGAAACAAGAGTGGCAGTTCTCAGATTTTTACAAAATGCTTTCCAAGGTTAATGTGAATATGCCGCTATTGGATGTGATCCGCAATGTTCCTGCCTATGTTAAGTTATTCAAGGAACTTGCATAAAAGAAGAGGAGGTTTGTCGACAATGAATGCTGTGATGGTATACGGTGTGGCTCCATTATCGACAACCACTTTCGAGCAAACAAAGGGATCCGGTAACCGTCATCACAATTGCTTTGGGAAATGGTAAGGAAGCATCAGGTATGCTAGATTTAGGAGCTGGTATTAATCTTATGCCTTACTCTATTTTCAAGCAATTAGAATTAGGAGAGTTGAAACCTACTGGTATGAGTCTACAATTAGTTGAGCGCTTTGTCCACTACCCTAGGGGAATTGTAGAGGATATTCTTGTACGTGTAGGTGGCCTGATTGTACCTGTGGATTTTGTGGTGTTAGAGATAGGCGATGTGCATGAAAATGGTCGAGACCATACACTACTATTAGGGCGACCTTTTATGGCCACTACTAATAACTTGATTGATGTAAAAAATGGAAATATTAGGATGACCGTCCTAGGGAAACAATGTCATTTTACGTGCATAATAATAAGGCCATGCCATCAATTAATTCAATTGAAAGCTGTTCTTTTATAGACTCGATTGATGCCTTGGCGAGATTTCTTTTGTATAGGATCACAGTGGAGGAAGTATCGAGGATCGTGGACATGGAAGAAAGGCTCATGTTGGAAGCCAATTTGAAAAACCGATAAAGAGGAAAATGAGACTCCACGAAACCGAGAAGTTAGAGTTGAAGGAGCTCCCCAAGAATTTGAAGTATGTCTTCCTCGAGGATAATGAGCAGAAGCCCGTGATCATCTCTGTTGAACCCACTGAGTACCAACAATCTCTGTTGGTTTCCATGTTGAAACGACATAAGCTTGCTTTCGGGTGGAGTTTGGCAGATATCCGAGGAATCAATCCTGCCATGTGCATGCATAAGATACAACTTAAAGATGGAGCAGTGCCGAAGAAGGATGGACAACGGAGACTTAACCCCGTGCTCAGTGAGGTAGTGAAGAAGGAGATCTTAAAGTCGCTAGCGAAGGAATCATCTTTCCAATTCTCGACAATGAATGGGTGATCCAGTCCATATCGTGCCCAAAAAGGGAGGAATAACAGTGGTCCTTAACGAGAGAAGGAGTTGGTACCCACGAGACCGTCCTTTGGATGGTGGATGTGCATCGACTATCGGAAGCTTAATGCTTCCACCAAAATGATCATTTTCCTTCCTTTATTGACCAAATGTTAGATAAGTTGGTCGGTAATGAATTTTATTGTTTTCTTGATGGCTTGTCGGTTACTACCAGTTGCTATAGACCGGCGGATCAAGCAAGACTGCATTCACGAGTCCATTTGGAACATATGCTTTTCGAAGGATGCCATTCGGACTTTGCAATGCTCGGTACTTTCAACGATGTATGATGTCATCTTTTCGACATGATAGGAGATTTTGTAGAGATCTTTATGGATGATTTTTACGTGTTTGGATCCTCGTTTGATGTTGTTTAGAAAAGATTGAGCGTGTACTTAGTGGTTGTGTGGAATCTGACCTTACTCTAAGTTGGGAGAAAAGTCATTTTATGGTCCGTAGTGGCATTGTGTTGGGACACGTCGTGTCTAGTCGGGGATAGAGGTTGATAGAGCTAAAGTGGAGGTGGTTGAAAAATTACCCCACCAAAGGATGTTAAAGGAATAAGGAGTTTCTTGGGTCACTGTTGGTTTTACCGTCGTTTCATTAAGGATTTTTCTAAAATATGTCAACCCTACGTAGATACATTGGCTCATGATTCTCCTTTTCATTTTGAAAATGACCGCTAAATGCTTTTACTACGTTGAAGGAAAGATTGAGTAGTGCCCACGCCGTTGTCGGTCCTAATTGGTCTCTTCCTTTGAAATCATGTGTGATGCTTCTAATTACTGCTTGGGGGCTGTCCTAGGTCAGCGGGTTGATAAATTGTTGCGTGTGATTTACTATGCAAGCTTAACTCTTAATCCTGCTCAAGTAAATTATACAACCACTGAAAAAGAGATGCTTGCTATGATTTTTGCTCTTGATAAGTTTCGTGCTTACATAATTGGTTCTAGAGTAATAATACATAGTGATCATGCTACCCTTAGATATTTGTTGACCAAACCCCAGGCTAAGCCTAGACTTATTAGATGGGTGCTCTTATTGCAAGAATTTGACATAGAGATTCGGGATAGGAAAGGTAGTGAGAATGTCGTTGCCGATCATTTGTCTCGATTAGATAGTCCCCCTTCCCAGTCTACTGTAGGTCCCATCACAGAGTCCTTTCCTTATGAGCATGCTTATAGTGCCTCTTCTATGCCTTGGTATGCTGACATTGTTAATTATCTAGCATGTGGTGAGTTGAGGCCTGACCTTACCTCCCAGGAGAGGAAGCGTTTTCTTTCTCTATCACGAGCAATATTATTGGGAGGACCCCTATCTTTTAAGTTAGTGAAGGATGAGGTTATTCGTCGATGTATTCGGATGAGGAACACACGAGGTCCTTGAGATGTGCCATCAAGCTCATTGTGGTGGACATTTTGGAGGACAAAAGATTGCGCAAGGTGTTACAATCGAGGTTTATTTTGGCCCCTCTTTTCAAAGATTCTCATACCTATTGTGTGTCTTGTGATCGGTGTCAAAAGTAGGTTCAATTGGACGTAGGAATGAGATGCCTCTTAATAACGTCTTAGTAGTTGGCGTTTTTGATGTTTGGGGAATAGATTTTATGGGACCTTTCCTAAATCTATAGAATGCAGTATATTTTACTTGCCGTTGATTATGTGTCCAAGTGGGTAGAGGCTATCCACACTAGGACATGTGATTCTCACATTGTACTCAAGTTTGTGCAGGAAAACATCTTATGCAGGTTTGGATTTCCACGAGCAATCATTAGTGATGGCGGAAAGCACTTCTGCAATAAGATGTTTGAGAAACTAATGAAAAAGAATGGAATCACACATAAGATCGCCACCCCTTACCACCCACAGACGTCGGGTCAGGCCGAAACGAGCAACCGACAAATCAAGGGCATCCTCGAGAAGACCGTGCTGCCCTCAAGAAAAGATTGGGCAAACAAACTGACTGACGCTCTCTGGGCAAACCGTACTGCGTACAAGAGCATCTTGGGAATGAGCCCATATCGTCTTGTGTATGGGAAGGCGTGTCACTTGCCTGTGGAGGTTGAACATAAGGCATATTGGGCCATCAAGACTTCGAACTTCGATCCCTCTAAAGCCTTAGAGCATCGTTCACTCCAAATGTCCGAATTAGACGAGCTCCGTAACGAAGCCTATGACAATGTGCGTATCTATAAGGATAAGGTCAAAAAGCTTCATGATCGTCGAATCGTGCATAAGGATTTGAAGCCTGGAATGAAGGTTTTGTTGTTCAACTCTCGTTTGAAGCTATTTCCCGGAAAGCTAAAATCCCGTTGGAGTGGACCTTTTGTTATTAAAGAAGTATTTCCTTATGGATCGGTGAGCCTCGTGAAAGAAGGAAGTGCCGAGTCGTTCCTTGTTAATGGCCATAGAGTAAAACCATATCTTGAAGGAGATCTGTCCAGCGTAATAGTGGAATCAATCCATGTTTGCGATCCTCCGTCCATCTGATCAATCTTTGTCGAGCTTACGATAATAAACAAGTGCTTCGTGGGAGGCAACCCACATTTCTTTCTGTTTTGTTCGTGTTTTCTTTCGGTTTTGTCTTTGTTTGTGTTTTGATCTTTTTGTTGTTTTGTATGGTGCAGGATGAGGAGTTATTATCTAGGATAGGAACATGGTCGAAAAAGTCTAAACTTGCAAAATCACGTCCAGGGATGTACCCCAGGCGCCGGACGCGGCGAAACCGGCGCTGGGGTACGAATCAACAAATTGGTCAGAAGGATCACCCAGCGCCGGACGCAACGTAGCACCGGACGAGGATCGATGATAAAAATTGGGCAGAGAGCACACCCAGCGCCGGACGCTGTGAAACCGGCGCTGGGTGCAAATCGAAAATTGGGCAGAGAGTTGACCCAGCGTCGGACGCACCCAAACCGGCGCTGGCTCGTTTAATAAAAAAAAAACTATATAATTATATAAATATATTTACGTGAGTTAGGGTTTGCTAACTCTTTCCTCTTCACTATCTCTTGCAACGCCGCTTCCCCATTGCTCCGCACCAATCCAGCGCTCACCCTCTTCCTTCCGTCCGGCGCTCGAAGTCCGTCCGGCATTTCTTTCCATTGCGCGTTTCAAGCGCCGCGCGCGTCTCTTCTAACGCCCTCGTTCCGTCCGGCGCTCAGCTTCAGCGCCGCGTACCCCAATGCCTCCTTCCGTCCGATGCCTCAGATCAAACCGACGGTTCCCCCGCCAGCTTCAGTCTCTCCGTCCGGTGTTTCTCCCAAACGCCTCGTACCTCTCAGATCCGTCCGACGCCTCTTGTCCGTCCGGTGCTGCCTTTAAGCGCCGCGCACCTAGCCCAGCATCCTCGCTCCACTTTGTCCACCTCCAGCGCTGACCTCAACATCTCCACTCCGTCTGGCGCTACCTTCGGCGCCGCACGCCTAGCGCCCCAGCGCTCGCCTTGCTCCGTCCGGCGTTTCGCCCAACCGCCACGCGCAACGCCCAACGCTCGCCTCAGCCTCGTTCTGAAATTCAGGGCCGTCATACACACATTTCAACATGGTTCGAACTAAAAATGCAGCCGGCTCTAGCTCTCGTCATCCTCAAGACGACGATGTTCCGATGGAAGAACCAGTGGAGGACATTAGCATCATGTACTCAGCCACGTTTCCTATCTATAATCCGGTGGAAGGTACACATTATAGACGGTTTGTATTTCAAGAGATTACTCATCCGCGTCAATTCAATTGTCAATTGATGCAAAGTTTAGGACTTGAGGATAGAGTAAAGAAATATTTGAAAAATTTAGGATTGATGCAATATGCTTTGATGGATTTGTCTGGTTTCTCTCCATTGTTGATTGAATTTTATTGCACAATGCATATTGATGATGAATCCGATGTTTTGTCACGTCAAATCATTGGGGCGAGAATATCTTGTCACACCTCGCATTATGAAGGGGTATTTGGATTTCCTACTTGGTGCGTGGTGTACCCTTCATTCAATGTCGAGAGGCATGGAAGGAATTATCGGGGTTTAATAAGCGGTGATCTGTTGGAATGCCAGTGGATTTATCGAGGATCGGCGTTGGCAATGGTTCATAAATTTATAGCATTCAATGTCTTTGAAATGAGCAGCTGACAAGGTTAATACGGTGGAGGTCTTTTGCTCACTTGCGCGATGAAGAAGACAAAGGTCTCACCGACATTCTTCATTTGGGAGCACTTGCGGTGGTTCGTGACGTAAGAAATGTCGGCCGACCACGTGTCAAATTCCTCTTGGTCTAGCCTACATTTAGGGATTATTAATATCGATGGGACGCCATATTCTGGGCAAGATTTGATAAGACCTAAGATGATTGATCTTAGTGAGCTTCGAGGCGCCCCTTTTGCATATAACGAGGCTACTCTTGTACCTCATGATATGAGAAATTGTGTGAGGAGATATATGCATGTGCAGCTCGCAGCAGCCCAAGAAGCAGATGCAGGACCATCTCATGCGCCTTCGGGCGATATGGCAATTTTTGACACTACCCTTCCTTCCGAAGATGAAGATGATGAGGCAAGAGAAGACACTGAGCCGGTTCAGATCCCAACCATCCACAGTTCCCTTCGTAGCATGGTGCATCAGGGCAAGGATACAACTTCATTCGTGAAGAGTTGGGCCAGTTTAGGAGTGAGTTAGCCGGCCACTTGACAGAGTTTCGTCAAGATATCTACACTCGATTTGATCAGCAAAATCAACGTCTTGATGAACAGAATCAGTTGTGGCATGAGCAGAACCAGCGTTGGAATGAGTATAATCGGCGAGATGATCGGCGAGAATCAGCGCATGGCCGCTCTTGAAGCCCAGTGGAACGTGTGGACTACATTTCATGGCGCTCCTCCTCCACCACCGTCTTCTGACCAATAGTGATTCTTCACTATTGGGTGTATGTTATTCTGTTTTTTTGTGTGCGTCGTGTTGTTTTCGTTGTTTTACTGTCTTTGTTTCTTTGTTTTATAGGTTTTGTCTCGTTCTTGATGCCCCGCCATTCCGGTTCTGTCGCTTTCAGGGAAGTTGTTTGGTTTGATTTTGTGATGATTCTTGGTATTGTTTTACGTGTCATTTTCTATGGTTTATCCTATTTATGTCGTTGGTTTGATTAATGTTTATTGATTCGGACTTACTTCATTCGTTTCGATGTTTTGTAGGAAAACGGCAGAAAATAGGATGAATTGGATCTACCAAGGATCAGATATAATTGAAGAGCATTTCGACAGGAGTTCGTAGGTGCAAATGGTTTGTAAATCGGAGTTGACGAAGGAGAGCGGTCGAGCGACCAAAGTCGCGCATGGCACCCGTCGCATTGCCCGCGCACGCGCGCGCCCGCGCGCCCACCGCGCGCCCGCCACAAAGACGCCCGCGCACCAGCGCGCGCCTCCCAGCCAGCGCTGCTAACCGGCGTGTTCATAATTTCGCGCAGATTCAATCGCGGCGGCGTTCATTCGTCGCCCTCGCCCGCCTGCGCCTCACGCCCCTCGCCGCGCTTTCGCCTCGCCGCTCGCCAGCCCCGCGCATGCGCCTCGGCCGCGCTTTCGCCGCAGCGTCCGTCCGTGGCGAGTACAGCGCCCGCTCCACTTCAGCCTCGGCCGGCGCTCGATGACGGCAGCGCTCATTCTAATTCAGTAGCGCGTTCTTCCTCACCCGGCTCTCAACTCGTCGCCCGACCTCCCGTCTCCATCGCTCTCCGGCCGTGGCCGAGCCCTGATGCCAGCATCTCCTCGACGCCCTAGCGCCTCGCGCTGCCCGCGCCCCAGCGCCGGCTGGAGGTCGGCGCCAGCTGCCGTGCCCGTCCTCGCCCCATCTCCGCGCCTCGCTCGGCCACGTCCGTGGCGGGAGCGGCGCCAAGCTCGGCGCCAGCGCGGCGCCTAGCCGCATGCGCGCTCACCCGGCGCTAGCAATCCACCGGCGCTTCGCATCGCCTTCAACAGCGTTCAACACGAGCGCTAGCTCGTCGTGGGGCGAAACAATTCCACACGGCATTGATGCGATTTAATATATATATTCGCGATTAGGTCTTTCGTGTCTCTCTCTCTTGATTCGCGGTTTTGGGTTCCAGCGCGGCAGCAGCTCGCTCTCGATTTTCCTTCAGATTTCTTGAGACGGCAACATGCGAGATACAATCTTGGATTTAATTTATGCTTTTAGTTCATCGATTGAATAATCTTGTTTATCGATTCATGCTTGGATTTAATAGTTCTTAGGAATCATTTTACTGTTTATTGTTTATGATTTTATTGGATTCAATTCATAGTGACGATGGATTGTGTTCATGTTGCTTTAATCATCTTGCTTCGTTTAATTTACATTCTTGTTTGTTTGGTTGATGATGATGATTTATATGCAATTAGATTTAGATTAGGGATTGACAAACCCTATGAATAATAGAATTGCATATGCTTTTGTTTACCGCTTTTGATTTATCGCTTTCGTAGTTCAACTAGGGATTGACAACCCCTGGTTTAGATTTATCGCTTTATTAGTATAGCTCGGGATTGACAACCCCCAGCTTAGGTTCGCTTTTTCTATTCTCCGTATTTCAATTCTTGCATGTTCCAAACCTTTGTTGGCTTTAGAATGTTTAGGTTTTAATCGCTTTCTGTGCATGACACGAACAATAGCCCTGTTAAGTTTTCCTTGAGAGACGACTCGTGTTAACTTACCACGCTATGATTACTAATTTGAGTGTGTTTTTAGCTCGATCAATTTTTGCGCTGTTGCCGAGGAAAACTTTAGGCGTATTGTTTGTGTTGTTATTTTTCTGTGTTTTTTTTTGTTACATTTCGTTATTTTCTCCCCAGTGCGTGTGATCTTGTTTTTGTTGTTGGTGTGCATTAATGCGGGGTTACCGGTGATGCAGATGTGGTCAAGCGGTGGGGGAGGAAAGATCGTCAGATTGGGCAAATTCTTCTTATGAAGAAGGAGCCAGTTCGATTTTCGAGGATACCCGTCGAACCATGAGCATCAAGCATACGATCCCTACGGGATCAACCACCTCCACCGTGAGACGAGGAACAAACCTATGATCCCAAGCGGGACCAACCACCTCCACCGTACTTTGAGGATCAAGCCTCCAATTCCTATTGGGATCAACCGTCTCATGACACTATGAGGATCAATCCTACAATGCCCTCTTGGGAGCAACCACACCTCCACCTCAAGATGAGTACCCACAACAACCACCTCCACCTCATTACTCATACCGCAGAGCCCACCTCCACCTCGGATGATAGCTTGGGAGGATGAGTTAACTCAAAAGAGAAGTTGTCCATTCAAAAGCGGATGCTTTAGTCTAAGGTTTGGATCTTGCAAATACCTCGACTGCGTTTGGAGGCATAAATAGGATATGTCGAGCACCTTGATAAGTTTGTTGCGGCAAGGAGGAACTTCAAACCAATCCGATCGGATCGATCGGTCCTTTGTTCTGGAAGTGATCGATAGTTGAAAATTGGGTGGAAGAGACATCAGATGAGCTGCTGCAGTCACAGGGGGTGGAAAACGAGGAAGTGACTGAAATCACACCTTCCGATCAAGCTCAGATGGTCACTACTCTTGGAAGTGACCCTATTGTTGAAGATGGGGTGGGAGAGATATCTGACGAGTTGCTGCAGCCAGAGGAGGTGAAAATTGATGAAGAATGGGCACGTGAGGATGAGGAGCATAATCAGAGCCACGAGGAAGTGGTTATCAGGATGGTTGACGAGGAAGAGTGGGTACATGAAATTGATGACACGCCAGAACCCACTCTGGAGGTGATAGAACTACCCAAGCACTTGGAGGAGGATGAAGAAAGGTCAAGGGTTGAGGTAGTTTCTATAATTTGTCAACATCTTAATTTACCAAAGTATTGTGCTGTAGGAGTTGAAGTTATTTATTTTACTTTGGAAAATAAGATGTTTGATTTGAGCTTAATTGATGTATTACTTCTTTCTTTACTATCCTCTGTTCTTATAAGGTTGCTCTTGCGCTGCAGTCGAGATGGTATTCCTACAGGTGAAGGACTATGGATAGTCCGTTGTTGACCGGAACACGTCGTGCTCACGACGTTAAGCGTAATCTTGCGTGGGAGTCGACCCACGAATTTTTATTTCTTTTCCGTTCTTTCTTTTTGTTTGTTTTCCTGTTTTTCTTTGATCTGTTTGTTATCTTTGTGTTAGTCTTGTTTGAATTTGGGAAGGAAGGATTTGCATATTTTGATCGGTGAGATGAAGTGGGATGCTCGACTCTACATCGCACATTAAATGGATTATCGTGGAAGTATCATCCTCTATGGTTTTGAGCTTTTAATGTTTTGAGTACTGGGGACATTGCTCGATTTAAGTGTGGGGGATGTTTACTCAGTTTTGTATGCGTGATGTATTGTTTTGTATGCTTAATGACGTGCCCTTGTGCTTATTTAGATTGTTTGGACTTGAGTTTGTGTCTATGCGAATAAGTTAGGATTTTGATTTGTCTGTTGAACTCGTGGTATTGATCGAACCTTGACGTATTTCTCGTTTATCTTGATGTCATGTGATTAAAGTGCAATGTGAATTGACGAGATTGTGTGAATTGATTTTAAATCGGTGGTTATTGACGTGATTTGTCCGGCTAATGCTAGGGGGAGTGTTAACAGGGTGGTTACCTATATACTCGTTTCATATATAAAAAAAAAAAAAATATGTGTGAAAAAGAAAATAAGGAGAATTAAAACTCCAATGTTGTTGAGATTGTATAAATGGAGGATGGGATTCTGCCCCTCTTTCTCGTAAATTGAGAAATGGGCATGGGAAACCACGATAGGAGACTCGAGTTCATCGAGACTTCACCTTTCGAACATTGTTCCAAAATTTGTTTATACTTTCTTTGTGTTCTCAAAAGAAACTTGTTGCTAAAGGTAACCATTTTAGTTAATTCACCTCTAGCGGAGAGTTGGGTCTGAGCAAAAATAACCTACCTGTTTGTTTGATATTTTCACAATCTTAGATTTGTTTCACATTAACTTTTATTATGTATTCATCATGTTTGGGGGAATTGCAAAAGAGATTTGATTGATTGGACTAAGAGTGATGTTGCATGAGTTATCTTTCGAACCTTATTAGTATAGACTTTGCTTGAGGACAAGCAAATGGATAAGTGTGGGGGAGTTGTTTGGTTTGATTTTGTGATGATTCTTGGTATTGTTTTACGTGTCATTTTCTATGGTTTATCCTATTTATGTCGTTGGTTTGATTAATGTTTATTGATTCGGACTTACTTCGTTCGTTTCGATGTTTTGTAGGAAAACGGCAGAAAATAGGATGAATTGGATCTACCAAGGATCAGATATAATTGAAGAGCATTTCGACAGGAGTTCGTAGGTGCAAACGGTTCGTAAATCGGAGTTCAGACGAAGGAGAACGGGTCGAACGACCAAAGTCGCGCCGCGGCGCCCGTCGCATAGCGCGCGCGCGCGCCCACGCCCGCGCACCGCGCCGCGCACGCGCGCGCACCCACGCGCGCCTCCCAGCCAGCGCGCTAACGGCGCCGCGTTCAATCACGGCGGCGTTCGCTCGTCGCCCTCGCCCGCGGCGCCTCACGCCCGCCCGCGCCGCGCTTTCGCCTCGCCCGCTCGCCCGGCGCCGCGCATGCGCCTCGGCGCGCTTTCGCCCGGCGTCCGTCGCGGCGAGTACAGCGCCCGCTCCACCTCCGGCCTCGGCCGGCGCTCGATGACGGTAGCGCTCATTCTAATTCAGCGCGCGTTCTTCCTCGCCCGGCGCTCAACTCGCCCACCTCCCGTCTCCATCGCGACTCCAGCGGGGCGGCGAGGCCAGCGCCAGCATCTCTCGCCGCCCTAGCGCCTCGCCGCAGCGCAACGCCCAGCGCCCGCGGAGGTCGGCGCCCACCGCCCGCGCCCGTCCTCGCCCCATCTCCGCACGCCTCGCTCAGCCACGTCCGGCGCTGGGAGCCAGCGCCAAGCTCAGCGCCCGCTGCCCCAGCGCCTAGCCCGCATGCGCGCTCACCCGGCGCTAGCAATCCACCGGCGCTCGCATCCTTCTTCAACGCGCGTTCAACACGAGCGCTAGCTCGTCGTGGGGCGAAATAATTCCACACGGCGTTCACTCGATCCGGCGCTCGCTTTCAAGTCGAGAATGTTTTGTGGCTTCGCTCACTCAAGCCGGCGTTGATCGATTTAATATATATATTCGCGATTAGGTCTTTCAGTGGCTCTCTCTCTTCAGTTCGCAGTTTTGGGTTCCAAGCGCAGCCGCGGCTACTGCTCTCCAGTTTTCCTTCCAGATTTCTTCAGACGGCAACATAACAGATACAATCTTGGATTTAATTTATGCTTTCAGTTCATCGATTGAATAATCTTGTTTATCGATTCATGCTTGGATTTAATAGTTCTTCTGGAATCATTTTTACAGTTTATTGTTTATGATTTTTATTGGATTCAATTCATAGTGACAATGGATTGTGTTCATGTTGCTTTAATCTGTCTTGCTTTCGTTTAATTTCTGTTCTTGTTTGGTTGGTTGATGATGATGATTTATATGCAATTAGATTTAGATTAGGGATTGACAAACCCTATGAATAATAAATTGCATATGCTTTTGTTCGCTTTTGATTTATCGCTTTCGTAGTTTAACTAGGGATTGACAACCCTGGTTTAGATTTATCGCTTTATTAGTATAGCTCGGGATTGACCCCCCGCTTAGGTTCTTTTCTATTCTCCGTATTTGATTCTGCATGTTCCAAACCCTTGTTGGCTTTAGAATGTTTAGGTTTTAATCGCTTTACATGCATGACACGAACAATAGCCATACGTTTTCCTTGAGAGATGACTCGTGTTAACTTACCACGCTGACGATTACCTCGTGCGATTGCGAGTGAATTTGAGTGTGTTTTAGCTCGATCAATTTTGGTGCCGTTGCGAGGTGAATTCACCTCTAGCGGAGAGTTGGTGCGAGCAAAATAACCTACTGTTTGTTTGATATTTTCACAATCTTAGATTTGTTTCACATTAACTTTTATTATGTATTCATCATGTTTGGGGAATTGCAAAGAGATTTGATTGATTGGACTAAAAGTGATGTTGCATGAGTTATCTTCGAACCTTATTAGTATAGACTTTGCTTGAGGACAAGCAAATGGATAAGTGTGGGGAGTTGTTTGGTTTGATTTTTGATGATTCTTGGTATTGTTTTACATGTCATTTTCTATGGTTTATCCTATTTATGTCGTTGGTTTGATTAATGTTTATTGATTCGGACTTACTTCGTTCGTTTCGATGTTTTGTAGGAAAACGGCAGAAAATAGGATGAATTGGATCTACCAAGGATCAGATATAATTGAAGAGCATTTCGACAGGAGTTCGTAGGTGCAAACGGTTCGTAAATCGGAGTTCAGACGAAGGAGAACGGGTCGAACGACCAAAGTCGCGCACGGCACCCCGTCGCGTAGCGCGCACCACGCCAGCGCGCCCGCCGCGCATGCCCGCGCACCGCGCGCGCTGCCTCCCAGCCAGCGCTAACGAGCATGTGTTCATGAATTTTTTGCGCGCGTTCAATCGCGGCGGCGTTCGCTCGTCGCCCTCGCCCGCCTGGCGCCTCGCGCCCCGCCGTTTTCGCCCGCCCGCTCGCCCAGCGCCCGCGCATGCACCTCGGCCGCTTTTCGCCAGCGCGTCCGTCCGGCGCTGAGTACCAGATGCTCGCTCCACCTTCCGGCCTCGGCCGGCGCTCGATGGCAGCGCTCATTCTAATTCAGTAGCGTTCTTCCTCACCCGGCGCTCACTCGTCGCCCGTGCCTCCCGTCTCCATCGCCTCCGGCCGCTGAGCCAGCGCCCAACATCTCCGCGACGCCCTAGCGCCGCCTCGCCTTGTGCGCGACGCCCAGCGCCAGCGGAGGTCGGCGCCTTGCGCGCCCGTCTCGCCCCATCTCCGCGCGCCTCGCTCGGCCACGTCCGGCTTTGGGAGCGGCGCCAAGCTTCAGCGCCCGCTGCCGCAGCGCTTAGCCCGCATGCGCTCACCGGCGCTAGCAATCCACGGCGCTCGTATCCTTCTTCAGCGCGTTCAACACGAGCGCTAGCTCATTCGTGGGGCGAAACAATTCCACACGGCGTTCACGCGATCCGGCGCTCGCTTTCAAGTCCGAATGTTTTGTGGCGCTTGCTCACTCAAGCCGGCGTTGATCGATTTAATATATATATTCGCGATTAGGTCTTTCGGTGGCTCTCTCTTGATTCGCGGTTTTGGGTTCCAAAGCGCGCAGCACTCTTTCTCGAGTTTTCCTTCGATTTCTTGACGGCAACATCGCGAGATACAATCTTGGATTTAATTTATGCTTTCGGTTCATCGATTGAATAATCTTGTTTATCGATTCATGCTTGGATTTAATAGTTCTTACGGAATCATTTTCTGATTTATTGTTTATGATTTTTATTGGATTCAATTCATAGTGACAATGGATTGTGTTCATGTTGCTTTAATCTGTCTTGCTTTCGTTTAATTTCTGTTCTTGTTTGGTTGGTTGATGATGATGATTTATATGCAATTAGATTTAGATTAGGGATTGACAAACCCTATGAATAATAGAATTGCATATGCTTTTGTTTACCGCTTTTGATTTATCGCTTTAGTAGTTCAACTAGGGATTGACAACCTGGTTTAGATTTATCGCTTTATTAGTATAGCTCGGGATTGACAACCCCAGACTTAGGTTCGCTTTTTCTATTCTCGTATTTGATTCTGCATGTTCCAAACCCTTGTTGGCTTTAGAATGTTTAGGTTTTAATCGCTTTACGTGCATGACACGAACAATAGCCCATTAAGTTTTCCTTGAGAGGCGACTCGTGTTAACTTACCACGCCACGATTACCTAAATGCGATTGCAGTGAATTTGAGTGTGTTTTAGCTCGATCAATTTTGGCGCCGTTCTTGGTGAATTCACCTCTAGCGGAGAGTTGGGTGCGAGCAAAAATAACCTACTTGTTTGTTTGATATTTTCACAATCTTAGATTTGTTTCACATTAACTTTTATTATGTATTCATCATGTTTGGGGAATTGCAAAGAGATTTAATTGATTGGACTACAGTGATGTTGCATGAGTTATCTTTCGAACCTTATTAGTATAGACTTTGCTTGAGGACAAGCAAATGGATAAGTGTGGGGAGTTGTTTGGTTTGATTTTGTGATGATTCTTGGTATTGTTTTCGTGTCATTTTCTATGGTTTATCTATTTATGTGGTTGGTTTGATTAATGTTTATTGATTCGGACTTACTTCGTTCGTTTCGATGTTTTGTAGGAAAACGGCAGAAAATAGGATGAATTGGATTTACCAAGGATCAGATATAATTGAAAACATTTCGACAGGAGTTCGTAGGTGCAAGCGGTTCGTAAATCGGAGTTGACGAAGGAGAGCGGGTCGAACGACCAAAGTCGCGCCACGGCGCCCGTCGCATAGCCGCGCGCCAGCGCGCCGCGCGCCGCGACGCCCGCGCCCGCGCGCGCGCCGCGCGCCCCGCCACGCGCTAACGAGTGCGCGTTCATGAATTCATGCGCGCATTCAATCGCGGCGGCGTTCGCTCGTCGCCCTCGCCCGCCTGGCGCCTCACGCCTCGCTCGCTTTTCGCCACGCCCGCCGCTCGCCCAGCGCCGTGCATGCGCCTCGGCCGCGCTTGCCCAGCGTCCGTCCAATGGCGAGTACAGCGCCGCTCCACCTTCCGGCCTCGGCGGCGCTCGATGACGCGCGCTCATTCTAATTCAGTAGCGTTCTTCCTCACCCGGCGCTCAACTCGTCGCCCAACCTCCCGTCTCCATGCGCCTCCAGCGGTGGCGAGACCCAGCGCCCAGCATCTCTCGCACGCCCTAGCGCGACGCAGCCTTGCAACGCAGCGCCGCTGGAGGTCGGCGCCAACTGCCGCGCCCGTCCTCGCCCATCTCCGCGCCTCGCTCGGCCACGTCCGTGGCGGGAGCAGCGCCAAGCTTCAGCGCCCGCTGCCCCGGCCCTAGCCGCATGCGCGCTTACCGGCGCTAGCAATCACCGGCGCTTCGCATCTTTCAACGCTGCGTTCAACACGAGCGCTAGCTCGTCGTGGGGCGAAACAATTCCACACGGCGTTCACTCGATCCGGCGCTTCGCTTTCAGTCGAGAATGTTTTGTGCGCTTCGCTCACTCAAGCCGGCGTTGATCGATTTAATATATATATTGCGATTAGGTCTTTCGGTGGCTCTCTCTTGATTCGCGATTTTGGGTTCCAAGCGCGGCAGCAGCTCTGCTCTCGATTTTCCTTCGATTTCTTGACGGCAACATCGCGAGATACAATCTTGGATTTAATTTATGCTTTCAGTTCATCGATTGAATAATCTTGTTTATCGATTCATGCTTGGATTTAATAGTTCTTACGGAATCATTTTCTGATTTATTGTTTATGATTTTATTGGATTCAATTCATAGTGACGATGGATTGTGTTCATGTTGCTTTAATCATCTTGCTTTCGTTTAATTTCTGTTCTTGTTTGGTTGGTTGATGATGATGATTTATATGCAATTAGATTTAGATTAGGGATTGACAAACCCTATGAATAATAGAATTGCATATGCTTTTGTTTACCGCTTTTGATTTATCGCTTTCGTAGTTCAACTAGGGATTGACAACCCCTGGTTTAGATTTATCGCTTTATTAGTATAGCTCGGGATTGACAACCCCCAGCTTAGGTTCGCTTTTTCTATTCTCCGTATTTCAATTCCTGCATGTTCCAAACCCTTGTTGGCTTTAGAATGTTTAGGTTTTAATCGCTTTACATGCATGACACGAACAATAGCCATTAAGTTTTCCTTGAGGGCGACTCGTGTTAACTTACCACGCTACGATTACCTCGTACGATTGCGAGTGAATTTGAGTGTGTTTTTAGCTCGATCAGAAGTCACCTCTTCTATTCTCTTATATTATTATCTGCATTGAGGACCTTGCCTGTTTTAAGTATGGGGGGGTTTCATTTCCGTTTGGTCTGTCTTGCTTGTTTTCTGTCGTTTTTGTGTTTTGTCGTTTCTTACCTTTTTTGTTTGGATTAGAGAGGATTTTATTTTCTTGAAATCAATGGTGCATGAAGAATTATGCTTTAAGTTGAATTAATTGTGTTTTGATCTTAATTTTATTGCATCTTGATATATAATTTTTGTGTGATGAAACTTAGGTGTCAATTTAAACTGTGGGACATAATTAGGAGGCTGTGATTAGACAATACGTGTGATCGGTGGTTATATACTTCGTACATGGAACCCTTTTCTTGTATGATATATAAAAAAAAATCAAAGAAAAGAAGAGAAAAAAAAATCTTTGTTGTGAAATAAGTGGACTTAAAATTCGAATAAGGGGCTCTACCCTACCCCTCTTGCTTGTGTTGTCTCTCGAATAGAGGCTCTATGCTATGGGTATAGATATCTACGTTAGCATACTCGAGTGTACAACTTGAAGGTTTCACCTAACGATTATTGTCCTATAATCGGTTTTAAGTTCCACATGTTTTATTTATTTGTATCTTGTGATATCTTATATGAAAGGGAACTATATGAGTTGTATATTGATTTCTGAAATCATGTTGAGTCGAAGCACAGCTATTCTATGATAAGTCACATGTTTGGATTGATGAATGAGAATCATTATATTGAGAATTGTATTATTGAGATGCATTGAAAGGATGTGAATATGTGG